>CAJHNH020000757.1:77500-305000 GCA_905116865.2 Candidula unifasciata
AATGTTCTCAAACAAGAAATTAACTATTTTAGACAATGGCGAGGGAAGACAACTAAAATTTTAACTTTTAAGTATCTAAATGTTTTCTCTAATAATTTCACAATTTTAGGCAGATTTTACTTGATTATTGCCGCGGTAACTGGTTTGAGAACGGCTGCGTTAACGCATCGTTAGCCCGACCCGGTGACGTCGGCAGCAGGGCTCGTCAGCTGTAGCCGGTCGTGGTTTAATCTGCACATGCCATTCTGTATATCTTCTTTTAACCCACTAGGACATCACACAAGCGATAAACACCCGATGACACAAAGTGCCACCATGTGGATGAAGATCACCCATGGAGAGGTTCCAGAAACCGCGTTTAGCTATTAGACCATATTTATGGCTGGGCTATATTGCGGCACCTGGCAAGAACCACAGTAGGGCTTCAAATAACGAAAAATTACATCTCACAAAGAGATGACTAGATGTAGCTCTGAGGCCATTGACTGACTGACTGATTTTCTACCCCACTAGGACATCACACAAGCGATAAACACCCGATGACACAAAGTGCCACCATGCGGATGAGGATCACCGTGGAGAGGTCCCAGAAACCGCGTTCAGACAATTGGCCATATTGATGGCCTGCCTATATTGCGGCCCCTGGCAAAAGCCAGAGTGGGGCTTCAAATAACAAAAAATTACGTCTTAAGAAGGACGTAAGGAGTTGTGAGGCCATTCTGACTATGTCGAATTTAACTATGTTATTTACTACAAGTGTTTTGATGTACAATTTTTATTTAAGTGTATGTGTGTGTGTGTGTATATATATATGTATATATATATATATATATATATATATATCGCGGAGTTGTATCCCTTGAATATGTTTTACGAGTATGTTACGTTCGTTGTAGAAGTTACGTTGACTAAAGCATACTTCGCTGTTTCCCCTCTTGAAACTTGGCACCTGTCATTTTCTGTTGTAGTGTGTGTGTGTGTGTGTGTGTATATAAATATATATATATAAATATATATATATATATATATAATATATATATATATATATATATATATATATATATATATATATATATATATATATATATAAAACGCGGAGTTGTATCCCTTGAATATGTTTTACGAGTATGTTACGTTCGTTGTAGAAGTTACGTTGACTAAAGCATACTTCGCTGTTTCCCCTCTTGAAACTTGGCACCTGTCATTTTCTGTTAGTTGAGATTCAAGTAACTAAGTGTCTGCACACAAGTAACCCAGATATGTTCAACGAATGTGCACGAAACGTTCAAGTTCTGGAACACGCACCTTTGTCCACAAGTAGACGAACAGTCAGAACTGTCAGCCTATGTAACAAACAAAACTATCTGCCTGCCACATTTTTAAATACTAGTTTTAGTATTTCAAATTATTTATTCTTACTAATTTTGTGGGATGCAATTTTTCGTTATTTTGAAGCACTACCCTGACTCTTGCCCAGTCATAAATATGGCCTAATTGCTGAACGCATATTCCGGGACCTCTTCACAGGTTATCCTCATCCAAATGGTAGAACCTTGTGTCATCGGGTGTTTATCGCTTGTGTGATGTCCTGGTTGGGTAAAAGTACTACTACTGTTATATTCTCATGATTCTATAGTTTAGTGGTAATCGTATCCGCCTAACACGTGGAAGGTCCTCGGTTCAATCCCTCGTTGAAAGGTTTTATATTCAATTCCTCCCCCACCCCCTTCCTTTAACATATTAGTTTCAATGTTGTCAGCACTTTCAGTTGAAATACTTAAAGTAATAAATAAGAGGCTCACAACCATAAATTATGACCAATAAGAAGGCGACAGCGTTTTTGACTTTCCACATTCTGGGCGCTACCATCCTTTTGCGGGAGCTAGTGAAGTTTGTGTGACGGTAGCTTTGTCGGCCAAAAGTTTGGGACAATGGAACAGGCTAAGGACATGCATGCCTGCATGCCAGACTATCGTCTCCATAACACCGTATATTTTTTCAAGCTCCAACACGGGAAGAGGTCCCAGGGAGAAAAAACAAGCTCTAAGAAGACTCTCACAAAACTACTCTCAACTCTGCTGGCGTCAACATGGGAGGCTATTGCTGCACAGAACTGTTCTGGATGGCCTACGTCCCTCAGGCATAGTGTATCAGCCTGCCAGGCAGCGAAGGTTGCACTGGCAGAAAAACGGAGGCTGACTTGAAATAACCGTATCGCTAATGCCAAGCTTATTGCGGCTTCCACCTGTTGTTCCAATTTCAAATTGGACTAATTAGCTATCTTCTTAATAATAATAATTGATCACTACTACTTTGAATGAATGTGGTTCATCACACTTGATGGGTGAATAACACCACCAGTATCTGTATAAATATTTGCAAGTAGATGTATTGTGCATTGTTGTAAACCCGTCGCTCTAGCAGAGCAAAACCTGGGCTTGAGCATGAAAGAAGCACAGAACCTGGGCTTGAGCATGAAAGGAGACAGAACCTGGGCTTAAGCATGAAAGGAGCACTGAAGTATCTTGTTAGTATACTGGCTGCACGTTGACACATTATAGACAGTTTATGTCTCCGTTCAAAACTACGGATGGACTTAGGCGTTTCATGTGCATGGTATTCATAAACAATTGTAAACACAATGAAAATGCTTAGCTGCTATCAATCAATCATTTTCCCTTGAATGCCTTTAGGAGTCACTTAGGGCTCGCATTCGATTCCACCACTCCATTCTATTGCATGCAACTTTCTCGATTTCTTACATTGCGTTCTGCCCAGCATTTTCTGCCTCTCGTAATACTGTTCAACCTAATGATTCACTGGACGTCCTGTCTCTCTCTCTCTCTCTCTCTCTCTCTCTCTCTCTATATATATATATATATATATATATATATATATATATATATATATATATATATATATATATATATATATCTTGACTCATTTCTTCTCACAGTGTGGCCAGTATACCTCTACCGTCTTTGTCTTATTGAAGTCGATACAGGTATTTGTCCACACATTTCTCTAACTCCTCACTCATTTTGAATTTATCACATTCTTTGTTTATGGTTTTTCTCAAACGTTTTTTTTTTTCAAATGCATTTAACTTGTGTTCTCTATCTTTGGTTGTTCTATAACTTTCGCTGGCAAATGTTAGAATTGAAACACCGTTAGAATTAGAGATTTGTAGTTTATCTTAGAACTGTATAATTGGGAGCTCTATACTTTGCTAAGACTTTTAAAACTGTTGTTGCTTTGCCAGTGCATTTCATATTTTCCTTAGTTGAATCTCCTTGAGAATAAAAAATGCTACACAAATATTTTAAATAGTCATTACTTTTATTGGTTTGTTCTCTAGCGTGGCATCTACATGATCTGTTGTTGGTATCTTTAAAATAATTGTTTTCTCATAACTTATTTGTAGATGACAATAGATGACAAATCGTCTGTTTTTCTTTGCATGTCTTTTTTTTTTTTTTTCAGAACAATCAAAATCATACTGCCAAATCCGGATTTTCTAGTTGTCTATTCTCTACCAACTTATCTGCTATGTCATGTTATTATTACAGCGTGTATTTGTGTGAGTAATATAGTCGAAGTGTCACTAAGTATTTATGTCTATCCTGAATACATTTGTAAGGTAAATGCTTGTCCACCAATTCTTGACCGGGCTGTACTGCGTCTTTTGTGAGGGGTAATTTTCATGTTTTAAATTAATTTTGCTGTTTTAGGATAATCCTGTGCTTATTCTTGAGAAGTGTCTTATGGATTATGGTATCCTTAAAGTTTATTCCTAAATCTATATTCAGAGATCCTCGATTAATTCGATCCCACAAATAATCGCGAAACATAAAAACACGTAAGTTCTCGTCAGTTCTCGTTATGCCTAGTGGCACATGAGGCTTCAGAGAGGACTTTCCATGCTTACCTGTCCTGTGCAATCTTCAATGCAGTTTTCCATGTCAAAGATGCCACACTCAGGTCACTTTCCATCGTTCGTCACCATGTTATTTTTGTGCGCCCCTTTTTTCTCTTTCCCTCTGGTATCCATGTGAGAGCTGTTTTAACAGGTATTTCAGGATTCATTCTCATAACGTGGCCAAGCCATTTCCATCTTCTCTTGGTTATCATACTGTCTAAAGTTTCTTGGTTTGTGACTTGAAGTAGTTTAGTAATAAGTAAAGTGAAGGACCCTTTTCCACGCCTTTCATGCTTACTGGGTATATATGGCTAGACCTGTATTGTATAGACCGAAGGCACAAGATGACTGATGCCTTTACTTCCCAGGACAGCACCCGGTACCCACTCAAGGCTGGGTCAACTTGGGTGCCAAGGTCATTTTTGAAAAAAGTCAGGCTCCGCCAGGTAGCGAACCCACGCCGTTCCGATCCGCAGGCGAGCGTCTAGCCGCTACGCCACATCGACTCCCCAAGTCAACTGATATTAACATGAAATACATAAGAATAAGTGTAGTTTAAAAGGGAGAAAATCACCAAATATCCTTGTTTACACTGAATTACTACTTTATTGAAAGTAAAATTACACAAAAAATTAACGGTACATAAGTTAAAAGCTGTCAGGCTTCGGTCACATGAAACAGGAATTGGTTCTGGCGGGGCGGGGTCTTTATCTCTTGATGGTCCTTGAATGGAAGGCTGGGGATTTTCGTTCTTTGTTAGAAAATTATCTAGACTAGACTGATGGGTAGCCTCCCTCTTGTGTCTGATGGATAACCTCCCTCTTGTGTCTGATGGATAACCTCCCTCTTGTGTCTGATGGATAACCTCCCTCTTGTGTGTGATGGATAACCTCCCTCTTGTGTCTGATGGATAACCTCCCTATTGTGTCTGATGGATAACCTCCCTCTTGTGTCTGATGGATAACCTCCCTCTTGTGTCTGATAGGTTGAATCGCTCTTGTGTCTGATAGGTAGCCTCCCTCCTGTGTTTGATGGATAGCCTCCCTCTTGTGCCTGATGGGTAGCCTCCCTCTTGTCTCTGTATACATTTTTTATAGCAGGCTAAAGAATTATGAATTTTCTTAGAGACTGTGACCCTAATGTCGATGTATGGATCATTTTCTTTAATGTCATTTACTGCACTGTCAATATGTTGACATAATTCAATCTCTTGTGCCTTAGAAAAGTGTTTGACGGACTCAGCACTGAGCTCCCTCTTTATCATTGTCTCTGCCTTTTTATATTTCAAGAAGAATGTCATTCTTGACCTCTGATAAACTGGGTTGGAGCAATCTTTTCACAGTGGCACGGTCTACATCCTCAAATCCGACAGATCTTGTCATGTCAACGATGTCGTAACTGGAATTAAAAAACTCTCTTTCAGAAATGAAGTCGTTGGAGTAAGAAAGTTCAGACCAAATCATTTTCCAAACTCTTGTCATACGGAGCTGTAAACCCGTTGTTTATGCATAAGCTATTTTATCAGAAGCGTTTTTGGATGTTCTGCTTACACTTATCAGAAGACAGCTCTCCCAGTTTCTCCTCTATATCTAGAATTAAGAGAAATTGTACACCTATCAACCAAAGATATAATTTATGAAACTGCTGGACACCAGCCTTCAATCAACAACAAAGAAAGAAAAACAAGTACACCACGTGTACAATTTCGCTTCATAATTAGCTAAAAAAAAAAAAGAGAGATTCTCAAGAAGTCAAAAGAAAACTTGCTATAGCAGTGCACAGATTACCAGTACAATACACTACAAAACCAAGTAAGACGTTTTCAGTGAAGTTGGAACTGCAATTACCCGATTTACTAAACCGGCAAACATTTGAAAGAAGAAAATTGAATAATATCAGTGGTGTGTGTGTGTGTATGTGTGTGTGAGTGTGTGTGAGTGTGTGTGTATGTGTGTGAGTTTTTGTGTGTGTTTATGTGAATGTGTGTGTGTGTAGGTGGTGGTGTGTGTTTGTGTGTGTGGGTGGGTGGGGTGTGTGTGTGTGTGGGTGGGTAGTGGTGTGTGTGTGGGTGGGGTGTGTGTATGAGTGTGTGTGTATGCGTAGCTACGTGTGTACTAGTAGTGAATATTTTTTCACATTATAAATTATCTTATTAATAATAATATATACCTCAGTTTTAGCAAGTGTTGATGTAATAATGCATGTAGAATACAATTTGTGTGCACCATTCACGTACAGCACCATGAGACATTTGTGAGTTTCAAACTGACAAAGAAAAGATTCGATCTACCCCTTAGGAACTCCTATAAATGGTGGTTATTGAGCTTTCTTAAAACAAATATCAGCAACATACTCCTATATATATTGTTGAGTAAAGCCAGACAAAGCAAATCTATGTTGCCTTGGGGGTAAGATATGAGGCACAATAGCCAACTTCACATGCTAGCAGACAGTGAAAAGGTGGGGAGGATGGGGGGGGGGGGGGGGTAAAGGATGATCGAATTCATAATTTTCCAAGTTAAATTCATCCCTTTGCAGATCTTGTTTTTCAACAAAAACATTGCCTTGACCTTTTGTCAAACAAATGAAATCTCATTAAACTTAATGATATGAACTGAACATTTTCTTCTCCTTTTTCTTCTTGTACCCCACCAGGACATCACACAACCAATAAACACCCGGTGACACAAAGTGCCACCAAGCGGTCGCGGATCACCGGTGGTGAGGTCCAAGAAATCCATTTCAGCCGTTGGGCCACATTTAGGGCCCAGTTATATTCATGGCCCCCGGCAGAAGCCAGGGTGGGGCTTTAAATAACGACAAACTACATGACATATTGTGAGAGCTAATAAACATTTTATTGCATTCTTTTAATTACAAACATATAGCACGCTTCTTTAAATCCGCATCATTAACCTTGATTTCCTAGTTACCTTACAGTGTGAAATCACACATAGATCATGCCGATTTGAAGAGAATGAGGCAACGACGGGAGTGATCAGAGAATCTGACCGTCACTCAGAAGTCAATAGGAAAGAAAGGTCAGGCACATAATTATCAGAATGCTACTCTAATAATTACAACAACTCTGCGGTGGCTGCTGAAAATGGAGATGGAGCTGTTACAGGAATGCCCTGAGTGCTGTAATATCTTTTCTTAACTACACTTGTCAAGGGTCTGTGTGGCTATAGGACGACTGTAGATGATGATAGTGAATGACGACTTGCACTCAGATGACCTCTTAGCGACTACGCATTCAATAGCTCACATGAGTTTTTGATTAGAAAATCGTGACGGACGAGTAAACATCCAAGATTCACGGAGATCTGACTGACCCGAAGGTACATGGTGGACCAAAAATAACGGACAGAGTAAAGCGTTTTACAGGGTGCTTGAGAGAGACAACAGTGTTGTGACGGCTAGGTTTATCGTTATTAATTGTAAGTTACGGCTAGATTGTGATAATGTTTAGCTTGACCGAATTACAATTTTAATGGTAATTAGGCAGTGAAATGTCAGTGTTATAAGGAGAGATAGGCTATTATATTTAGTAACAGATGTTTTCAATGAGATACTTAGCTGTGTCTTAGCGAGGTGGTCCGCTAAAGGAGTTTGTCAGTAAAGAAGAAGACTAGAACGAGTTCGTAGGCATAGTACCCAGGCGACTCGCGTAGTGACGTGGTCTGTCTGATCACACTATCCAGAGCCGTACAGTAGTACAGCAGTCACAGTGTGGAGTGCAGGGCGTAGGAAAGAGCTTGAGTCGGAGGTTTTTGTTTCTGATCCAGTTAATCTGGAAGCAACTGAAAGGCCAGTGTGTTAGTGGCGATTGTAAAGCACTCCTGCCGGTTAGGGTAGGGTTTGCGAGCCACCTCTGGGGCGAACTTCTGATCATTTGTTGTAAATTATATTCAAGAATGGTGCTTCAAATGGGGGTCTAGAGTCTGTTGAATGTGAAAGCCTGTAAGCAGAACATCTGAAAATGTTGAGAGTGTATGAGTGGCAATCAACAAAAAGTAGTGAATGACAGGGTGAGATTTAAAAAAAAAAAGCCTTCAGTCTCTCACATTCTTACCGAAGTTATGGGTATGAGACTGTCGTGGCAAAATTCGTTCTGCAAATTCTTCTACAGGAAAAAAAAAGCAACATTTATAATGTGTCATATGTTTACCATACACACCCACACTGGACTACACATTACGTCGTAACCGTTTTGTTGTGCCCTAATAGAAATGTCTTTATGGCTATACACGCTGGCCTGCTGATCAGGAGGTCTTGGGTTCGACGGAGCATGATATTGGGTTCGATGGAGCATGATATATCCTTTTTCCAATAACCTTGGTTCTGAAGTCGACCTAACTATAAATGAATACCAGGCAGAGCTCTGGAAAGTAAAGTAGACCGGCGTGATCGTGACCCCATCACCCACCGACTTTCGATTGGTTTATAAAATATAGGTCTAGACATATATGCCCAATACGCCTAAGGACGTGGAAAAGGGTCCTTCATTTAACTCATTTGGTTATATGATTGAACGGGGTATCCGGGAGTTGCAAGTGTTTGATTATCATATTTAAGATGTTACTCCTGCGGACTGCAATCTGGGAGAGGGAAAAACTTTAAAACATAAAATGCGTTTAATTTCAACAGATTCTCGACCATCTCTGAAACTTTTACGCTGCACTTCTATTTGTGATGCACTCTTTGAATCCTTGCCAAAGCATTTGGAATCAACTGATTAGTTTTAGTGCAGAATGTTTAAACTTAATGCACTATTTGATGCACTTTTCTTGCAGTACTCATTCTACAATTCTGAATGTGGCGATCGCAAAGTGCACGTACTCACTAAACGATACTTTTGGTCACGCAGGCTGAACCATCATCTTTGCACTCGTATGTGCATGAAATGTCACTCTATTTGGCTACAAAATCACCTCAGTGTCACTCACACCGTTCTCTGTCATATTAACAGTTCTTTTCCTGACAACCCTCGTAAGCATTCGTCTTCTGTGTTCAAAATTGTGATCGGAACATACTATGATATTTGAGCCTTTCGGCCAAACACGCAATATTAGCAAACTTCTAATTTGTTGAATGTTTTTAAATAAACATGTTATGGGGCCGTGGGTCTTCTATTTCCCAGTCGACATATGGCTTTGGTACCCAGGCTGTATATATGCATTCAAAATAATACATATTGTTTGTTTTAGTATCCAGAAGCCATGAGTTGTTAACCCTTAGGCTCGGTTTTATGGATATCGCAACCTTTCGGCCTTGATTCTATGATAGATTTCGTAAATCTGGGAGAAATGTGGCTTTTCTGCCTACCCCCGGGAGTGAACCCGGACCACAAGGAGTTCGTCACCCGCTCACCGCGCAATCCGGTTTAGCCAACTACGCTAGAGAGACGGGACAAATAATACATATAAGCTAGGAAGTAACATCAAAATTTCAACATATTTAAGGGGAAACTAACAACATACAGACAACAATCTTAACAAGATTGACTAAGGCTATGACGTAGAATTAAACTAATTGCTCAAAGATAATATTTTTGTTGTTGTTGTTGTTGTTATTGTTGTTGTGCAAATCTTCTTCTTCTTCTTTCGTTCGCATGAAAAAAAATTGTCTATATCTGCAAAGCTGTCTCTAGTATGAATTTCACTGTCTTTTGTAATTCACTAAGCGGACCGTAAAGTTTGACTTCCACAAGTGTCTCTTTTGGCCAAAGGTTTTGCCTGAAAGCGTTGAATCTGGGACAGTCTTGAAGGATGTGATCTGTTGTTTCAGGTGCCAGTCCACAAGTACACATGGCTGATTGGCCAATCTTAAATTTGTTGTACATGTGGGAGCGAAGTCGATTGTGCCCTGTTCTAAGGCGAAGGATAATGACTTGCTCTGGTCTGTCCATAATATGGTAATCGTCTTGAGCCAGTTTCGGTGGCATTCTGATTGATTTGATCATTCTCTTCTTCTGTTGATAAGAGACTGGTATGTTAGGTTGTTCTTCAGTTGCACCTTCCTTAGCTAGTTTATCAGCTTTTTCGTTTCCGGGAACTCCACAGTGGGAAGGTATCCACTGCATTACTAATTTACAGCGGTTGCCTAGTTCGGATAATAGTGTCCGTATGCTTGGTAATTTTCCAGACTGGAGTGACTGAAGTACTGCTTTTGCATCTGTCAGGAATACCACTGGTTGTGAAAAATACCCTGTATTTAGTAGTTTCTCTGCCGCTATCTTGATGGCTTGAACCTCTGCATCATAGTTGTGACAGTGCTTTCCCGTTGGTAATTTGGCTGTATCCCTGGTATTATTAGGATACTCAATGTGCACTCCCGCACCTCCGTTTCTGACTGCGCTTTCTGCTGACCCGTCTGTGTAAACACGGACCCAAAGGTTCTGCGGGTATTCATCATCAAGTAGACTGAGGGTGGCTGTTTTGCGCTGCACACTGTTTTGTTCTTCTTTGTCAAATACCCCTTTCACTTCAGTCTTGATGTGTATTGGAAACTTATACTCCTCTCTCCAGGGGGTCCGTTTTGGGACAGCATTTAAGGATCTATCAGTTGCAGGTAAATCAGTGGTTTGTCTGCCGAGGCGTTTGGCCTGGTGGATAAAACTACTTCTCTTTAGTCGTCCCAAAGCTAAATTTTGGAATCTTTCATTCATAGGGTGACTGGGCATACTAAGAAACTTTTCTGCTTGTAAGAGCATCTTGGTGTCTCTGCGTTCACTCAGTGCTTGGGTCATCCCCATTTTCTCCATCACAGCTATAGGTGTTGATTTCATACTGCCTGTGGTAACTCTGAGTGCTTGATTTTGCACTTTGTCTAATTCTTGCAATGTGGTTTTTGATGCCGAACTCCATGCTGTTGCTCCGTATTCAAGATGTGGTCGAACACTTTGTTGGTAAACTTTTCTAAGTATTTTCCCGCTAGCACCCCATGTGGTTCCACTTAGTTTTCTCAGAATGGCTACCCTCCTTCTGGCTTTGGTTGCTGCCTTGTTGATGTGTTTTTTCCATGTTAATCTATCATCAAACGTTACGCCGAGGTATGTGGACTCCTTATCCTCTCTCAGGGGTACTCCATTTATGTGCATGACACCTGATTTTTGTTTAGGAGAAAGGGTAAAGAGGGTGGTGCTGCATTTGCCTATGTTGATGCTGACACACCATTTGTTGGCCCAATCAGCCATTACATCTATGGCTCTTTGTAGCAGCCTGGTGGCCACTGTCGCATTTTCATTTGTACACCAGAGTACCAAGTCATCAGCATACATTGCAGCTTTAATTCCACGGGGTAGTTCAGAAAGCAGGTCGTTGATATAGACTAGGAAGAGTGTGGGGGACAGAACACCTCCTTGTGGGACGCCATGGCGCAGCTAAACTTTCTTACTCTTAAGTCCATCTATCTGTACTCGGGATCTTCTGTTATACAAGTATGCTTTCACCTATTTGTACATTCTCCCATTCACCCTGCAGTCTCTCAGTTTCTTCAGTAGACCTTCTTTCCAGACCTTGTCAAAGGCTTTCTTCAGATCTATCCATGCCGTTAGCACTAGCTTCTTTTCCTGGAAGGCATCCTCAATTTCTTGTGAAAGGTAAGTTGTCTGGTCTTCTGTGGAGTAGCACTGTCTAAATCCTGCCTGCTGCGGCGTGAAAATGTTTTCACTTTCCAAGTACCATTGGAGTCTAAGGTTGACAATACGTTCCATTGTTTTACAGAGGCAGCTGGTAAGACTGATCGGTCTATAGCTGGAGGCATCAGAACTGTCCTTTCCTGGTTTAAGCAGAGGTATTGTGATTGCTTCTCTCCATATTTGAGGAACTTTGCCACTGGTCCAACAATGATTAAAGATCTGTAGCAGCTTTTTTTTGGCAGTTGTTCCAAGGTTCTTGATCATTTCGTTGGTGATACCATCAATTCCAGGTGATTTTCCCATTCTCAGCTTTGATATTGCTAACTCTAACTCGCTGGATGTAAGTGCTGCCACCAGTGCCTCAGGAATTATATCTTTTTGTCTTATATGTTGTTTGTTTTCTTGAACCTCTCGCTGTTTCTCTGGGCTGACATTAATGTTGCTGTCTTCTGCAAAGGAATCTGCAAAGTGGTCAGCTGCCTGTTTTCTTGTTAGGATGGCTCCCTCTTTGCATAGTGCAATATTACCATTTCTTCCTGTATTCTAATCATTAATTTGCTTAATTAACCTCCACAACTTCCTTGTGTCTCTTTCAAAGTTTAGAGACTTTGTCTTTTCTTGCCAGCTTGCCCGTCTAGCCTGCAGTTTGGCTCTTTGAAATTTGGCCTTTGAATGTTGGTAGTTGTTAAACTGCTCTTGACAAGGTCTGGTCTCAGCTTGTTTTCTTTCTGTTTCCATATTGTTGTGCAGTTGCTCCAGATCGCAATTCCAGTACGGTTTGTATTGTTTACGCGCACCTCTTGGAACTGCTTCTAGGGCTGCCTGCAGCATGCGTTTGCTCAACTCTTGGACTACTTTTTCTACGTCGTTATCTGTGTTTAGATTTTCCAGCAGAACATTTGTGCGAAGCTGATACAACTTCCAGTCTGCCTTCTTAAAATTCCACCTTGGCAGTGTGCTGCTCTCTCTTACAGACTGGCTTTCGATAGTTAGAAAGACTGGCCGGTGGTCACTGCCTCCTAGTTGCTTCCCAACAGTTCTGGTAACATTCAGTTCCATGTCTGCTGAGTGAAAGGCTAGGTCTGGTGTCGAGGTGGTATGCCATGCTCTAGAGTAGAAGGTTGGTGGGTCGGTTGGCTTATTAACGAGGATGAACCTATTCTCGTCCTGCCAGTCCTCTAGTTTCTCTCTGTTGTGCAAATGAAGTACATTAGAGAGAGGAAAAAAAATCAATTTTTAACAAACGCGAAAAATTAAACATGAATATGAATTTGCATGATACTGACAAATTGAAAATAATTCACTACGTTCTCTAAATTATTACAGTTCAAAGTTTAAGAAAAAACAATCAAATGATCACAATAAAGCACGTATTTTAATAGTATCCAGATAAAAAATTTATGGACGGAAGATCTGACAGGCGAAAAAAAAAAAAAAAGAAAGAAAATTTCACAATGAAAAACTTAGTTACAGGAATCACAGTGGCGCATATCGGAATGTGGTGGGTTCGCATCCTCATAGAGCCGGAATTTTTTCTTTTCTTTAAAAATTAGCTTGGCTCAAAGGATTACCTAGCCTTGATTGGGTGTCAGGTATAGTTTTAGGAAGTAAAGGTCGCCGGCGTAATGTTGACATCACTCACCAAGTGCCGATTGATCTGAAACATATAGGTCTAGCCCTGTATACCCAATATACTTAAAGGTGTGGACAGTAGTCCATTACTTTTACTAAATTTTGTGATTTAAATCCATTATGTTAATAGTGGTTTAGAACAGTAGTTTTCACACTGGGCGTGTACGTTGGGGGAGGGGCGCAAGCACGTTTCAAAAAATTGTAAGGGGTGGGGCGGGAGGGAGCTTTAAGTACTTTTAAACTAATAGCATTTTTTCATGCAATAATATGTTGTAATAACAGTACAAGTCGGTATAATTATAAACAAATAAATTTTAGGCTCTTTATGAAAAAAATTAAGACGAGGACATTTGTTGTTTTCATGAGCAGTTAATGTCAGTGAACAAATAAAGAAGAATTTGGAAGCAACAGAGATGTGGTTTCTGAGACGAATACCTTGGACGGCCAGAGTAACTAACAACGATTGCTTGAAAGAAGCTAATGAAAGTAGATCTCTATATACAACAATAAGAAAAAGACAAACACTGTTCTATGGCCACATAATGAGAAGAGCGACATTGGAGAACATTGTGACAACTGGAAAGATCAGTGGGAAAAGGGGTGGAGGCAGACCAAGAGAGACGATGCTGGATGGGCTGAAACGATGGCATGTAGAGAAATCATCAAGAGAGCTGTTCCAGGCAACCAGGGATCGTGATCTGTGGAGACGCATGAGGGCCTACACCAGTTGGCAGGGCACATAATGATGATGATGATGATGATGAACACTTAATACAGTTGAAAATAGGAGTGTAATTTTTGGTCTGTCTTACCTTTCCTCTGAGCGTCGAGTATCGGCCAGATCACGGCTGCATCAGTCTCACCAGATTGTGGTGAACCAGTTGCTCCTCCCAACACTGGTTTAGTAAACGACTAAAAATGAGACTAGAATACTATTTTTACTTTGTAACTATGGCAACAATAGAAGAATACGATGGATGGCCAGTGATATCGTATAAATAGTAAGTTATTGAATGCTTCTTGTCTAAACAAGGTAAAGCAATTAAATATTCATGAAGTATATATATTCTCTGAGGACGGCAGAATGGATCGGGAAATTTAAACAAGACTTCAAAGAGCCAGTAAATTACACACTATCTGACACTGTTATTCATCCGCATATAAGCAACACGGTGTTACCAGTGCCAAACGTGGACATTATCAGAGGTTACCCTGCGTACAATTAGCACATGTGAGACGAGATGTCTGGGGAAAACAGCCAACTTTTA
Organism: Candidula unifasciata; assembly: GCA_905116865.2. Taxonomy (NCBI): domain Eukaryota; kingdom Metazoa; phylum Mollusca; class Gastropoda; order Stylommatophora; family Geomitridae; genus Candidula; species Candidula unifasciata. Next base: position 91,962 of record CAJHNH020000757.1, read on the forward strand.
CAATTGAGACAGAGTGAGAAACGCCACTATCAGACAGACTGTGGGAACAGCATCGTAGCCCAAATAAACTGATAAGCAAATCCAATGGTCTTGTCATCTTGTTAAAATGCAGTCTCAACAAATACCAGTACAGGCACCCCACTTGGAAAGATCTGGCATAAAAGCAACATGGCGCCCAAAGAGAATATGAGCTGGTAGTAGTGAGAACATTCTAATCGGCAAGGAATGGCAATAGTCAGTGCTAATCATCCAGCAATGAATCGTAATTTGTTCTTCGTCTACGATACATAACGGTAAAAGAAGAAATTGACTATGACGATTATTAGTTTACAAAAAAGAATACATTTTTGTGAGAACAGCGTAAACGTGAAATAATGGTATCTAGAATCACTTAAACAACATTAAAAGTGCAAATTTAAATACCAGCAAGGAAATCAAAATTTTAGTTTTGAGAACATGCATCTTCTCTGTTCAACATACGGATGTGATTCGTTGACTGTCTATAGTCCGTAAGAAATTATGAGGTTTATTTTACGGATCTGAAAATCAAGGAAGATTGGCTAATATATACAGCATCTTGCCTCGGAAGGTGAAATATTTTGGTCCTATCAAGTGCTATGGCGGATTAGAAAAAATATAGAAAAAGGCATGGTAATAGAAAGGAGGTGCACGAGCGTGCCAACACGAAGATGGACACAGGATATAAGTGACTCCTTGAATATGAAAGTGCATGAGGCCGGAGAGCTGGCGAGAGACCAAGTTTCTTTCAGACAGACCGTGATACAAAGGACCTGTTACATGATGATGAGTATCTACATATTATTACAGTATGGACGGCAAAGTGTCATTTATAACACAAGCATAATGCAGTCACCTAGGCATTGCTTGACTGGACATTTCTGTGTACCCATTTTATGCTTAATAGATATATAAACCCAGACAAATTGTATTATTTATTTACCATTGGCCTCTCTAATCTTTTTATAGTAACTCATAGTTATGTAGGAGCTGTTACAGAAACGAATTATAATATGCTAATATTAAGTTACAAACACGAGTAATATCACAAATAGCGGTAATGTTACAAACTTAACCACCCGGTATTGTCAAAGTGTACCTCGCCTGTTCTTCTCCACGGATGCTAATACTGTACAGTGAGGAGAACAATATTAACGAAACTTGGAGGCTTTGAAGATATAAAAGCGTACATTACGAAAAATATGCCAAGAATACAATGGGCTGAGCAGGAAACAAACACGTATGTACAGATACCTATATTTGTTATCACTCATAAAATGATAAATCGTATCATGAAGATTATGTCAGGTGTGAAATGTTTGACGCACATTGCAGCCAGGACATGGAATGTAGTGTAGAGTCTTCTAAATTTTCTTTACATTTTCTTGATTTTTTTCATTTCTAGAGTTTTGTTCCAACGATAGGATCAGTGAAAAATTAATAATCGTACTTCTGCTGGAATTTTAACCTACACCGTTGACTTGTATGAAGGCATACTACTTATAAGCCACTATGGCTTCCATTCATCACAGTCTGAAGGACACGACCCATGAGATTAACAGGACACATCAACAGAAGAGACTGAGAAAGGTAATTAATCCTGCATGGAAGGAAATATTAGACAAAAGAGAAAAAAAAAAATTATGTTGAAATCTTGCAAACTTGAAAAAAAAAGTTTTACAGCAACACCAACTTCGCTAACATATTCAATAACAGCACACACACACCTACACACACACACACACACACACACACACACACACACACGCAAACAAATTAAGAAACAAGACTTTGTGTATCGTATTAAGACTAATCTTTCAAAGAATTTACATAAGGTAACGTTTAACATCTAAAGTAAATCCATGATTTCCAATAAGAAAATGTTACTTCTGAAACCCAGCCCCCCCCCCCCCCCCACCCCCACCCTAATCCCCATTCCATTCGAGAACTGCATATCTCACTTTTCCGAAAGTGGTGAATAGTGAAGAATCAACATCTCATTCTGAAAGATATATAGATGATCTGATCTCCTCCCTAGTATTCTACATATCCCTCAAAAAGATACATGGATGATCTGACCTCCTCGCCTACAGTTCTACGGATCACTCCGAAAGATACATAGTTCAGCTGATCTCTTCCCAGAAGTTCTACATATCACTCTGGAAGGAGATAAAAAGGTGATATGATCTCCACCCAGTAGTTCAACCTATCACACTGAAAGATACATATATGACATGATCTCCTCCCCAGTAGTTCTATATATCACTCCAAAAAATACATAGAAGATCTGATTACCTCCCCAATAGTTCTGCATATCACACTGAAGATACATAGAAGATCTGATCTCCTCGCCAGTAGTTCTACATATGATTCTGAAAGATGCATAGATGATCTGAACTCTAGCCTAAGTAGTTCTACATTTAATTCTGAAAGATGCATAGATGGTCTGATTTTCTCTCTTTAGTTATACATATCACTCGTAAAGATATATAGATGACTTGATCTCCATCCAAACAGTTCTATATATCACTCTGAAAGATACATAGATGATCTGATCTCCACCCTAATAGTTCTACATATCAGTCTGAAAGATACATAGATAATCTGATCTCCACCTTAATAGTTCTACATATCACTCTGAAAGATACATAGATGATTACCTCCACAGGAGTTCTACATAACACTCTGAAAGATACATAGATGATCTGATCTCCTTCCCAAAAGTTCTACATATCGCACTGAAGATACATAGAAGATCTGATCTCCACCTCAATAGTTCAGCATATCACTCTGAAAGATCCATAGATGATTACCTCCCCAGAATTTGTACATAACACTCTGAAATATACGTAGATGATTGATCTCCTTCCCAAGAGTTCTACATATCACACCGAAGATACATAGAAAATCTGATCTCCTCGCCAGAGTTCCACATATGATTCTGAAAGATAAATAAATGATTTTATCTCCATCCCAGTAGTTCTTCCTATCACTCTGAAAGATAAAAAGATCATAAGATCTCCATCCCAGTAGTTCTTCCTATCACTCTGAAAGATACATAGATGACCTGGTCCCTACCGCAGTAGTTCTAGATATTACTCTGAAAGATACATAGATGACTTGATCTCCACCCCAGTAGTTCTACATATCACTCTGGGTGGAGACATAGATGATCTATCTCCAACCCAATAGTTCTACATGCGTAAAACGACTAATCACGTCCGTCCTGTTATGTTGTTTCAAGACATGCATGGCTGCTTCAGACTTTCTCTAGCCAGTGGAATGCCACAGGTTTTATTTTTCGTTCTAAAACACAACAATGAGTAAAATACTGCTAATCGTTTGAGTAGATCAGCGCATAAGTATATGCAGGCACAAGGGCACAGAACACCCGCAAACGCAGAGATAACATACAAAGGCCTTGCTAGCTGGCCCATGAAATTATATTTTACACTTCTGCCAATCTACACAGCAATTTACGTACTCCAGTTCTATAATGCACGCCGTAGTTTTTTTTTTTTTTTCCCTCTCATAATTTGGTATGAAATTAGTGCTTTATTCATATGCTATATTGGAATTGTTGCCTCTTTTAAAATCATTTAGTCTGCTCATGTAAGCCTTCTGTTGTACTTTAAAATTTCTTCCATATGGCTATATTTGTGTCAGGCATTTACTTGTCGTTTCACTATGCTTGTTTACACATTTTTTCCCCTCAAAATTAACAGCCTATGCTAGCATCTGTATTACAAGTATTCACTTTCCGCAGTCTAACGTCATTGAATTCATGCTTGTTTCCATTACGAGTTCACCGACTGTAAACTCCGGCAGACAGTTCTGGTTGTTTTTGACTTCTGGACTTAATGTCTTGTTTCGAAACTTGAGTTTTGTGTGGATATCCATATGTATGCTTCTTGCTTATATGTATGCATACTGCTGCTTTCTGGCCTCTCATTTAGATGCATTCTGACTTCGAAGGAAGCATCCCTAATTATTCGACTGTTACGACAGATTTATAAGGGAGCAGAAGGTCTACTTTTTTTGGCTTCGTAATTGGACCCTGGAACTACTAAACCAGTGTAACCGAAAATTGACCCCCATGTGAGATGCAATTTTTTTTTATTTTAACCCCCAACCCTGGCTTCTGCCGGGGGCCCTGAATATATAGATATAGCCCCGCCATAGCTATGGCCTAAAGGCTGAAAGGGGTTTCTGGAACCTCTCCGCGGGTGATCCTCATCCGCATGTTGGCACTTTGTGTCACTGGGTGTTTATCGCCTGTGTGATGTCCAAGTGGGGTACAACTACCTACCCACCTACCAACTACTAAACCAGCACTGTTCCTCCCTTGCCTTGAGTCCTACTTTAGTTGCTATTCTGAACATGAACATCCCAATAGCACGTTTTCGTATAAATCACTAAATAGCTATAATAACATGCAGCACAAAGTAACGAAGCTATGACTAATAGAGCAGTGATAATTTGCAGCGATGATTCAAGATGCATATCTTGGGACTTGGGAACGGAACAGGAAAAAAAAAAAAGAGTGAGTCGCACGACAAGAAGCAAACAGTGAAGCTTTCAATGTTCAGTCTTCAAGCAGGCACGTCCTTGTAGCTTATATTTTAGTGGCTCCTATTTCTTGAGCTGTGAAAAGACACAATGTACTCATTGCCTCAAAGAAATGAAAAACATGGAATCGATTAACAACCTATCCGTTACATGATTATAACTCAGCCACAGACTGCTAAAATAACCACAACTGTGAAAGTACCACTAACCTGTATGCGTGTCCTTGTGGGCGTATTAAATACACATTATAATGATATATTTCAAAACATAATTGAATGCAGCCACGCTAGTATTTTTGTCAGTTGGATAATAATAATACTGAGTTTATGAAATACCGTAAACCCGTATTATTTGTAAAATGTTCCGTGCCAACGGACCAAGGATTGTATTTAATTTTTAGTTAGTAGTCACGAGTAGGATTCATAATTATATCATAAAAACGTAGCAATTGCACTTGGTAACTGTCCAGTTTTTATTTTATGTTTTTTTTTTTGGGGGGGGGGGGGGGGATTTTTTTTTTTTTACATTCCAACGTTAAATCCAGCTTCTAAAATACGCATACACTGAGTAAAAACAATGAATCTACAGAGACAATAAGTATGTCCACAAGTCATTGTAAAGACCGGTGTAAAACGAATGCATTATTAAAAACGAACAGTAGTAAGGCTGTCAATATACAAAGATAGGTGAAAAAGGACGAGTGACCACTTTTATGTGACAACTGACATAGATGGCCTCCTTTTTTTGATCACGTTTGACAAAGTCAGTGTGGGGCGAGGCATAGTCATTTTAGAAACACTACACTAGCAATACAAAGCACACACATGTTATATGGCAGTCTGGTAACGGATAAAATGCCAACTGTCGTGACATACGGCGAAGCTGTCAAAAAACGAATAACTGTAAGACTTTAAACATTACTTAAACATAATTTTTATTGTTAGAGTGTGGGGAATAAACAAGACAATGGAAAATTGTTCCTAAATATATATAAAAAGAGTACAAACTGGAGCTGTCAGGCATGAGCATAACGTTGGATTAAACCACAAAAGCACAGAGGCGATCAGTCGGTTCACTCTCGTGGAACCTACTTTAAAAACAAGGAGGAGATAAGAGCGCTTATGTATCTGCTTGGATTGCTATCATGACCGTCCTCACTAATACTATAAGGTGGGTTGAGCTTAGCCAGTGGTCGGCAAACAATAGTCAAAAGAGCTAAAAATCAGCAGCAGGACGATTAAATTTTTTTGAGAGCCAAATTTCTTTACAAGTACCGAATTTTGTTCAGAGTCAAAGCCGATTTCTGGCCGACTGGCCGAGCACCACACATGTCGCTAAAGAGCCGCATGCGGCTTGCGAGCCGTGATTAGCCGACTTGACGACCAGGGTAGACCTAATGTCTCTACATTACACGATGGGTGATATGGTCAATATCACACAGGCCGGCTTGACTTCTCAGTACTTCAACTTGGTACCATTAATGCCTGGATCGACCAGGGAACCGAAGTCATTTTTTTAAGAAAAACAAAATGCTCTGTTTAGTCAGAACCTAAACCTACGATCTTTAGATCCACCTACATGGGTCCAGCTGCTACACTATGCGGCTTCTTCTTATTGAAGGACGAATCATTTAGGGGAAATAGATGACAGTGATAAACAATAAGTGGTGAACAAAAATGCCATTTACTGCCTTTATTTTACCGCTTTTGCAGTGTAGGCAGAAGGTCTTTGAGCCTGAGGATTTACAGTCGCATGGCTGGTGCTGTCGCAACGACAGTGCAGGTGAGGATTTTATTTTGCCAACAATAAGGTGTGAAAATCACAATCTTTTGGCAAAACAGATAATGTCGCAATCAGACAGCTGCAATAAGCATAGTGACGGAAACAAATAATCTAAAATGAATAAATCTCTAAACATTTGATGTGTGAATATGCTTTGCACAACATTATAATTTTTTTTTTAATCGGTAACTTGACAAAGCACTATAGTATCTTTCGAAAAACATAAGCTTAAAAAAGACAACATGCAACGATAAAAACTGCTACTATCATTATTGAAGAAACCTAATATACACAGTTGTTAAAAGAAATGGGGGCAGTGTTACAGTTCTTCGCTAGCTAAGGTGGTTAAGCCAGCTGCACAGCGACCGGGTGACAACTTGTGGTCCGATTTCACTCTCGGGGGTAGGCAGAAAAGTCGTATATTTCCCATGCATACGTACGTTATCTATCATGGAATCAAAGCCAAAGGGTTGCGATATCCATAGTACCAAGCCATTGGGTTTACAAATCATGGTTTCTGTATTAAAAATAATATTGAATAGCGGATGACCGGGCAGAAAAAAACTCTGGTTCATTATTCGAGAGAACAGTTTACACAGTTTACAATTCGAGTTGACTGGACTGCCCATGTAGTCCTGACATAGGAAGTTACCTGCGTATCCTTTAATTACGTTGCAGAACCAACTCCAGCAGTTGAAGACGACAGTTTAATATAATAACTAACTATGAACTGTATTGTTAAGGCAACGGCAACTACCTGCAACCCTCTGTTTTTTAACACGGAATCCAGTGAATACGAATAGCAAAAGCGTGACCGTCTGGTCTTCACTGAATATATAGGCATAGTGTACCATTTATAAAGAAAACACTTAAAAGCAATTAAAACCACTCTGAATGGGAGGTTGAAAAAAAAAACAATCACAAGAGAAAGACTAGTACTGAGAGAAATTAAAGCGAACAATATTCTTTTTTCAACTAGTTAAACCCCATTTAGGCAGCAATATGAAAGAACAAATATTTAATAATAATAATAATAATAATAATAATAATAATAATAATAATAATAATAATAATGGCGAGATAAGATTTTTTTTTTTAAATAAGGATGTGACCAAAGTAAAATTAAACAAAAATACAACTATAATGTCAAACCAGTACTTCCGAAGGAAGCGGGTATCTGAGTAAATAATCAAATAAAATATTACTCATACACTACAAACAAATGCTTGATATATGGCAACATAGGGGGAATTATATTGTTTGCATATTCACAGACGGAAACCGCAAACAGAGAACACATTAGGAAAACGATGAAGAAGAAGAAGAAGAGGAGGAGGAGGAAGGGGAATGAATGTCATCAGCTGACTCCTTGATTTGACATGTTCAGACAACATGCTGGTATCTAGTCATTTGGTAGCTGTTTGGCAATCCTTTCTGATTTCGTCTTGCCCCTGTGTTACTGGCACGAGCAGCAAATGTTGGTAACCCTTGTGTTCTCAGTGGATACAAGCAGGTCACTAGTGTTTGGACTCATTCTTGCTCAGTGCAAAGCAAAAACTGTGCATTTTAAACTTTTTTTTTTTTTTGGGTGCTTGTTTTAAACCAATGGTCAAAACTGCGAGTCTTTTAATTTGTTTTACAGTTTTAATGCCAGGTAACGTCCGTGATGTTTGATCTGAGCATCGAGGAGAATTGGCTCATTAACAGCATCCTGTCTGGAGAAAAAGGAGGTATTTTGGCCAGTAAAACGTCATAGTGGCCTGGATACAGCGGCGATGGAGGGTACAGTTTCCGGACAACGAGCAGAAGTAGACCTCCGCAAAGTGGACACATGACATTTAGGATACATTAGCTACACAAATGCATAGGGCTGGCGAATTGGCTAGAGAAAGATAAACAGTTTAGGAGTGCCGCGACGAGAGCGACGATACGTCAATGAACTTCTGATTGAATGCTGGATGTCTTTGAAAATTAACATATCCGACATTATGTGTGGCAAAATTATCTTTGGCTTGTTGTGTATTAAAACACCTGGAAGTTGGAAATCGAAAGGAGTAGTCAAACGGCATTGGCCGGCAAAATTTAGAGTTAAAAATCAACCCAAAATTTTTCAGAATCCTCGCCAGTGTTACAGAGCTTGGGCACTGTGCTGAGCTTCTTCGGACAGACTTGAGTTAGAAGAAGACCGGAGCACTTATGGGCTACTACCAGTGTGCCATGATGATCCGTTGTTCAAACCTCATACCTCAAAGCACGACAAAAGGTTCTTTGCCTTACTTGTACTTACCTTAACAAAATCTGTTTCCAGGAATTTTAATTTACCTTATGTGCTGGCGGTAAACTCCAACAAGGAAAAAATGATGGATGTTTTGAGTGACAATGACAGAATAATATTTGAACTGGTCAATTATGTATGTCTATGTACCATAGTATGCATGTTTGGCATGACCGCCAACATCATCAATATGATTATATTCTACAAGCAAGGCTTCAAAAATACCGTCAATATAGGTTTCTTTGGAATGGCCATCTCTGACTTTTTTTGCCTCCTGTCAATGCAGTGGGCGTCTATTACAATGAATCCTCTATTTATAACACCCAAAGCGCATTGGTCTCCACTAGAGGTTATGTACTTGACAGGAGGATGGCCACACGTCTGCTTTTCTAGAATTACAAGTTTTATTACAGTTTACTTGACAGTGGAAAGGTATATCAGTATAGCATTTCCTTTGAAAGTTAAAGAAATTATAACCAGAAAGACAGCCACATTAACACTTTGTATAATTTACCTCATCAATATCGCAAGCATGTTTCCAGAGTACACCACAACATATCTCGGATGGAGGAGGGTTCCATTCAAGAACGATACCATTTTAGGTATTATGTTCAAGAGTAGTAGAAAAAATGTGGAGGGAGTTACACACGTTCTTCACTCCATCCTTGGAATAACCTCCTTCGCTGGTGTTATTATCTTCACAACTTTATTAGTGACTAAACTGCAGCGAAGTTCACAATGGCGGAAAGATGTCACAACACAACCGAGCAAGAGTGTTGAAGTAGCTAGTAGAGACAAGAAGACGGTGAAGATGGTCATCCTGATTGCTAGTGTTCTCATAGTTTGTTACACTCCGGGTGCGATGGTGGCTATGACAGCATTTATTGTTGGAAATGAGTTCAACATTAGAGGTGGCTACACAAACATATGCACAGCAATGTGGACTTTAGCGGTGACCTTCCAGTCAATCAACTCAAGCATCAACATATTTGTATACTATTCGATGAGTTCTAAATACAGGCAGACTTTCAATGAGATCATACTTAGAAGGAGAGTTTAGTATTATTTCTGCGTTCAAGAAATGTCACAAGAACAGGCAGACTTTCAATGAGATCATACATAGACGAAGAGTTTAGTATTGTATCTACGTTCAAGAAATTTCAAAATTTAATACATCTGTAAGGTCTTAGATTTTCGCACATGCTCGCCTATGGCAGATCAAGTTAGCGTAAATTCGGTTATTACCACTTAAATTTGTGGTGTGTTAATAGCTGTTATATTGAAAATGTAACAAAAGAGCTGATAGACTATTAGGTGCTGCATTAATTGAAGATGGCCGGCTCAATAATCACGCAGAAATTTTCATTGCCATTAGAGAGATAGGATATTCGAAGGATTTTGGAAGCAAAGTGTCCACATCACTGCTAAGAATACAAGAACTTGGAGTAAATTTTGGCAGAGCCAAGCATGCGATGCACATCTGACGCACATGTTGTCTTGTTAACCAACATAGGATTGGCACTAAAAACGCTGATGAATGTGTTGAGAGGGGAATCTAAGCGCCTCTGGATCTTTCCGGAGTGCTGTGAAGATAATTTAACTCATACATAACTCACATAACTCATAACTTGAATATGTCATCGTATCTGCTGTTGCCTACCTTCGTGTTGTTTGAAAATAAACTAGTTTGGTTTATTAACTTTTTTTTCTGTTACCATATAATGCAACTTCGTAGGCATCAACATATCAGTATGCACCTTCACACACAATTCGTCCAACTTTAGGCTATCAATGCCAGACTTGACCAGTCCTAGATAAACATATACGCAATCTGGGAGATAAGACAACACAAGAAATTATTTGGGAAGAACAAGAAGAGAGGGAGTCACCATCGAAGAATTAGGAACAGTGATCAATTATTTCACATATTTTTAAATGTTGAAATTAAGATTTCGACATCACAGCACTCATGACACTCCCATAAGTTCCTAATCCCCATCTTCAGCAGCAAGCAAAGAGTTCCAGTTCTGATGGTACCAGTAACCGTCTGATTGTATGCCCGTTCACCCTCCCCCTGTGTCTTGAGCGTCGACCAGATCCCCTTGTTCGGTCATTGCTCGGAATAAAACAACCAGCAGCTATGGCGTACGACACAAGAACAGCAAGCTACAAGTTAAGAGGCCGACCAAGAAAGGGATGGGTGGAAACAGTAAAAGAGACATAACAGAAACACAATGACATAAACACTGGCTACTAGCATAAGACTCTTTCTTCTTAAAGTCCATGCCGTGTGGCGTTGTTAGTCATGTCTATTTGTAACCTTCAGTTTCGTGTACCTTTATTCATCTCTAACACGATGATAATCCACGCAAAAGACAGGTAACTAAACATACTCCTTTCCGCGACGCTTTAGGGCGTAAGCAGTCTGCCAAAAAAAGAAACAAAGAACTGCTTCTTTGTATGCAAATAACACACTATCACACTAAAAATTATCGTGTGTATCTGGATGAGGCGTGTGATAGTCTGATATGTTAAAATTATGTGTGTCTGTGTGTTTACGGGTAAGAAGATATGACGTTTGTTAAAGTAGCTACAATTATACGCATCAGTTTGTCTTTTATCTACTGCATTTTCTTATATCTGATTATATCCATCACTTCTGTAAAGTCAGACAATACTGGTATATTTAAGTATACTCAAACATACCAAAACTAAAAAGACAAAAAGTACTTTTAACTGACTAAAATCCATTTATTATTTTGACTTTGGTGTCTTGTAAAAAAAAAAGAGAAAATGTTTCATTCGTTTACTGTCCATGTTGTCGCCGTTCCAAGTTAGTGTAGATAGTAGATGCGGAATTCCTCCTTTACCCCCCCCCTCCCCCCCCCCCCCCCCCCCCCCCTCCCCCCCTTTTTCTCCTCCAACAAACATAAAACACAGTAATTACGTTAGCTAAGATAGGGATTGGGAGCCTCTGTGGTCTAATAGCTATGCGCTGGGCTACGGATCGGAAGGTCGTGAGTTCGGTTCCTGACAAGGGTCCGTTTTTTCCCATCAAAAATGACCTTGGCTCTCAGGTCGACCTAAGCCATGAGTGGGTACCAGGTACATTCCTGGGAAGTAAAGGCGGCCAGCGTGATGCTGACCACATCACCCACCAAGTGCCGTTTGGTCTATAAAATATAGGTCTAGCCCTATACACCCAATAGGCTTGAAAGGCGTGGAAAAGGGTCCTTTACATTTGTACTTTTATTAGATAGTGATTATAACCAGTTAATTGTAAATAGAAAATGTGAGTGAGGAATGTTGATAAGAAACATGCTAGAAAGATAAGACACTTAACAAACAGTATACAAAAACATTCACATACATGTAAACTGACCTTGTTGGAGTCCTATTGTAGTCAGCTGGAGTCTACTTGCAGTCATGAGTCCTCTTGTAGTCCTGGCGTACCCATTAAGGCAGTTGAAGTATCCTTGTAGACAGCTGAAGTATCCATGTACATAGCTGAAGTATCCCTGTAGGCAGCTGAAGTATTCTCGTAGACAGCTGAAGTACCCCTGTAGACAGCTGCATTATCGATGAAGTCAGCTTGAGTCTACTTGCAGTCATCTTGAGTGTTCTAGAAGTCCTGGAGTCACCATTTAGTCAGCTGAAGTATCCTTGCAATTAGTTGCAGTGTACTTGCAGTCAGCGTTTGTTTCCTTATAGTCAGATGGAGTATCCTTGTAATCAGTTGGAGTATCCTTGCAATTAGCTGGAGTAACTCTGTAGTCAGCTGGAGTATCCTTGCAATCAGCTAGAGTAACCTTGTAGTCAGCTGAAAGATTCTTGTAGTCAGCTGAAAGATCCGTTTAGTCAGCTGGAGTATTCTTGCAATCAGCTAGAGTAACTTTGTAGCCAGCTGAAAGATCCTTGTTGTCAGCTGAAAGATTCTTGTAGTCAGCTGAAAGATCCTTGTAGTCAGTTGGAGTATTCTTGCAATCAGATGGAGTATCCTTGCAATCAGCAGGAGTAACCTTGTAGTCAGCTGGAAGATCCTTGTAGTCAGCTGGAGCTCCATTGTGGTTAGATGACGTCATCGTGTTGTCAACTAAGAAGTCCTTGTAGCCAGCTGTGGTATCCTTGTAGTCAACTGGAGTCTATTTGTAGTCAACTAGAGCTAGTGAAATGTCAATGGGTAAATGTTGATTAATTACATGCTTACATGAAGATAACAAACTTGACACACAATGTACGAAAACAAAACAGACATGTAAACTGGCCTTGCGGGAGTCCTCTTGAAGCTGGAGTTCTTATTTTGTCAGCTGAAATATCCTTGTAGACAGCTAAAGTATCCATGTAGACAGCTGAAGTATCCCTATAGAAAGCTGAAGTATCCTTGTAGACAGCTGAAGTATCCTTGTAGATAGCTGAAATACCCGCGTAGACAGCTGCAGTACCCCTAAAGACAGCTACAGTATCCCGGTAGACAGCTGCAGCATCGCATTAAATTGAAGTATCCCTGTAGACAGCTAAAGTATCTTTGTAGACAGCTGAAGTATTCCTGCAGACAGCTGAAGTATCCCTGCAGACAGCTGAAGTATCCCTGCAGACAGCTGACGTATCCTTGCATTCAGCTGGAGTCTCCTTTAAGTCAGCTGGACTCCCCCTGTGGTCAGCCGGAGTCCCCTTGTAATCAGTCATATCACGCAGCGACTGTTTTATTTGAGAATACACCAGTTTTCACTCAACACTCATCAGTATCTTTATGAGCCAGTAAATCGTAATTGGGTGTATTTGGGCATGTGTCTTTAGTAGGCATTAAAAAGAAAATTTGATAGGCGATGTTGTAATCCTTCACTGTGAACCAGATTTCACTTCTCATGGAGAAGAACAATTTGCGGGCTTTCAAATAAACACCACTGGTTTACAATAACAGCAACATTCTGGCTTAAACATCTGAGCAGCCTGAACACGATACCCAGAAGTTCAAAAGTCAACAGTAATCAAGAACAGCTTGTCACTGGAAGTTTATGGCTGTGATATAGATGCAGTTGGAGCATGCATATATCTAGTTTCAAGAGCATTTATACAACTGCAGTTTGAGCTAAGTGTGAAGAGGAAGCATAAAAAAATATACTGCATGTGTAGAATATACTTGTACTTCGTTACTGCTTGTGACTGTAAATTGATGTGAAGTCAATATGCTCTCTAAAGAACTCTAATGTTCTCATAAAAAGCTCTCTTCCTGCGATAACCGGTTCTGAAAAGAGAAAATAATTTTATAATGCTACATTTTATTATTCATCATCGCCATCATCATCATCACAATCAATATCGTTATCTTTCCCTTAAGGTTAAGCCATGTTGCGTATTGATGATTGTACTTATAGTTAGGTTAATTTATTTAATGTGTTGATAACGGCTTTATAGCCGCAAAGTTCTCTTGTCTGTGTTTGTAATTTTGCAAAGTTTACTGCTTCTACGTTTCGTTTGTTTGATTTATATTAGAGAATTGGAAGCAGCTTAGATGTAGTTTTTAATAAAGAATACTGTTGAGAACTATATGAGGTAGAAAGTCTTGAGGCATTACCATCTGTAGACGTTACTAGATCGATTGACAAAAATATGTGCGGGAAAACATAGCTTGAATTTCTGGAGTATAGGCACATACAGATACATTATCGTTATTGTTGAAAATTCAGACAAGCGAAAGCCGAAGTAGCGTAGTGGCTAGACGCCCGCCTGTTAGCGTAAAGGTCTTGGGTTCAAATCCCCATCAAGCAGAATTTTTGTCAAAGCTGACTTAGGTTCATGAGGTATTACTATTTGCAGACGTTATTAGAGCAAGTAACAAAATCATGTGAGGGAAAACAAAACTTGAATTTCTGCAGCATACAAACAGATACATTATCGTTATTTGGGGGAAATCTAGGCAATTGTAAGCAGCAGTAACGTGGTGGCTAGATGCTTGCCTGTTAGCGTGAAGGTCTTGGGGTTGAATCCCCATCAAGTAGGAATTTTTATCAAAATTGACTTTGGTTCACAGGTCCATCTAGACTAAAACTGGTATCATGCAAGGTCCTGCTATGTAAGATGGCACATCATCCATCGAGTGCGTATCAGTATAACAGAAATATGTTCTATCATCATTAGCTGGGTGCACGACAAGGATAATGAGTGTCGTTCGCTTACTTTACTTTCTAAAGTGGGAAAGAATAGGACACAAGTACGGTTAAAAAAAAAATGCCGGGTACCGGTTTCGATCCGTGATGCAGACGATTTAACTGCACGCAGGATCAGACAACACAGGTTATGAAGAAATTATGGGGAGACATGGTCTAGGAGAAATGAATGAAAATGGAGAATTGTTCACAAATTTTTGTGCAGGTAACCAGTATGTTATTGGTGGAAGTATTTTTCCCCATAAAAGTATACACAAGGCAACATGGGAATCACCAGACCATAAGACAACTAATCAAATTGACCACATATGTATTAACAAAAAGTTTAGATCATCCCTTTACGATGTTAGGGCTTTCAGAGGTGCCGATGTATTTACTGACCATTTCCTGGTGATAAGTAAAATCAAGTTGAAACTAAAAAAGATATATAACATCTTATAATCATAGAAACCAATATAATGTAGGCTTTCTCAGAGATAAAGAAATTAAGGAACAGTTCTCAGTTACGGTCTCTAATAAGTACCAGGTGTTGCAGCAGTTAGCTGAAGATGTCAACACAGAAGTCTGCTGGGATCAGATCAAAGGAATCTGGAATGAATCTTGCGTAGAAGTTCTTGGCAAGAAAGAAAGGAAACATAAAGCATGGATAACACCAGAGAAACCATTAAATTGATTGAAGACAGGAAAAGTAAAAAGGCAGAATTAAACAATAGCAAAACTAGAGCTGCTAAAGCTAGAGCTCAGGAGAATTACACAGAAGCCAACAAGGAAGTTAGGAGGCATATAAGGGCAGATAAAGTGAAACATCTAAATGATCTAGCACAAGAAGCAGAGACAGCAGCAGCAAAAGGAAACCTCAGAGAACTTTACAGCAACACAAGAAAATTAGTAGGTAAATATAGTCAGCCAACTGGATCAATCAAAAATAGTCAAGGAAAGGTACTTACTAACACTAAAGATCAAATGGACAGATGGGTTGAATATTTTGAAATGCTTCTAAATAGACCAGGCCCAGAGGTTCCCCCCAGATATCCAGCCTTTAGAAATGGAACTGAATATCAACTGTGAGATACCATCCAAAAGGAGGAAATTAGAAAAGCTATAAATCTTCTTAAGGAAGGAAAGGCGTCAGGCCCAGATGGTATCCCAGCTGAAGCCATCAGGACCAACATAAACACATCAACAGAATTGCTACATAGATTATTCAGTAAAGTCTGGGAGACCGAAGAAATACCAGCAGACTGGAGAGAAGGATATCTTGTGAAACTGCCCAAAAAAGGTGATCTACAGGAGTGTGAAAACTATAGAGGAATTATGTTGCTGTCAGTTCCTGGAAAAATATTAAGTAGAATTATTTTGGAAAGATTAAAAGATGCTATTGATAAAATGCTAAGAGATGAGCAGGCGGGTTTTCGGTCCAACAGATCCTGTACTGATCAGATAGCCACATTACGTATTATAATAGAGCAAAGCATTGAACTGAACTCACCACTTTACATTGGATTTATAGACTATGAAAAAGCATTTGACAGCATTGATAGGGAATATTCTCTGGAAATTGATGGGGCACTATGGAATCCCACAGAAAATTATCAACTTAGTAAAGGCAACATATAAAGACATGAAATGTCGAGTTCTTCATGAGGGAAAGCTAACAGATGCATTTGAAATAAAAACAGGTGTGCGACAGGGATGTCTTTTGTCGCCTCTCCTATTTTTACTGGCTATAGACTGGACTATGAAAACAGTAACTGCTAACACCAAGAATGGAATTCAGTGGACCCCTACAAAACAGCTTGATGATCTGGACTTCGCTGATGATATTGCCCTTCTGTCCCATTCACGGAATCAGATACAAGATAAATTAAATATACTTAATGCGAGATCACAGCAGCTTGGTCTGAAAATCCATAAAGGAAAGACAAAGATAATGAGAATAAATCAGGCAAATAGTAATGTGGTTTCTCTTAATGGCACCCCACTCCAAGACGTGGAGTCGTACACCTATTTGGGCAGTAATGTAGATAAAGATGGAGGAACTGATAGAGATATTAAAATAAGAATACAAAAGGCAAGAGGGGCTTTCATAGCACTAGGGAATTTGTGGAGGTCAAAAGAAATTAAAAGAAATACTAAACTAAAAATTTTTAATTCTAATGTCAAATCAGTACTATTGTATGGGGCGGAAACATGGAGAACAACGAAGGCAATTACTAATAAATTACAGACATTCATTAACTGGTGCCTGCGCAGAATAGAGGGAATAAAATGGTATGATAGAATAACTAATGTAGAACTTTGGGAGAGAACTAAACAGGCTCCAGTGGATCAGGAGGTGAGGAGAAGACGCTGGCGTTGGATAGGGCACACACTGAGAAAACAGGAGAACAGCATAACTAGAATGTCTTTGCATTGGAACCCACAGGGGCATAGGAATAAAGGAAGGCCAAAAAACACATGGAGAAGAGAGCTGGAGAATGAGGTTAGAAAGATTGGGAGGACATGGGGAGAGCTCCATGTAATGGCGAAGGATAGAACGACTTGGCGTGAGTTGGTTGAGGGCCTATGCTCCATTGGGGGATAAAAAGGCAGAATAAGAAGAAGTCTTGCTTTGGTTTCGATAGTGGATTTGATATCTGAACGTTAAGTAGCAATGACAAATCACTTTTAGTAAATATGCCTAGTATAATCCCATAAGCCAGAAATTGCTTGGGTTGGTTCTGCAACGTCATGTAAATGAGACGCAGCTAACACTTTAAAATAAGTTTTAATAGTAAACGGCACAGATGATTAGATAATCAAGCCGTGTTTAAACTAGAGTTTTGGAGAAAATTATTGTTATACTGGGAAACATTCGTTTCCTGGTCGAAACATTTGACTGCGTATGCTACTGTTCATCTTACATACACTTTAACTACATGGTTTCTGGTAATGTAAATACTGTGTAATTAACATAACAAATTGTATTAAACCAGTAAACCTGTCCGTGGCAGAAAGTCGATGACACTGCTGATTTAACCATTCATTGTCGATTGAAAAACTGTACACACAATAAACACTTGTAATAGAATCTGGTTAGAGTAATTTTGATTAGATATTGCTTCACTGGCAAACGATGGAAGGAAACCCTGTAGGAAAACTACACACACAAGCACACAATCCTCGTGCGATTTCCACGAGTGAGTGAGGAATGTGACAATGATTTCACAAGGTCACTGAGCTTTACTCAGTCCGGTGACCACTGAGTTCTGGTTGGTAATGTTTGTTAGGTTTAGTATCCATAAGCCATGAGTTGTTAACCCTTACGCTCGGTATTATGGATATCGCAACCTTTCGGTCTTGATTCCATTGTAAATACCGTAAATCTCGGAGAAAATGTGGCTTTCCTGCCCACCCCCGGTATTGAACCCGGACCACAAGGAGTTCGTCACCCGGTCTCCGCGCAATCCGGTTTAGCCAACTACACTAAAGAGCCGGGCCTGGTTGTTGATAAAATCGGCTGCCCATGTATGTCCAGTACGTCTGGAAAAGCGCGAATTACCCTCTGAAATAAAAAAAAAACACACACATGGCCGGATCATAAAAATGCGCAAACAAAAACACATTGATCGAAAACGAAAGTCACCGTATTAGTGGATTTAATGCCAAATAAAAATTTTACAAAGTGATAATGGCAGTATAAATTAATTATGTCTGCAACGCGAAAATCATTACAGCTTTATTGTTAATAAAAAGATGGAATTCATATGGTGCATATACTTTCTGCTGTCCATTTATCCACGTAAGACAAAAGGTCAACATGATAGTCTGACATTCATAATCATCAATGGGTAGAGGCAGAGAGAAGGGAAATTATTAGAAAGAAAATAAACTGATATATCAAAGGGAAGAGTATTGAGATAGAGAGGGAATGGGGAAAAAAATTAGGGGGGGGGGGCGTAAATATGACCAAAGATTAGGAAGAGAGATAATAGAGAAAGAGATAACATGGAAAATATACCTTTCCGATCTCTTAGCAAGCAGAGGAAAAAACAACAACACTGTTTTATCCATAAAGAATGTGAATGGATACAGTTTTGGCAGCAAAAACGAGCTAAATTCTACCAGAACTATATGGGAGGTAAGTCGTACCTATACTAAATATGTAATACCTTACTGAGTTATCTGTGGTTACAGTATTATGAACATAAGATATCGTAATTGTACGAAATCAGGTTCACACGTAAGCTTTATGTAAAGAAAATAACACCCATTGCACCCTAAAAATGTAGGCTAACGTTTATCATTTTAGCAATGTTTGTCACACGCGTTTCAAAAATTAATTTAATCTAAGCCCTGACTCTTTTGTTCGTGTGCTGTATTCCTTTTTTCTTTTAAATATATAAATCACTCAATGTAGCTCGTGTCTTTCAAATCTTACCATTCTTAAAATTTAAATTTTTTTCAGTCTCTCTCTCTCTCTCTCTCTCTCTCTCTCTCTCTCTCTCCCTCTGCCGGTCGGTCAGTCTGTGGGTCGGGCTGTCTGTCTGTCTGTCTGTCTGTCTGTCTGTCTGTCTGTCTGTCTGTCTGTCTGTCTGTCTGTCTGTCTGTCTGTCTGTCTGTCTGTCTGTCTGTCTGTCTGTCTGTCTATCTCTGTCTGTCTGTCTGTCTGTCTGTCTGTCTGTCTGTCTGTCTGTCTGTCTGTCTGTCTACCCCCCCCACCCCAAACCCCCCCCCGCCCCCCCTCCCCCCCCCCCCCCCCCCCCCCCCCCCCCGCCCTCACACACACCCCTCTTTTCCGCTGTGGCGAATTAGGCATTAGACGCTAGACTCACATTTGCATATACCACTGGGCACTCAGTGAGTGATGTGTTCAAGATCGTGTCAATATTGTATGGATTGGGACTAAATAAAATGCCTAACTGAAAATCACCTGTAAATACATAAAGAGAATGGTTCCGTTTTTTTTAAACAGTTCATACCGATATTGTTATTTGTCATGAAAGGCCTTCACGTGAATGATATAGTAATTGTATGCACTCTTGGCTGATTCTAGAAGCCTTTTTGCTGGTCCAGAAATGTTATAAATAAACTGTACCGTTTGCTAGCTAAGTAACTAACATAAGATATCCCGGTAGCTTCTTAGCTAGTATCCACAGCGTAGATTATATGCCTTTCAGGTTCCTGGTTCCTTCTTCTTCTTCGCGTTAATCAGCTGTAAACCCTGGCGGAAAGTTCTGGTTGTTCATCCACTTCTGGACTGCAGTCCTGTTCCAGAACCTGAATGTTGCCCATGCATTCGGTTTACAGATCCCGTGTCCTGAAACAGAGCCTTACAAGGTTCAGTAGCTTTGAGTGAAGCACTTGATTTCTTCCTGCTAATAGAACACATAATTAGTAACATTAATAGTTTGGAGATAACATTTACGTATGAATAACGTAATGTGTGCCAGAGGTTCATGAGATAAACAACTGCTCTTTCGCTTCACGAAGTATTAAATAGGCTCTTGAAGCCTAGGCACGGGATCCTTGCATAGGTGCCTTGAGACCTCTCGCCTCTCCCAATTTTTTTAATGTGGCTTAGCTCCCTCACTCAATACTTATTAGGTGATGGTGGGAGGTGGGGGGGGGGGGTGATTGGGGAAAGGGGCTGCGAGCTCCCACTCTTACAAATCTGTACACATGTTCTCAAGTATGTGTTTACACATGTCGCATAAAAAAATTATTTCGTTATTCTTAAATGAATTTTATCACCTTATTATGATTACATTTTTGCACGCGTAAACAATTGTAAGGCCATGTGAGATTCAACTCCAAGTAAATTTTAGTACCCCCTCCAACACCGACCCCCCCCCCCCCCCCCCACTACACCCCCTCGGCCCAAGATTTTGTTATGGCGCTGGGTCTGTTTTCAAGGTATCTACACGTTTAAGGTTTGTGTATGTTGGTTGGGCTCATAACAAAATCGTAGAAGAAACATCGAAATTTCGTTCCATATCATGAATGGCTAGGCGTGTGATGATAAACTAACTCTTTTATTTATGAGAAGGTATCAAGTGATAAAACGTATCAACGTATATGTGAGTCGATTATGTGGCTAAATGGTCAGAGGACTTTAAGTAACAGCTGCTTTGATGTGTTACAGTTAGTAGTTATCATAACAAACAGGCGTTGAGTACAGATGGACTCAGTATTTTATGTTTGTTTTTTATTTTTGTTTTTCAAACTGAACTAGAAAACGGAGATGTGGGAACGTTATCGAAAACATTATCTTATCTTTTAGATTTAGATCACCTAATGAGTGTAGAGTGATCGTAATATCCTGAGCTGAAAACTGGACATCTCACTAAATTTGAGCTGAAAACTGGACATCACACTAAATTTGAACTGAAAACTGAACATCTCACTAAAATTTGAGCTGAAAGCTGGGCATCTCATCAAAATTTGAGCTGAAAACAGGACACTCCAAGCAAGACATTTAAACCAATCCATCCCCTGCCCCCCAACCCCGCTCGCCTCTCCTGATTTTCATCATTTCTTAGAGGTCACCGGGGTGAGTGGGATAATAACTGGCTTGACGGTGGTATGAAAACCATATCTATTGCCACCAAGAGATAAACGGAACAAAATGCTCTTTGACTGCGATAAAAAATCTTGCTACAATGAAAGCTCTTATCACATGTCAGATATTATAAATCTAAACCTATGAAACCACAGATGTACAAATAAATGTATGTTTTCCAGCAAATTCTTATAGTTAGTAATTAACAGTGAAATTGGCACTTGTTTGGGGGTATTGACATGACAGCCGAGAGGCACTGTCAAACAAACGGAACTATCCTGGTGAAAATGGGACCTTGCTAATGACAGGTATGCCATGCTGACAATTTTATAATGCTGAGACATATTTACCCACTATTGACATTAACTACACTCCTCATATCAGCTGACAGAGTTGGTCTTGATTATGGCATGAAAAAGGGGATAGGCACTGAGCAATATTGTGACAGACAAGACTGTTGAAGGAGAGAAGACAGGCAAGGAAAATTCTCATTAGATGGTCCAAACCGCCTGAATAAATGAAAATCGTTAAAAACGCTTAAATAGAAGAGACCTAATGCAACAAGGCCCAGTTTTGGCGTTGAGATTGGAACGCCTACACAAGACAATATATTTTATGGTTAGAATGAATGAGTGGTTGAATGAATGAATGAATGCATTTGCATCGCTGTTGTCGGGGTGTTGTCGCACTGCTCTGTGACCTCCCACAGCAGCCAAAGAAGACCTCCCGTATTAATGGTGCCAGTTAAAACATTTTTAAAAGTCCATCTGTTTTTCCGTCTTTTAACATACCCGTCCAGATTACTTGCTCCTGTTCTGCTGAATATGTTTCTCAGACATGGATATTCTGTCCATTCTGTTAAACTGTTTACATCTTCTTCTTCTTTGCGTTCACCGGCTGCACACTACAGCGCAATGTTCTGGTTGTTCGTCTACTTCTGGACTTTATTCTTGTTCCAGAACCTGAGTGTTGCATGCACATCAGTTTTACAGATCTGACCTATTTGTATGCAGATTGTTGGTTCCTTGCCTCTGATGTATATGCCTTAAGACTTCGAAGAAAGCCTCTAGAGTTGACTACTTCTAAATGTTTGTTGGGGACACAGTGAGTCTATTTATGTTTTCTCTACACAGGGAGTTCACTTAATCAGCAAGTCGTCACTACACCCGCTTTACCGTAAAGTAGCCGACCTCCACTGGAGCTTCAGCTGTCAATCTAACAGCTGCTCTCTGCCCTCATTCCAGACAATGTATTGAAAAAAAAAAAATAATATGAAACTAATGAATTGCAACAACAAAAATATCAAGAAAAGATATAAAACCGAACAAAAAGTTTATTAGCAAGCTTCACAATATAACAAATACAAACAAAACGTGAACGTTGCGGCTTTAGAGCCTTCATCAGCACATACAAATTAAACAATACTGCATAGACACACAAAATCACTTAGCTGACACCTCGATGCGGCCGGGTCAGTTGTTACTCAGCAGAATGACTACACGTGATAATAACAATAACAAAAAGAACCCCAAACGGGAGCGTGCACAGCACGGGTCCACCGGTCATCAGTAGAAATCATGCGTCTACAATTGTTTCGGCCCATTGCTTTCTTAACTCTTGGAGTCCCAAGGAACGCATCATACGTTCACAGATTCCTACCCAGAGGCCCAATGAGCGCATGATGCGCCGATTTTACATCTATCTTGACTACCCCTTGGGCCCGAAATGCTAAACCCTCTGGGGCTCAAAGAGTTAAACAATCTCAGAAGGTGGGCCAACCTGGGTTATAAAGCCAGGCCCCGATCTCTACCTGCTGCACTTCATCGGACTCCATAGGAACAAGACGATATGGTGACTTTGCAACAGGTGCTGATTTATATTGTTATATTTAAAGGCAAGGTGTCGGCAACCAGTTTTACGGTGGCAGGGTATAAGATCCCCACGGTTCTGGAAGAACCGGTGAAGAGCCTTGGTCGCGTTTACGATTCGAAGTTATCTGATAAAGCGGAGGTCCAGTGAATACACGAGTCACTGGCTGCAGGACTGCTCGCGATAGAGCGAAGCAGGCTGATTGGGAAGTTCAAGGTCTGGTGCCTCCAATTCATGTTGATTCCAAAGCTCCTCTGGCCGCTGTTAGTCTACGAGGTGACGATGACTGCAGTGGAGACGATGGAGAAAAAAATCAACACAGCCTTAAGAAAGTGGATTGGTGCACCGCCTTGTCTGACTGACGTGGTTCTGTATTGTAAGCAGGCTAAGCTGGTACTCCCGTTCAAATCGATAACCGAAGAGTTTAAAATCGGCAAGGTAAGACTCGCCATGCTCTTGCGCGAGTCTTCAGACCCAAATGTCATCGCTGTCCAGCCCGCTCTAAAGACTGGTCAGAAGTGGAGAGTACTCGATGCGATCGAATCTGCCCAGAATGCACTAAAATTGAAGGAAATATTGAGATACACTCAAACCGACCTCGAGGCCTAGGTCACGGAAAGGTCAATTGGTGGTCCAAAGCCACAGCCAATGAACGCCGAGACATGGTAATACAAGTTAGGGACAACGAAAACGAGGTTCTTTTCCAGGAAGCAGCCCAGCAGTCGCAGCAGGGCCATTGGGGCAGCCTGGAGAGCGCATTGCCAAGAATACTCACATGGGGTGAGATCTGGCGAATGACTCCCTGCGACTGAGCTTTATCGTTCGTTCGGCGTACGATGTATTACCGTCCGGTGTTAACGTGGTTAAGTGGTCTGCGACTAGAGATCCGACTTGCCCGCTGTGCAAAGCGAAACAGACGCTAGAACACGTTCTGTCCGCATGCAGGAAAGCCCTAGGTCAAGGCCGATACACCTGGCGCCACAACAAAGTGATAAAAGTGTTGGCAGCTGTTGTGGACCAGGCTAGGATGAGGGCTAACGCGAGAGCCAGTCCTACGGTCGTCCCCATACGCTTCCTAAAGGCTGGGCAGATTCAAAAAGATTCAGTACGTGTCTTTGCCGTCGAAGTGGGTCTCGTCTCAACTTCACTCTACAATGTGGTTAAATAACTAGGATTGCGCGGTAATGAACGAAAACGGACACGTAAACGGCTGGGCGAGGTTGCTGGGAGGGCCTCGAGCTGGCTCTGGACTCAACGTAGGGGACGGGCCTCGGTGAGCTGGTCCGGGTGTCTAGTGGAAAATTGTTTCTCATTCCTTGAAAGTACATCGTATCCGAATTGTCTGCCAGTGTTCCTCTGCCACCTGCTAACAAAAGTCCAACATGTGTCCGGTATACCAATCGTAAGCTTGTCGCTCGGTCGTCCAGGTATGCAGACTGCTCTAATTATGCTACCGCGACGACTTCTTATCTTACAGTACCTTCTGCAAATCACCGTGTCGTCTTGTCCCTATCCGAACAACATCCGGTAATTTCGTGCAGCAGGGAAACCAACCCTGAGCTTCATGAACTCAGGTGGGCCCACTCTCTGAAAACGTATAGGAGATCGTGGGCCGAAACGTTTGTCGACGAGAGATTACTTCTACTGACGATTGGTAGATCCCTGCTGTACATGCTCCCCTGTAGAGTTTATTCCTATTGTCGCTACGGTAGCAAATGTGATCAGCTGACTACCTTTACGACCAGAGTGACAAGCTAATGTTTGATTCATCGGAAAATTGTTAGACTTTGGCATGTGGCAGAGAGAAACCGGCACATATTTATCGTGCACTGTGGCTTTAATGGATAACACATTCTTTGCCTAGAGGAACTCGGACCAGTCTACCGAGGTCCATCCCCCATTTACACACACACACACACACACACACACATAATCAAAGATGAGATATTATCTTTATCAAAGGTAACGTCACATTGGATCACTGAATTAGATCAATGTTTTATTATATCAGATAAGATCATATTACATTATATGTAAATAAAGATGAGAAGACATCTTAATGATATTTACAGTGGGCTCTGAAACCAGTCTCAAGTCAGTTCCTGCTGGGAACGTTAAGCATGATGGAGACACTGAGATAGCTGCTGCTTCGGAGACAGTGCTTCAATGGGTCGGACTAATGTTCTACGATGTCGTTACAGATAAAAGAACACAATCGACTTCGCAGCTACATGTACACACAATCTAAGATTAGCGAATCAGCCATGTGCACGTGTGGACTGGCACCTGGGATAAGATACCATGTCCTCCAAAACGGTTCAATGTACAAATATCAAGGCAAAACTTCTGGCCAGGAAAAACACTAGTGCTAGCTATAATTGACGTGTCGCTGAGTTAATTAGAAAATATCGTAAGGTTCATACTAGTGACAACTTTTCATATAGTTATAATTTATTACTGTCGAATAAAATAAGCAGAAGAAGTTATTGATAACAAGTAACAAGTAAGAGAGGCGCAATTGTGGATCAGTGTTGAGCAAGCGAAATGCTTTAGTCACAACGATGGATGGAGAGAATGTGAGACCAACAGTATTAATAACATTGGTAACATAAATACAGCTCTTCCTGGCCAACAGAAAGGTTGCCGGTTTTTCTAAACGTTAAGTATAAATCAGCTCCATTCATAGGCACTATATAGTAGACTGGTAGCAGGATAATGCAGTACAGTTGGAAACCAGGGATCCTTAGCCGCGATGCAGCCCATTTATGAATCTGAATGTAGGCATTCCGATTTTTTTCAGCAATATCATAAGGGTGGAGACCCATAGATGCTCTGTGTACCTCGACCTAAAAATGTAAACTTTTGCTGCATGTGAGGGACATCATCCGCGTTAGTCCATAGGCTGTAAAAAACTGTAAAAATAATGTAGCAAACGGAGATTGTCATTTACTATAGTTAGAGCATGCACAATGTTTTGAGAAACTGTACACTCAATGTGCGAAACCCTTTTGAAAGTTTGGCACAACAAATAGTGTTTCTACTTAACTGTTTTTATGCATATAAATTAGAGCACACACCTAACCTCATGGTCAACGTGGGCGTAAAAAATAGATGAGTGATAGTTTATGTGTGAGGCTTGTCTATGTATACTCCTAGCAACAGCTGTTAAGCTTATGCAGGTGTCCGTTTGATCGTGATCGTAGCAAATCTTATCTTAAAATCTGACAGATAAAGCTAGGTATAAAAGTACGTATCCTCAATTGACTATCAGTGACGTTTTCTCTGCAGCAGAATTTGCTACTATATTATTTATTTTAAAGGTTCCTGCAAAATTTCAAAACAAGGTATTGTCTGTTTGTTACTTCTGTTAAAATAACTATTTGCAGACAGATATGAGAAATTACATTCGATTGATTTATATGTTATTATTAAGTAGATGTATATTGTTTCGTATCACTGCTAAATCAAATTGTGAAAATTATCCTCGGCACAGTTCTGGCTTTTCCCTCTAATCAACTTTCCCATTTTTATTGTATTTGTTACTCCCTGCTTGAAGGTGTATTAGTGATTTATTGCGGCCTCTACACTGAAAACAATTCTAATTAAAGTGTGTCATGAATCATCATCATCAGGTGCCTTGCCGACTAGCTGGGCGATCATGCCCCTCCACAATCTGCGATCTCCTGCAGCATGTAACAGTTCGTGTTCCGACACACCTCCATGACATGCAACAAGACTGTCAAGAATCTTCTCTCGTTGTCTTCCCCTATCCCTCTTTCCACAGATCTTTCAAGTGGTCACA
The DNA here is from genome assembly GCA_905116865.2 of Candidula unifasciata. Taxonomy (NCBI): domain Eukaryota; kingdom Metazoa; phylum Mollusca; class Gastropoda; order Stylommatophora; family Geomitridae; genus Candidula; species Candidula unifasciata. Next base: position 118,985 of record CAJHNH020000757.1, read on the forward strand.
ACATGTTCTATTTTCCCTTCTCTCATAACCTGGCCGAAAAATGATTACTATCTCCTTCTGATGTCTGTGATAAGGTGTCTTCGGGCTCCCGCCTCTTCCAAAACGTCTTGGTTGCCCTTTGTGTAATGAGTAATGTTCTTTATGGCTGTTTACTTGGAGGATTTTCCAAAACGATTCTTATATAAATACCTTCTACGTGACTCATTACCCACACAGAGTTGAAGTCTACTCAAGGCTGGTTTGACCGTAAATGCCACATCTAAACTTAATTAGAAGTTGGTATCTTGGATTTTTCCTCCCTGGTAATCATCCTTAATTGGATTTGCGATGATGGTTAAAAGTTCAGACAGCAGTGCGTAGCGGAAAGTAGACAAAAAAGAGGACGACGAAGCCCGTACAAGAGGATTCCTACTGCGAAAATTATACGACATGATCATTCAGTAAATGACAATCATCGATCTGTATCAAGACAACACGACCAGAACGATTTGACTCGATCCACAGACACAGTATAACGCACCTACCTACTTTTGACGTTACCACACACGGTATGCAACTTTCCACTGACCTTAAGTCGTCTGCGATTCTGTACACTGGATGTCGGCATAATACTGAGTACAGTGTGTGGAATTATACCAAACTGTCCTTGATTTTGTTAAGTAAAAGTCAAGTGAAGATCTCTTTTCACGCCTTTAGGCGCATCGGGCGTATGAGAAGAGCGCAAATATTATTACAGAACATTTGGCACTAAGTGGGTAATGTGGTCAGCAATACGCTGGCTGTCTTTACTTCCCAAAGGCATACATCCTGGTCCCCTTTTAGGCTAGGTCGAACTGCAATGCCCTATACCACGATAAAAATCCAAGCAGCCAGCAGTGGGTTTTAATAGCGGTACGTTGGAACACGGCCAGCTCCAGAAATACAGCCGGACGTGGTTGGAATTACGAGTCAGACTCACAACGCCTAAGCCACGGACGCCGCTTGAGTTGGTAAAACTCACGTTTATCAAGCTTTTCTTTTCAGCACTCTTTATTACTGTAATGAAATATGGTCGACGTATATATATATATATATATATATATATATATATATATATATATATATATATATATATATATATATATATATATACTAGAGACAATTGACACATTCAAGGTATAGTGATCAGAAGCGATGCCTACGAAGAATACTCAGCCTTGAATGCAATACAAGATCATAAACACCGTTTACTGACCGTATCACGTCAGTTTTCGCAGTGTTCAATATTATGAGGCTGTGATGACCACAGTGTGTTTCAAAAATCATGCCATCGCTCTTTGGCCGTTTGTTTGACAATAATTTGTGCACCCCTAAAAAAAATTTAAAAAAAAAAGAACATCCAGTAAATGACACATGAGAGGACATTGATTGGAAATCAGTTCACATATGCAGCATGCGTTGGGAATTTTTTTGTTTGTTTTGTTTTTTGATAGTATATTACTAAAGGACATACAAGGAGAAGTTGTGTTAATCTACTGTAGATGACCACTGGAGAGTGAAATGCTCATGGAACTCATGCAGTTTGATGTTTTGCAATAACAGATTTTAAAAAATTACACCTAACGGTTAATTAGTAACATATTTTTTAAAAATGTTGCCGGACTTCTGAAACGCACAACATTTGGAGAATAAAGATTGATTGCTCAACATTATAAGGCGAAGATGCAACCTCTTTAGTTATTCACAAATGGATAGAAGATGGTCGACATCGTCTTTATTATGATATACATGTACTAAAGCGGATTCGTGGGAACAGGATGCCATGAACGGTGTCGCTTAGACGTGGAAAATCAGGAAGTGAATAGGGAAATGGGAAAAACTGATTGCGGATAAGTTAACATTAGAGCATCTGAAAATGAAGTTGAGAATATGCGATGGCAACAATGGTTCTTAAATCCCATTACCTAATTGTGGAACACTTTTCCTAACAGGGTCTAGTCTTGTCAGCCACATTAACCATCGCCATTTGCTGTTCGCCTTGTTTCAGGGCACTACTGTGGGGAAAAAGGGGGGGGGGGGACCTTATGCCTGCCAAAAAGCAAGTAGTGGGTGTCCAATAATTGAGCGCTTCCTGGGAAGTCCGAATGCATCTGCCTGAGAGGCAGGGAAACAACAGTCTGCATACACATCAGTCAGAATTTTAAAACCGATGTGCACACAATACTCAGGTTCTGCAATAGGACTATTGTCCAGAAGCGGACAAACAATTGTAACCTTTCGAGGGAGTTTACAACCGGTGAACGTGAAAAAGAAGATATGCTGTGATTACCATGTGTCTCTATTTAAAAAAAAAAAAGTTAGTTGCGTATCCTTTACATGACGTTGCAGAACCAACCCCAGCCTTTTTGGGCTGTTGTGGTTTTTCTAGGCTAATAGATTTAGGTCCAGTAGTTTGCTATTTCTTTCTGGACGGTCGGCTTCTCAATACCACTATCAAAACATTGAAAGGTGCAAGCCCTGCAGCTGGAATCGAACCCAGGACCCCGGCATTACGAAGAGCGTTCGCAACGCCTAAGCCACAGACGCCAACATGCAACTCTATAGCACAGTATGTTGCTGTCTGAAAAAAAAAATGATAGATCTCAATAACTTATTTTGAGCTTAATTTATATGCGTTTTTGCTTTCACTTTGTCAAATAACAGTCTTATGTCGTTTATTTACAGCTTACAACAATGACCCCTCTACTGATCTCACTGTTGGTTCTGCTGGCTTCAGCACAAACTAATGCTCTCATTGCCTGCACTGCCCAACTCTGTGCAAATACTATCTGCCATAAGCTGACAGAAGACAACTGTAAAGGCAAGATCGTACCAAACGGGGGTCTCTGCCACTGCTGCGACGGATGCTATACTGTCCTCAGTATGTATGAGCCAACGGTTACTATTTGTAACATTTCATAGTATGTGTCTAACGGAAAGATGACACAAATAATTGTTGTTTACATCGAGGTTGCTATAACCGCGCGTTTCAAAACAAAACATCCAATCCCAATATTCCTTTAATTAGACACCTTTCACGTCATGCTTGTAAAGGGTCTGATGTCTATTGTTCCGCCCCCGCCCCCCCCCCCCTTTTCAAAACGGGGCTAATTGAGTAGACGTTTGTGGATTAGTGGTCGTGAGCACAGCTCTATGATTCTAACATCACCAATTTGAAATCAGGTATAGACGATTTGACAACAGACCGTTTTGTTGACAACAGACCGTTTTGTTGACAACGTGTTAGCGTCAAACCGTTTAGAAAAGAACATCACAGTAACTAAACGTATAAACTCCTAAGCAGAACAACAAACAGCTAAAGAATATGTTAGCTTTGTGATGCTCTGTAAAATCACACTTCTAAACTTTGCTTTTGGTCGGGGCTTTTAGCCTCGGTAATTTATGGTCGAATCTTTTTTTTTTTTTTTTTTTGGCGGGGGCCATAATAAAATCCTAAACTGTACAGTCCGTGGCGACAGCACCTACCCTATGGGGCCTACATTCTTCTGCTCAAAGAATCCCCTCCTACTTCGGGCCCCCTCCCCCCCCCCCCCCCCCCCCCCCGCCTACACCGCAAACGTGGTAAATACGGGCAGTAATTGGAATGATATAAACTAAACGAAAAACTAAACAGAACAGCGAGCTTTACAATGTAGCAACCACTAACGAAAAGAGAACATTGAGGTTACAGAGCCTTCATCAGCACATTACATAAATCAACACAACCACATATATATACACGAATACACACAGTTACTCAACTGGCGTATTCTCGATAGCAGCCACTTTATTATAGGGCTTAGGCAGTAATCGGAAATTCTGAAAACTGTTGTAGATGAAAACGCAGTCTGTTACTTGCCATTTGGGAGTGATTATGCCTGTACCCCAAGGTAAGTGGTTTTAATAAGGGCGTCCTCTTTCCTACATAGTGAATTAATTTTTTTACGGCAATTCTATGTACAACTAAGTCGTTATGTTGTTCATCTAGTGCAGAAATTGTATCCTATGTCCAAATAGGTCATTATGTTATTCATCTAGTGCAAACATTGTATATTTCACAGAAAATACATATTTTTTTTTAAATGAAAAACACTCCTATGTCAGGTACTGCCGACTTATGTTGGATAACATTTTAGATCTTCATATATCTAGGACACACTTTATGAGTTGAGGTCATGCTTCCCCACCCCCGTTACTTTAAAAAAAAAATTGTTATCCCTAGATAACTTTAAAACAAGTTTTAAAATTATCAGTTTTTCATTCTCTTTAGGCAGGCTCGACCACAAAGTATTAGTAACTGGGTAAATTAATGCCATGTATCGTACTGAACCCAGAGCACTGTATCAGAAGACAAGCGAGCTAACAGCTATACCAAAGTGACTACATGTTGACTACAGCAGTTTCCGTCACACTATAGTATTGGTTGGTGACAGTTAACAATGCCGTTTTCACCAAATTATAGTCTAATTTAGTTCCACCACAGTTGGCTGCAGATCATTTACAAGATGTTACAGAATCAATCGCAACATGTCTGGTGATTCGTAGTTTTAGTGGGCACTTTTTATACATTCAGCAATTTGTCATTAATCTTCGCGACGGTCGGCACAAATCAACGAAAAGTGGTCTGCTGGTAGATCGAATGCACCTCTAGCAGTGGTTCTCTAGCAGAATAGTGAGAGCAGCATGGACAAAAAAAAAAAAGTGTAAAGACATTCCTCGAATTTTCAGCAGAGAAGTATTTGATATTACTATTTGTACACATTTTCTTAGATGCTCTGCTCATACATCGATATAGTACCATGATTATTATAATGTATTGTTCAACACAGTGCACAATTATATTGTCTTGAAAGAAATTAATTAACTTAGAGAAAGAATTACTGGGTCAGAAAAATAGAATCCCTCTTTTAAAAAAATATATCATGAGTAAAAATAGGTAGAGAAAAAGAGGCATGAGAAGACTGACAAACTGATTGTGGGTGGTTTGGTAGCATGGCCCTTGGGGCAAAGAGATTTGTGCTAGAGTATCTGGCTGTACGCTGGACAGAAAGATGTTGGCAAACACATTGGCCAACTTTAGTGCATGCCAGCATAGCCTGTACTGTTTCTCCAGGAAGGTTTAAGCTTTGTCATGTTGCAGTAAAAATTCAGCCCAAAATTAATTCTATCCAGATTCCAGAAGACACGCCGTCCTGAAAGAGTTAATAAAAAAAATTACTTCAGTAGACTATCTTTCAATGATACTATGAACCGACGAATGCTTGCTTAATTTTTTTTTTTTAAATCGTCAGTTCAACCAGCATCCCCCCTGCCCTCCCCCGTAGGAGGGAGCTTTTGGTTACAATTGTGACTATGTTTATGTGTTTAAAATGGCTAAAGGACCTATGCAGTGTTAATGCGATCAAGGGAGACGACCCAATCATTGTCCCGACAGGCCGGTAGTCAATGTGTGACCCGGTAGCCGATGAAGACTAATACAGCCTTCAGACATTTCTATATCTCTTTCACAGAGCAGGGCGCTGACTGCAGTCCAGCCCCCTATTTTGGAGTCCCTAGGTACGTTATTTGTGACGATGGTCTGGAATGCAACCGAGACACACAAACCTGTCAGGTTCCGGTAGAGGCCTAACTAAGCACAGGTATATCTTTCTAATTAGCACAGGCACTAGTCTGAACAGTTTCCTTTCCTTTCCTTTTTTTTTTTACTTTACTATTATCTTCTTACTTCGGTCCAATATGAATGACTAAGCATGGACAGAATATTTAGCTTGGAAGTTATTTTTGTTTTCGACAGCGCTTTGCCAATGTATTTTTCACATATTGATGGTCCACTGTTTCGCTCATGAGCTATAGGGTTTAGTTCTTATTTCTTGCAGCCCTATGAGCATTGTTTTTCATGTAGAAGGCCTTTCATTTGTGCAGCGGTTGTGTCCTGGTATTCAATATGTCTAGTAGCCGGTTTACATGTGGGCTTGTGAAATACGTTGTGTAACAATTTTAAGTGTGCAAGGCCAACTTATCGTACCTGACTACGCTCTTTAACGACAAATTGCGTTTCTGGTGGCGATTATTGGATTTGGTCTTCTAGCAATTGCCATATGAATTTACTGCGTGCCCATATTTCTGGATTGAACCGGGATTAATTGCTTGTTTACCAGTTTATCAAACGAGACAATGAGGGACATTTCATTTGATGTTCACTGGCACAGTAACGGAGCAATGATGGGGTGCCCCGATTGCAGAAAAGTTGAAAACTCGACTAAGACCAAGAGTAAGACTAAGACTTACTTGTCTCCTTCTCTTTTTCTCTCTTTCTCTGTCTCTCGCTCTCCCCCCTCTCTCTCTCTCTCTCTCTCTCTCTCTCTCTGTGTGTGTGTGTCTGTCTCTCTCTAGACATATGTGTGTGTGTGTGTGTGTATTGTATAGAGAGTAAGTAAAATTGTAATGTACTCGTAACATCTTTGCTCGTGAATTTATATGCTACAGTGAAGTGCCCTTGCAACCCATGAGGAGCAGCTGACGTCATGCTACACTACTAGTTTATAGTCAGTCTGCACTTGGTGGGCAATAAAAACATTATGCCAGTCGCATTAACATACGAGTACATATTCTATATAGAGATTAGTGCAGAAATAAACATTTGAACTGAGCGGATCATTGCTGAAATATTGTTAAAAATATAATTAGTTTTAAATATCCACAAATTAAACGGCAAAGCAGCAACACAAACGTGAACATTTGTAATTTTTCTTTTCTGCAATTTCTGTAAAGTAAAAATTAAAAATTATGTGTAGTCCATGACAGTGTTTTATGAAAATAACTGTGTATTTACACATAAACACACACACACACACACACACACACACACTCCCGCACACACACTGCAGATGAAAATGTGATGAGAAAACAAAAAAAAGTACGATTGAGACACTTTAAAATCCTTAAAAAAAAAGTTTGATACACATTCGTATGCATGTGTATACGACAGCATTCGTGTCGACTTCCTTGGTCGTGTTCTTCTTCTTGTGCCTGCTATCCCCTAATGCAAAATATACCTTATGGAAACTCAGCGAAGACGTATAACCTTTTGCTATTGCACATAGATCACATCTATATCCTCCCTATTTTTGAAACTTCGCTCTCTAGCTCCCTCCTAATCCCCCTTTATTCCTATGCCTCTGTGGGTTCCATTGCCAAAAAAAATTATGTTTATATTTGTTCTCGAGCTTTCTCAACTTCTCTTCTTTCCAACGCTGGCGTCTTTTCATTACCTTTTGATTCGCTGTAATTTGTTTTAGTTCTCTCCCGTAGCTTAACATTCGCATTTTCATCACATCATTTAATTCCCTCTATTTTGTGCAGACACAAGTTAATGAAAGTTTGTATTTTATTAGTCATTGTTTTAGATTTTCTGCATGCTTCTTCTTCATGCAGCAGTCCCGATTTAGCATTAGAATTTAAACATAAAAAGTATAGTATTCATTTTAATTTCCATTGACTTTCAAAGATTTCCAAATGCGATGAAAACACATCTTACCATCGTATTCTTATTTAGGTATCTCAGTCAGTTCCCTGCAACTATAATTCTACCTAAATGGGTGTATGTCTCCACATCTTGGAGTGCCAACTCATTTAGAGAAAGCAAATTTCTGTTTGCCTGGTTTATTCTCAAATCCATGTCTTTCCCATGTGGATTTTTAGACCTAACTGTCGTGATCTCGCATCAACTAGTATGTTTAATTGATTTTGTATCTGATTCCGTAAATGGGATAGAAGAGAAATAAGTTAATTGCTGCCAGTAAAAGGCAAATTGCAAGGCGCGAAAAAAATGATCAGATATTAGCAGACCAAATGTAGTAATAAAGATAAATACGGTTTCCAGCTTGTCGCTGGGGAGATGATGGCTTAATAATCATAATTTGGCATAATTCAAGTAAAATCTGTGCATGCTGTTTAAGTTTATAGACACGTTATTTGGCTGCACTTGTCAATTTCAAAATGCACTTTTTCCGATATTCCTCTTTGTGTGTAGCAGATACAAAAGCCAAAAAAAAAAAAAAAGCAACATCGCCTCTCTGTCTAAAATATACTGTTTTCCAACATGAAAAAAAAATAAAGTATACGTTTATTATTTATGACGTAGTTATTAATAATAACCTTTCAAAAATATTACGAAAGTGTATTAAAGGGAACGTAACTACATGGTAAACCGGCAAATATTAAAATATAAATCGGACAACCACAATAATATTTATGTGTTGGAAGATTCAGATAAAGAGAAGATCAATTAAAGGAGATAACACAGTGGTCCCGTTATGGGGGAAAGCAAACTGTGAGCTTTTTGTAAAGTATAGTGTAAAGCAAAGCCCGCGCGCATTGTGCACGCGCACGAACACACCCTGTAACTTTTTTTTTAGCGGGAGCTCTCACGTTCTTCATATCTCGCGATCAGCGAAAGTATTTAAGAATTCATATAGTAATATAAGTATATGCTTTCCACATTTACAAGAGAAAGAAAAAAAAAACTTTGAAACGTTATATCATCACGGTGTATTACTTTTTTTTTTCAAATGATTGTTCTGTTTATGTTAACAATATTTTCAGTACATGCACTTCAAGTAACTTGGCCACAATTGTTTATCCGGTGATGAATGTGTTTTTTTTTTTTTAAATCTGAATCTTGCAACACAGATTAATCATTTTGGTTGTTCGAGTAACTTCTAGTATGCGCCAGTACACCCTAATGTCATGTCCCCTAAATAAATGTAAAAGAATCATAATATTAAGTAGTTTTAAAATTATACCCGTATTATAGATTTGTGGATCCCGGATATTGGCTCTTTCCCTCAAATTCACGAAACTGTTTATGTTTAAAGAAATTAGATGATTGTAACTTAAAGCAAAAGTGTTTATAAGCTTCAAAGATGCTATTAAAGTGTCAAATATAAACATATGTTGTAAAAACAATGGACAATTTTTCGGGAGCATAAGCAGCTTGGTGGCTAGTCGTTGAGGGGGGGGGTGGGTGGGGGGGGGGGGGTGAGGGGCACCGGCGAAGTTCTTATGTTCGAATCTAAGCCTGCCATTTTTCCCCTGTAAAATTTACATTGTCTCCTATGTCGACGCAGACTTAAATGGGTACGAGATAATGTCTTGGGAAATAAAGGCAATTCGTATTTTGTTGACCACTTCATCCACTGAGTATCGTTTGATCTATTAAAAAAATACGAGTCTAGAATCGAATGAATGATGCGCCACTGATGTAAAATAGGGTCCTTTACGTATACTATATCCATTATACAAGCATGGACACGCAAGCAGATAGAGCACTGTACTTTTGACCCGGCAGTTTCTGCAGTCTGCTTTGTTCTAAACGTGCTAGTGTTTCCTTTTCTATAGAGTAAACAAGGCCGATCGAGAGATTGTGATGCATGGGCGACATATGGTCTCTACAGTACTGCCCAGGCTTTGTGCTATGGAGGAGAGGAACTCCATCCCTGAACTTAATTGTAACTGTTCTTAATGTTGGCAGGTCTTGTTAGTCACACTTTTCATCGCCATGGTCTCTTCGTCCCATGTCTCCTCATAGCACAATATAACACTATCGTCTGGAAAGACGGAAAGGTGTCATTGACAGAGAATATACAGGCACTATATAACATCATCATCATCATCATCATATAACAGCACGTCCTAACTAATTAGGTTGTAAATAACACATCATTTTTTAAGGAATTGTGTCTTTCTTCAAACCGATTCTAAAACATGGTTTTTCCTTTAGTTAGTTAGTTAGTTAGTTAGTTAGTTATTCCTCTTGTGCCAAAGATGGCGCATAGGGCAGAGGTCATAGCTTTCCACGTCTGTCGGTTCGTTGCCACTTGATGTAGGTCTTGAGTGCGACTGAGACCTATGGTTGAGCTCTCCCTTGTGATGGTTCTACGGAGAGTTTCTTTTGGTCTTCCCTGTTTTCTTTTACCCTCTGGTGACCATATGAAGGCTTGGTGGGGAAGTCTCTGTATGTCCATTCTGAGTACGTGACCGATGTAATTCCAGCGACGCATTCTAATAAAATCAGACACATATTTTTGTTTTGTTTCCTGTCTTATAGATGTATTGGACCTAAAGTCCGACCAGTGAACATTCAATAGCTTTCGGAGGCATCTATTCTCGAAAGCGACTAGTTTCTTATCGATTGATACTGATGATTTCCAACTCTCACAACCATAAGTTAGCACTGGGATCACACAGGAATTGAAGACCTTAAGTTTCGTGTTGTTGCTGAGTGATCTTGACTTCCAAATGTTTGACAGGTTGTGAAAGGCACTTGATGCTAACGCGATTCGAGTCGTTATTTCTGATGTTGTATCTCCCGCAGAGGTTATCCTGCTCCCTAAGTATTTTAAAAACATCGGTGGCATTCAACAAATTAGAACGAAACGACATGACGTTTTTTCCTTTAGCTGTTTAAATTATTTAAAGATTCCCCCTTCCTCCCTCCCCTTGTTTTTTTTTAGCTTTGAAGTAAACTGAAGGAGCATTTCAACGGTATACCATCAGTCGTGAATTAAAAGTATGGAACTCGAGGCAAATTTTGATAAAGCGGTTGTAATGTGAGATCAGCATCACGCTGGTAATCTTTACTCCTAACTCATTGTCTGGTATCCATTTTTGTGTCCGTACCGATTTGAAAGAACAAAGACAGAAAGTGATGCATATTCGAACCACAGTCCTTTGGGCTGACAGGCAAGTATCTAGCCATAGCTCTTATGCGACTTTGAATGCATAGGGAACGTTTATGTAACAACTGCTTGGAATACGATCGTTTCCTCTACTTCATCTGCATTCAATGGCTACTTACTATGACTACCTCAAAAAGTCCTGATTAGTCGTTCGAGTCTGGGCCTAGGTTTTGTTTCAGAACTTGGGTGTTAATGCATATTTGTTTTCTTGATCTGGTTTATTGTGTGGAGTATGGTGATTTATTGCCTTCAGGAATGTATACTGCAAGTGAAGATGCACCTCCGCATCCCAAAACAACGTAAATCAACAAAAGATGCATCGCTGAAATAGTTTAAGAATGCTGTACACATGAGGCCAGCTCAACATTGTGTAGACCTACAGGGACTAAATTACTTTGCTGGTCAAAACCACACTTACCATCTTTCCTTTCTAGACGTGCCCTACGTATCCAAAAATTATTTGTGTAAAAGTTTACTCAATGGAACTGATGACAAATCGCGAAGTAGCTTTGCTGTTTGTTGTTGTTAGGTGCTTTGTTTCGAATCCGAACCCGAGCTGAAATAGAGAGGGAAGGGGTGGGGGGAGAAGATTGTAACAAATAATAATAATTGAACGAATCATCACAGGAAGACACGGCAAAAAGAGGATGCCAGTAACATTTATGAGGAATAATGAGGCATGAGATGAAAAAGCAGCTGACAAAATATTCCAGTCTGCTTCCAATGTGTCTTTTCACAGTAGAAATTAACACTCATTTTCCATATCAGCCGTTGGCGTAGGAATAAAAAAAAAAAAAAAACTTACCTTATTGTTAATTGCTTGTCTTTCAAAAGGTGTTCTAGTAGACATACGAACATTTACCTAATGTATTACTTTCATATAATTACCTTTTTCTAATTGATTGTTAATTCTTTTCAAGATGAAAACTACTATATAAATATTACGCGTAGACATGGCACCTGTTCTCAGTGACGAGGATAAAGAAATATTTGAATTGGTGAACTTCGTGTGCATTTGCAGCATCGTTTGTACTTTCGGAATATCAGCTAACATTCTCAATCTCTTCATTTTTCACAAGCAAGGCTTCAAGAATCCAGTGAATATTGGATTCTTCGGGTTGGCTCTGTCTGATCTGTTCTGCCTCATGGCCCTGCAGTGGGTATCCATCTGTTTGAATCCTTCGTTTAAATCCTCAGGGGTGCGATGGTTTCCCTTGGAAGTAATGTATTTAACAGGGGCATGGCCACACGTCTGCTTTGCAAGAATTACAAGTTTCATTACAGTGTATGTGACAGCAGAGAGGTATCTCAGCATAGCTTTACCTCTGAAGGTAAAACAAATTATAACCAGGAAGACAGCGACACTAGTCGTTTGTATAATTTACTGTATAAATTTATGTAGCTTGATTCCAGAGTATGCCACGTGTTATCTTGGCTGGAGGTTGGTTCCTAACAAAAACGAATCACGTATTGGGATATTATTTACCAGTAGCAGAATCCATGTAGAGGGAATTGCCTACGTTATTCATTCAACTCTTGGGATAACTTCATTTGTAGCTGTTGTAATATTTACAGCTTTATTGGTGACTAAGTTAGGACGAAGTTCTCAATGGCGCCAGGAAATTGCCTCAACTCAACTCAACAGCCAGGCTGTGTCCAATAGAGACAAGAAGACAGTGAAGATGGTTGTCCTAATTGCTTGTGTTCTCATCGCCTGCTATACTCCTGGTGCAGTTGTGGCGTTAGCGGCATTTATTATAGGTCCAGAATTTAATATTAGGGGCGCGTATACAAACATCACAGAAGCAATGTGGTCTATAGCATTAACCTGTCAATCCATTAACTCCAGCGTAAACATATTCGTCTATTACACAATGAGCTCAAAATACAGACAAACTGTTCAAGAAGTTATTTTGCGGCAGAAAGTGAATCATGGAAACACAAAAACGAATCGCATCTAAGCGATCGTGTAGCATACAGCAGTATTCAAAAACAAGGTTGAATTTTCTTTCAATGTCGACAACACAGCGTCATAACATTATGTACGCATAAGAGAGTATATATAATACAATGGACAGAAGAATTCTAACAGATGTTAGTTGTGATCTTCTTTATCTTGTGCAATATCACCAAGCATGTGTTATTTTCACTAATTATATGCTATAAAGCTATTAACTTAACTAATATATGTTCCGAAAGGAGTTCAAATAATAACTCTATGAGGAATACGAGTTAACGTAACAACAGGAAGTCAGGAAGTTAATACAATAACTGGAAAGGGCACAGAATGGTTGAACACGTCTAAAACGTATAAATATGGCAAACTGGGCTAATTTTGGGAGAACTACGTGGAGCGAACCCACTTTTTACCACGATGAGACTCTCGTACACCCTTCTGAGAGCCACGCGATATGTCTTTTTCTAAATTCCACACCATGAGAATCGAACCCTGGTGGAAGTCGAGAATTGCATTGTGAAACAATTTCACTGATATATAAACCACACTGCCACACATAAGGAGAAACCAATAAAAGCATGGTGAGTTGCTAGGTTCCGACTGATATAGGTAAAGTAGATACTACAAGAAACGCTCAAGATGATAGGGATGCTTTTAACTAGGACAGTGTTTCTCAAACTTGGTTCGCTCACAACAACCCCCACCCTTTCTCCCCATTTTTTTTTCAGGGACCTGGAAATCGTCATCATCATCATCATCATGTGTCATGTATAAAAGCCATCCAACATTATCAGCAGAATCATGAATCATGTTGTGCTTTGTTCCACGCCATGCATGTAAACAAGCCATTGCTGTACTCTTATCTCTTTGATTTCCTAAAGTTCTTTTTTTTTTCCTGTTTGTTTGTTGTCTGCACGTTCTCCAAACTATTCATTACCTTGAAATATACCTTGTTTAATCAAACAAAACGAATGTTATAATGAAAATTTTGTTTTGTATCGTCTTTCTTTCTTCGCCTTGCAACATGCTATGACCCGTACGTTTCACAGTATTTTATACGCTTCGACTTCATGCATTGTTTTTAGGGTGTCTCTGGCATTTGGACGCAGCAATATGGCGGGAAACGGGGAAGAAAAAAACCTATAATAAAGATATATATATATATATATATATATATATATATATATATATATATATATATATATATATATATATATATATATATATATAGTGAAATCTATAAAGACAAATACAAGAACATTAGAAACGATGAAGGAGACAGAGGACGAGAAGGACAGAATATTGGATAGTAAGTTCTTTCTACCACAAGGTACAGTTGTAGACAAACTAGTATAAATGGAAACAATTGGGAATGCCGTACACAAGGTTAGTAACCATTTAAGGCTGGGCGGATCTGGAAGCCAAAGTCATTTTTTTTTTTAAGGTTAGGCTCACAGGACCTGAATCTATCACTTTCCGATATGTAGGCGAGCGGCAGCCTTGAGTGTAAGTGTGTTTATACGAAAACATGTGTGTGTATACGCACACACGTCTACATGCATTCCCACGTGGGCATACACTCACACACATGTGTATCTCTCTCTCTCTCTCTCTCTCTCTATATATATATATATATATATATATATATATATATATATATATATATATATATATATAATATGTATAACGTTAACTAACATGCACTGCCGTAATAATGTGCCAAAATTACCAGGCCCCCTTAATTTCAAGCACACCTTTATTCGACAAATCATTTCTATGGAGTTCAAAAGAACGGGAATATTGTTACCTGTGGACACCAGCTTTACCCTCACTATCGTTCAACAGTACTCTCTTGGTTCTAGAGCTCAATAGTACGGGGAGATCTGATACTTGTGCACACGAGCCCTGCCCTCGCCACTTCATCCACAATCTTCCATCAGCAGATTTCCATGGCGCGGAAGTTTTTATGCTCGTGTACTCACCCTAGCGCCCCCCCCCCCCCCACCCCACCACCAACTCCAAACTCCAAACCTTTTTGCATCTCAGTATAACATGTGACATATTTGCAGGCGACTGTACAATATAAACTCACCATGAGAATTGTAAAGCGTTGGGACTTTACTGTTATAATTAAATAGGTCAGCTTGTAAGTACTGGTTTTGGCATGCAAACTAACATAAATAAAATTAAATCAATGGTAATAACAACCAAAGTTTCAGTCACTGCCTGTGCACAAGCCGATTCTAAAACTCAGTACTGATAAATTACACATAGGTAGTGTAACCAAACAACAAAACAATGGGCCTTTTTATTGACAGTACTTTTATTTCAAGCACTAATGTTCGTGTCATCGCTAAGAAAGTAGAACAGAAAATTTATTAAATTGCCAAAATACTGCATTTTCTAGATAAAAAACACGCAACAATTGTTCTATGTATCCAACATATAGACTCACTTTAATTACTTTTCCACTATTTGGGATGGTTGCTCTAAATTGATAATTGGCTATGTTCCCTGCAAAAACGTGCTCCACGCCTAGTTTCTAACAGAAAACACACAATATATTTATAGCCATTTGGGTCTTATGCTAAGTAAGCGATTTAGTTTTAACAAAGCCAGATTTGTTCACAAAATTATATAACAAAATACTCTGAATTATCTGTTAGGCTGATTCAATCTCTTTTACGAAGAGTAAGCGACTACATTTAGTATATCTGCTACATCTAGGTTGTATTAAAGTTTTACCAAACATCTTTAGTATACTCTCCTGATCATATTTGAAATCATTTTTCTAAAAAAAAAAAAAAAAAAAATTTAAAATTAAAACAAAAACTACAAGCTTTACTCATTTAACTACAAGCTTTTTCAGTTTATCCTTTATAAAGATTACATGAAGCCAAGAGTTCCGCTGTACCAACATAATCATATAACGCAGGAGCCACAGCGGTGTAGCTGCCAGACACTCGTCGCCTACGGAGTGGACGGTTGTGGGTTCAGGTCCTGGTGATAACGGACATCGTTTCTTTCTGAAAATCACCTTAGCTCCAGGTCATCCCAGTCTTTAGCTGGTACTAGGAGCAGTCCCCGGATGTAAAGGCGATCGGCGGAATGCTGATTGCATCACCCACTAAGGGTTGACTGGTCTATACAATATAGGTCTAGCCCTATTTTGTAATACACCTCCATCTCCTGGAGTAGATATCCGAAGATGGCTGATTACCCGGGAACTCTGAAGCGATACTTGCTACCCACTTGTGTGTCTGCCCTGTATGTGTCTGCAAGCATGTTTGGAGTTATACATTTGCTATTAAGCTTTCTTATTTTTCTTGACATTCATAATGTACATTTTGATATTTGATACTGATTACTGATTTAGGAATCGACATCATAACACACCAGGCATTCACATAGATGCTCTTTTTCCCGCAGCAAATATATTAAGGTGTAGATGCTAGTCGTTGTCGCAGCACACCGTTCTCTTTCTCTCATACCAGCGTCCAGCTGATTCACTCCTGATATCTCGTTCACACATTCTTAAACATACTTTTTCATATAATCTCGTGTCTTCTATTAGCATCCGTTCATATATGGTCTCTAGAATACCCCCTCCCCCTTTGTGCTGTTAGTGATAAAGTCAGCCGGCCGCGTTTACTTCCTATGTTTCCACCTTGTAACCATTCAAGGCTGGGTCGACCTTGGAGCAATGTCATTTTTTGAAAACGTCTGGTACCGCCAGGACCTAATATCTGATAATATGCTCGATAGATATAATAGAATTCCTGTGTAAATGGTACGTGTTTGAAAAGGTCGGGAGGAATATAGGTTGCGTGTCGAGTATAATCCTTTGGTGCTAAAAGAGTTAGCAGCCGTTGTTGACCAGGCTAGAATGAGGGCTAACGCTAGAGCCAGTTCTACCATCGTCCCCATACGTTTCCTCAAGGCTGGGCAGATTCCAAAAGGTAAGGTCAACCGAAACGCATTCGCTCCATCTGTGATAGACTCTGCGAGGGACTGGTTACTGGCGGTTGATCTGCCAGGCCATGAACAGTACCCCGAGTTAATCCGGAAGACCGGTCTGCGACCTGACGTAGTCCTCCACTCTGCGGAGAAACGGCAGCTCATCCTGATAGAGCTCACCATCCCGTATAAGTCGCGTATGGATGAAAATCACCTGCATAAGCTCGAGAAATACAGTGATTTAGCAGCCGATCTGAGGAGAAACGAGGCGTACACGGTACTGGTATTTGCCGTCGAAGTGGGAGCGAGAGGCCTCGTTTCCACTTCGCTCTACAATGTGGTGAAAGAACTAGAATTGCGCGGTAATGAACGGAAACGAACACTCAAAAAACTGGGAGAGGCAGCCGAAAGGGCCTCTAGCTGGCTTTGGACGCAACGCAACAACGTAGGGGACGGGCCTCGGTGAGCTGGTCCGGGTCTCTAGTGGAAAAGGGTTTCTCACCCTTTGAAAGTCAATCGTGTCCGAATTGTCTGCCAGTGTTCATCTGCCACCTGCTAACAAAAGTCCAACATGTGTCCGGTAAACCAAACGTAAGCTTGTCGCTCAGTCGTCCAGGCACGCTGACTGTACTAATTAGGCTGCCGCGACGACTTCTTATCTCACAGTACCTTCTGCAACCACCAAGTCGTCTTGTCTCTATCCGAAAGAAAAACACCATCCGGTAATTTCGTGCAGCAGGGAACTAGCCCTGAGCTTCATGAACTCAGGTGGGCCCACCTCCGAAAGCGTCTAGGAATCGTGGGCCGAAACGCTCGTTGACGAGGATAATTTCTACTGACGACTGGTAGATCCCTGCTGTACTTGCTCCCTGTGAGTTTATTCCTATTGTACGTGGCTAGCCCACAAGACTACCAGGAAAGACTGTTGACTCTCGGGAAAGACCTTGTGACACCTATGGAAAGACTGCCCCCTCCCCCCCCCCCCCCCCGGTATCGCCGGGGGGATAAACTGACATCTGGAGACAGATGTCGACTGTGGACCGGGTTGATCACCCCTAACACAGTATAATACCTCCGATTTCGTACAACCACATAGAAATATGCCCCTAGGGCCCTCCGAAAAAGGGGGGGGGGAGGATGAAGGGTATAATCAAATTGATACTCTCGGTGACGACTATGCTAGCCCCCGGACTCAGATACTCGCCCAACGTCCGGGCTGGCTCTGTACATGTGGAAAGAGCTTCACGGGGTTGCATGGTCTGAGAACGCATGCCGGAAGAATGAAATGCGAGTGGCAGGAGGCAGAGGGACATTCTGAAGGCAAATGGGGTCTACATTCCCAAAGAGCAAGACTCGAAGAGTCTTTCCCAATTCAGGCCCATCTCGCTGTTGAATGTCGAGGGTAAGATATTCTTCTCTGTCATGGCTCGCCGGCTCACACAGTATCTGATGGCTAACAAATACATCGATACGAGTGTTCAGAAGGGTGGTATTCCAGGCGTTCCTGGGTGCCTTGAACACGCGACCATGATTTGGGAGGCTATCCAGAGAGCCAAGTATGAGAGAACACTATTGCACGTAATATGTTTGGACTTAGCCAACGCCTACGGGGCAGTACCCCATAGGCTACTGTGGCGAGCCCTTCGCATGTTTCACGTACCGGATCGCAAACTGTTCCTCCCCAGAACGCTTAACGACAGAAGTGGAAATATATGATGACTGTTACCTTTTATGTGCTGTATGTCATTCTAAGTTTTTTTTTTTTTTTTTTTTTTTTTTGTCTTTGTTCATAATACAGTACACACGTGATGCTTTTATATTATTTGCTTTCTTTTTTCGTTTTCGGATATAAAGAAGCTAATAAGCAGATATTGACAGCTAAACAGTGCGAACCTTTGCAGCAACCTCTAAAAATACACCTGTTAAATGTACAAAAATGTAACAGCAAGTCATCATCATGTAGCAGGTCCTTTGCTGAACGTCGCTCTCATCACTGTCTGCCTGAAAGAAACTCGGTCTCTCGCCTCACGTACTTTCACACTCAAGGAGTCAATTATATCCTGTGCCCATCTTCGTGTCGGTCGGCCCCTGCCCCTCCTTCCTGGTACCATGCCTTCTGCTATAATTTTTTCCAATCCGTCGTGGCGCTTGATATGACCAAAATATTTCAGTTTTTGAGAAAGGATGCTGTTTGTTATCCAATCTTCCTTGATGTTCAGATATTTTTAAATGTCTGTATTTCTCATCTTCTTTGTTCAAGATATTCTGAGAATCTTTCTATAGCATTTCAGCTCAAAAGCCCCTATTCTCTTTCTTA
The DNA here is from genome assembly GCA_905116865.2 of Candidula unifasciata. Classification (NCBI taxonomy): domain Eukaryota; kingdom Metazoa; phylum Mollusca; class Gastropoda; order Stylommatophora; family Geomitridae; genus Candidula; species Candidula unifasciata. The sequence goes on from CAJHNH020000757.1 coordinate 137,973, forward strand.
AGGACTGAGAGATAGTCCACGACTCACATCCGTATTTAGCCACAGCGAAGATGCATGCTCTCAAAATTCTAATTTTTATCTTCTTGCTGGTGCTTAACCATAGACTTTAAAGGCTGTTCAATCTTTGCATTGCTATGGCCATCCTCCTTTTAATTTCTGTCGAACAGTCTCCATTGTTGTTTATTATAGAGCCTAGAAATTCAAAGTTTGTGACATTTTCATTTTCTTTATCATTTATTGTTATTTTTGGATGAAAGCCAGTTTTATCTGTGGACATTATTTTCGTTTTCTTTTAATTCAAGAAGAGATTTTGATCTTCACTGTGCCTTTTGGACAGATAATATTAAATTTTCTAGTGTCGTCTGCGTAGCGGAGTTCCGAATAGGGTTGCCACCAATTTTGAGCGGATCAAAACTGTCACAAGTCTGGTCATTTTTGACATTTATCATTATATTTTCTGCGTATATATTGAATAGGTATGGTGAGAGAATGCACCCCTGCCTCACCCCCTTTTGCACCTCGAACCAATCAGATGTTTCACCAGCTGCTCTGATGGCTGCTTGTTGTTCATGATAAAGATTTTCAATTAAATGCACTAAATGCCCTGGAAACCCCATACTTTTTCATAATAGTCCACAGTTTGTGGTGTTGAACACAATCAAATGCCATGCTATAATCAATAAAACAAGCATGAAGATCTATGTTGTATTCTCTGCAGTTTTCAAAAATTATTCTCATATTAAAGATGTGATCCATAGTTCCTCTGCCCTGTCTGAAACCCGCCTGTGCTTCATCAAGCTCATATTGTAATTTCCTTTCAATCCTTTTCATGATAATTCGTAAACAGATTTTGCTAGCATGACTTTTTAATGTGATGGTACGGTAGTTGGAGCATAGTTTCAGGTTTCCTTTCTTTGGGAGAGGGATAAAGTCTGTTCTTTTCCACGCTTTAGGCCAAATGCCACTGTTTCCAATTTTCGAGCACAGTGCATGGTAGATTCGGACGATGGTCTCTTCTTCTGCTTGAATTAGTTCTGCTGGTATTTCGTAGCAACCTGGTGACTTTCCTTTCTTCAGGCTGTGTATTGCTGATCGTACCTCATCCAGTAAAGGCTCCAGTTCTTTTTTATAACTTTCACAAGTCGTTTTTGAATTACTTGTCACATCCTCACTTATTTCTATACAGTACTCTTTCCATCTTTCTAATATGTCTTTGGTTTCCTTTAATGTGTTACCGTTATCACTTATTACATGTAAAGAAGGACTGAATTCGCATTTAAATGTTTTAATTTTTTTAAACATGTGTCTGTCTCTTCCTTGCATCTGGAGTTGCTCAATTCTATTACAGGTATTTATAATAAACTGGTTTTTATCTCCTCCGATAGCTCTTCTGATTTCTTTCATGTAGTTCCTATATGCATGGCTATTTCTTTCTGTCCCTACTTGCTTTAAATTTCTTCTTTCTTCTTTCAGCTTGAAAGTTTTTTCTGCAATGTAAATCTGTTTCTTGTGTGGTTTTTTTAGGAATCATGTTCTGAGCTGTTGTGATGATGATGTTTCTTGTTTCATGAGCCAAATCATCAGGTGTCATATCCTCCCGAACTGTCATTAGCGTTTCACAATTTTTTTTCAATCTCAGTGCTGTAATCATTTGACAAATTACTCACATCAAAACGTATTGGCTTAGCCCCTTTCAACACATTTTTTTCAGTTTTATTTTAAACTCTGCAACAAGAAGTTTGTGATCAGTGTCACAGTCAGCTCCAGGGAGTGTTTTTGCAGATGTTATACATGTCCTCCATTTTTGTTGTATTAAAATATAATCAATTTGGTTCCTGCTTTTTCCATCTGGTGAAGTGCAGGTGTAGAGCCTTCTTGGGTATTGTTTAAATAGTGTGTTGGTAATACACATATTCTTTCCTACACAGAATTCAATCAGTCTCTCTCCACTCTCGTTTCTGTCCCCTATGCCGAATGGGCCTCTGACTATTTCCTCTTCCTCTGTTTTACCGCAGCCAATTTGTGCATTAAAATCCCACATAATGTTTATAATATCTCTTTTTTTCTACCCTTTCTAATGTCTCTTCTAAACTGTCATAAAAGTTTTGAATTTTATCTTCCTCTGATGCAGATGTTGGGGCATAGACTTGAATAATTGTGATGTTTATTTTCCTTGACTTGAGTCTGACAGTTAGAATTCGGTCGCTGATCGGATTATATCCAAGAAGCGATGAAAACACTGTTCTTGTCATCAGAAAACCCACCCCGCTCAAACCACTTTTTTCCTTTCCTGAATAAACAAATGTATCTCATGTTTTAGTCACAAAATGACCTTTACCCGCCCATCTTTGTTCAGAAATTCCTAGTATATCTATTGTATTCCTTTCTAATTGTCTGCCACATTCCATGTTTCCTTAGAGCGGTGACAGAGTTTTCTCTTTTAGTACCGTCGGGCATAAGGCCGTCGTCACAACTACCATTACTTGCTCTGCCATTGTTCTCTTCCCCAGTTCGCGTTTATGATCTGCCTGGCCTGGGGGCCTCGCCATCAGATCTTTGAGTTTCATTTTTGGCTTCCATGATGAGTTTCTTGGAATAGTAATGTGATAGTTTCCCGTTGCTTTCCACATTCACATGGCTTTAGACCATGTCCTCAGCCTTCAGCAACCTTTTCGATTGCTAGGGCAAGTGAGTGCCCTGCTCTGTGATGCTCCTGCTAACAGCAGAGGGCACCCCAGAGGTGTCCACTTATCCCGGCGGATAATCGGTCCCCATAGCTGCTTTGGCCACACCGCAGTATGTTTACCGTCCTCTACCGCGTGGAGGTGCAGTTGGGGTTTTTCCTTCACTGAGTCTTGAGACCAGAATGGCATTTCCCAAAACTCTCCAGTACTTTAAGAGGACGTAATAGCAAGAAAAAAAAAAAAATCATGCATTTTTTTTCTATCACTGTCGTCTGTGACAGTGTTTTGTGACAACTCAACAAAACTGCTTATAAACAAACGAAAGAACTTATAAGAAAACATAATAAAGCACGACAGTAGTAGCTCAATATTCAGAACAACAACGTATTTGTTGTTTTGTTTCGTTTTGCAATGTGTTGCATTTGCAGTGTATCATATTTCAGTAATAACAGCAAATACGTTATAACAGTTATAACACTTGTTGCCTGAATTCCCTGAACCTGCAGGTGCACCGTTTAACGATTTCGCTGTGGTGACCTGAAAAACAAACAAAAAACGTGCTTCTTTAAACTTTCCTCATATTCCCGAGAGGAATTCTTTGAAAAACAATCACTTTGCAACCTCACAATAGAAATCGCACACATTTTTTTTTTTAAATATAAAACACCAACACAAACTATACAAATTAAGGGAAGTTCTTCTTCTTCTTTCGTTCGCATGAAATAAATTGTCTATATCTGCAAAGCCGTCTCTTGTATGAATTTCACTGTCTTTTGTAATTCACTAGCGGCCCGTAAAGTTTGACTTCCACAAGTGTCTCTTTTGGCCAAATGTTTTGCCTGAAAGCGTTGAATATGGGACAGTCTTGAAGGATGTGATCTGTTGTTTCAGGTGCCAGTCCACAAGTACACATGGCCGATTGGCCAATCTTAAATTTGTTGTACATGTGGGAGCGAAGTCTATTGTGCCCTGTTCTAAGGCGAAGGATAATAACTTGCTCTGGTCTGTCCATAATATGGTAATCATCTTGTGCCAGTTTCAGTGGCATTCTGATTGATTTGATCATTCTCTTCTTCTGTTGATAAGAGACTGGTATGTCAGGTTGTTCTTCAGTTGCACCTTCCTTAGCTAGTTTATCAGCTTTTTCGTTTCCGGGAACTCCACAGTGGGAAGGTATCCACTGCATTACTAATTTACAGCGGTTGCCTAGTTCGGATAATAGTGTCCGAATGCTTGGTAATTTTCCAGACTGGAGTGACTGAAGTACTGCTTTTGCATCTGTCAGGAATACCACTGGTTGTGAAAAATACCCTGTATTTAGTAGTTTCTCTACCGCTATCTTGATGGCTTGAACTTCTGCATCATAGTTGTGACAGTGCTTTCCCGTTGGTAATTTGGCTGTATCCCTGGTATTATTTGGATACTCAATGTACACTCCCGCACCTCCGTTTCTGACTGCGCTTTCTGCTGACCCATCTGTGTAAACACGGACCCAAAGGTTCTGCGGGTATTCATCATCAAGTAAACTGAGGGTGGCTGTTTTGTGCTGCACACTGTTTTGTTCTTCCTTGTCAAATACCCCTTTCACTTTAGTCTTGATGTGTATTGGAAACTTATACCAGGGGGTCCGTTCTGGGACAGCATTTAAGGATCTATCAGTTGCAGGTAAATCAGTGGTTTGTCTGCCGAGCCGTTTGGCCTGGTGGATAAAACTACTTCTCTTTAGTCGTCCAAAAGCTAAATTTTTGAATCTTTCATTCATAGGGTGACTGGGCAAACTAAGAAACTTTTCTGCTTGTAAAAGCATCTTGGTGTCTCTGCGTTCACTTAGTGCTTGGGTCATCCCCATTTTCTCCATCACTGCTATAGGTGTTGATTTCATACTGCCTGTGGTAACTCAAGAGTGCTTGATTTTGCACTTTGTCTAATTCTTGCAATGTGGTTTTTGATGCCGAACTCCATGCTGTTGATCCGTATTCAAGATGTGGTCGAACACTTTGTTGGTAAACTTTTCTAAGTATTTTCCCGCTAGCACCCCATGTGGTTCCACTTAGTTTTCTCAGAATGGCTACCCTCCTTCTGGCTTTGGTTGCTGCCTTGTTGATGTGTTTTCTCCATGTTAATCTATCATCAAACGTTACGCCGAGGTATGTGGGCTCCTTATCCTCTCTCAGGGGTACTCCATTTATGTGCATGGCGCCTGATTTTTGTTTAGGAGAAAGGGTAAAGAGAGTGGTGCTGCATTTGCCTATGTTGATGCTGACACACCATTTGTCGGCCCATTTAGCCATTGCATCTATGGCTCTTTGTAGCAGTCTGGTGGCCACTGTCGCATTTTCATTTGTACACCAGAGTACCAAGTCATCAGCATACATTGCAGCTTTAATTCCATGGGGTAGTTCAGAAAGCAGGTCGTTGATATAGACTAGGAAGAGTGTGGGGGACAGGACACCTCCTTGTGGGACGCCATGGCGCAGCAAAACTTTCTTGCTCTTAAGTCCATCTATCTGTACTCGGGATCTTCTGTTATACAAGTATGCTTTGACCCATTTGTACATACTCCCATTCACCCTGCAGTCTCTCAGTTTCTTCAGTAGACCTTCTTTCCAGACCTTGTCAATGGCTTTCTTCAGATCTATCCATGCCGTTAGCACTAGCTTCTTTTCCTGGAAGGCATCCTCAATTTCTTGTGAAAGGTAAGTTGTCTGTTCTTCTGTGGAGTAGCACTGTCTGAATCCTGCCTGCTGCGGCGTGAAAATGTTTTCACTTTCCAAGTACCATTGGAGTCTAAGGTTGACAATACGTTCCATTGTTTTACAGAGGCAGCTGGTAAGACTGATCGGTCTATAGCTGGAGGCATCAGAACTGTCCTTTCCTGGTTTAAGCAGAGGTATTGTGATTGCTTCTCTCCATATTTGAGGAACTTTGCCACTGGTCCAACAATGATTAAAGATCTGTAGCAGCTTTATTTTGGCAGTTGTTCCAAGGTTCTTGATCATTTCGTTGGTGATTCCATCAGTTCCATGTGATTTTCCCATTCTCAGCTTTGATATTGCTAATTCTAACTCGCTGGATGTAAATGCTGCCACCAGTGCCTCAGGAATTATATCTTTTTGTCTTGTATGTTGTTTGTTTTCTTGAACCTCTCGCTGTTTCTCTGGGCTGACATTAATGTTGCTGTCTTCTGCAAAGGAATCTGCAAAGTGGTCAGCTGCCTGTTTTCTTGTTAGGATGGCTCCCTCTTTGCACAGTGCAATTTAACAATTTCTCCCTGTATTCTCATCATTAATTTGCTTAATTAACCTCCACAACTTCCTTGTGTCTCTTTCAAAGTTTAGGGACTTTGTCTTTTCCTGCCAGCTTCTCCGTCTAGCCTGCAGTTTGGCTCTTTGAAATTTCGCCTTTGAATGTTGGTAGTTGTTAAACTGCTCTTGACAAGGTCTGGTCTCAGCCTGTTTTCTTTCTGTTTCCATATTGTTGTGCAGTTGCTCCAGATCGCAATTCCAGTACGGTTTGTATTGTTTACGCGCACTTCTTGGAACTGCTTCTAGGGCTGCCTGCAGTATGTGTTTGCTCAACTGTTGGACTACTTTTTCTACGTCATTATCTGTGTTAAGATTTTCCAGCAGAACATTTGTGCGAAGCTGATATAACTTTCAGTCTGCCTTCTTAAAATTCCACCTTGGCAGTGTGCTGCTATCTCTTACAGACTGGCTTTCGATTGTTAGAAAGACTGGCCGGTGGTCACTGCCTCCTAGTTGCTTCCCAACAGTTCTGGTAACATTCAGTTCCATGTCTGCTGAGTGAAAGGCTAGGTCTGGTGTCGAGGTGGTATGCCATGCTCTAGAGTAGAAGGTTGGTGGGTCGGTTGGCTTATTTACGAGGATGAACCTATTCTCATCCTGCCAGTCCTCTAGTTTCTCTAAGGGAAGTAATCAGTTTAAAAAAAAAGTGCAGCTGAGAATCAAGTGACCTATGTCTCTTGGAGCCTGCGAACGTTTTATAGCATGAGGCTTACTTAACCAAGTGACCCATTCACCCATAACCGCTGTAGCCAATGGTAAAAAATTTTACCTTGGAATTATTATACAATAAAGCCACAGGAAACTTCCCTAATGATATTTGCTTTAGTAAATTGTGTCGTTCCCTGTCAATCAAGCAATCGTTAAAGTAGAGATACAATAAGAGAAGTTAGCAGACGCTCATAAACCGGTCTTCGAAGGGAGTCGATAAATCGAGTTTTACGTGGGACGCTTTACCAACCGGAAGTGTTTGGTTGTGGTTTCGAAGGGGCAAATGGGTTAATTAAACGAAAACATGAGATATGTACATTCACACTTTGATGTATTGCATAAACACACACAAACACACTCACTAATAGTTATAGAGTAGAGTTGGTTAATTTCTGATCATTTTACGTAACTAAAATTTATATTGAAGATAGCATACTTTATACTCCATATATACTAAGTCTCTTCAGCAAAGTAAATAATGTGAACCATTTTACGCCATGCCTTGTTCGTTATTTTAATTTGTCATGCCTATACATCCTTGAACAGCTGTTTGCATTAAACAGCTTGTTTCTCTGTACACCAAATCCAATTGTATTTATCAATTTACATGCAAGTGCTAGTTAACTTACATGGATCGAACAGAGAGACAGCTTGGAAATAGAGTGGCATATCAGATCCCCAAATGGCTGCACACACAGGTCAGTGTTTCTTCAGGGGTGTAGAGAACAGTCAAGAGGAAAAGAACCTCTTCATCCTTAGGACGTTGTCTACTTAATTCCGGACACTTAGTTTACCCAGACACTGCTTTCCGTGTGGTTTATCTCACTTTGAACAGGTGACTGTTGGAAATGGCAGAAGCAATAACAATTAAAAGGAACAACTCCCTCGTTTCTAAGCAGACGGAATTTATAGTAAATGTTAAGTTACTCTGGTAAGTCACGTGACTTCGATAAGCTTCTGGAGGCTAAAACACACACGATGTGTCGAAAGAAACTATTCGCATTTTGGCTATCCTCCGACTAACGGTCTGCAAAGATGGCGGCCGCAAAATATCCTTTCGAGCCACAGTCGCGTGTCAATAGCGCACTAGCAGTCACGAGCACACCGCGGCTGCTGCTCGTGGGTCCTAGCCATCTAGTTTAGCCCCATTCCACGCCGCGTGAGCGGCGTAGGGGACACGTGGTGGTGGCGATAGTCGCCGGAAAACCGCAAATTAAGTCACGTGACTGTGGCTCGAAAGGATATTTTGCGGCCGCCATATTTGCCGACCACTAGTCGGAGGATAGCCCGCATTTTAGTTGGATTTATTCAGTTTTGTGCTTAATTTTATGTTGACGTAACTCTGTAGTAAAGCACCTGACGAGATGCAGCCAAATATGCCTGGCAAAAAATTGTGCAATGTATTGTTTGTGTCCGCATTATTCAAAAGATTTTTTGTTCAGTGGCTAATACCTTCGTCACTCGCTCCCCACCCCTTACATGGAGAGAAACTAGCAGGAATGTAAGTTCACTTAAAAATCCTATGTACCACAATATGCCAATATCACATTCCGAAAACATACCCCACATTTAAATTAAGAACATCGTCGACACAATCAATATGCAATTGTCGCATTTAAACTCCCAATAGTTGTTTACGTTACATTTCAGATTTATTTAAAATCACAAATTGTACTGTTCAACATTATAGAAATCTATAGATTTTATGGATTTGCGTTGGTGATCAGGCCTCTCAACAATTTGCGATCTCCTGCTGCATGTATCAGTTCGTGTGCTGACACACCTCCAAGAAATTTCTCTCGTTGTCTACCTCTATCCCTCCTTTCATAGATCTTTCCAGTGGTCACAACATGTTCCATTTTCCCTCTGCTCATAACATGGCCGAAAAATGATGACTGTCCCCTTCTTTCTAAACCTCTTGGTTGCTCTTTTTGGCTGTCCAAGGTATTCTAAGCATTCTTCTGTAAACCCACATCTCTGAGGCCTCAAGAAAGTGTTTGGCCTATCTACTGATTGTCCAAGACTCACTGCCATATGTTTGAACTGGATGTATGTAGCAAGCAAGAATTCTTTTTCTAACTCTCAATGACAAAGATCTTTGCATAAGATGTTCTTAATTTTTTTATAAAATGCAGTTTTTGCCTGACCTATTCTGTTTCTTATCTCAGTAATGCATCGCCCATCTGATGTTATCCATGCGCCCAGATACTTAAATGTATGTACTTATCCCAAATAATCCATTGAATTTTATTAAAAATTTAGAAATAATTATTTTCTTTGATACAACCAATACTTCTGTCTTTCCATTATTCAAACTGAGGTCCATTCTTCCACTTTCCACCACCACAATGTCTATCATTTTCTGTAGTTCTTTCTGACTTGTTGCCATCAAGATTGTGTCATCAGCATTAGGTAAATTGTTTATATTGTGCCCACCAACCACAATTCTAGGCATATCAATTTAAGATTTCATTATATATTCATTGTATAGTGAAAATAAATCAGGTGACAGTACAGATCCTTGTCGTACGCTCCTCTTTATGTTCTGAAATCTTCATAAACAGTTGTCAATTCTTATAGCTGATTTTTGCTGCTAATACATATTCTTTATTATTCGTATATCTTTTCCATCAATGTTTAATTTTTCTGTTTATAACAGTACACACATGCCGTAATTGTAACTGACTCATAGTGGAGACAGGTATCCTCACCGAAGAGTGGCGGGCATCGCTTCAGCGTAGATAGGGTCCTTTGTCCATTGTCTCCAGACATGCCTGTGTACTGAGAAAATAAACAGGCAGATAGACCGTCTGGTTTTGCACATCTTGGTGGGAACTGACGCTTGACAAGGAGCTGATGTAAGTGGTCTTTGGGGGAAAAAAAAAGGGGGGGGGGGGGGAAAGTGCGGATGTACAGATGGATCATCATGGTCTAAGGAGAATGGTGCTACGAGAAATGACCAGGTAAACTGGCCGACGAAGAAGAACAAAATGCTGCACACATAGTTATACGCATGCAACAGCCAGAGACAGATAGAGAGAGAGAGAGAAAAAGATATAGAGGAAGAGAGACTTTATGTTAATGACAGAGAGAAAAGAGAGAGAAGAAAGAGAGAAGAGTGAGAGAAGAGAAGGAGAGTGACTTTGAATGTTTGACAGTGTGCAAAGAGAGAGACACACAGAGAGAGAGAGAGAGAGAGAGAGAGAGAGAGAGAGAGAGAGAGAGAGAGAGAGAGAGAGAGAGAACGATAGACAGTCGCAGTCAGTTAGAGAGATAACTTTATATACCTAAGCACGTCGCTGTCTTTGAAAACGAAATGGCACAGACAACGGAAGTCAGATACCAGTCAAAGAGAGCGGTTGTATGTATACACTTTATAGTTGAGTTTAGTTGTATATATACACTTTATAGTTGAGTTCGGTTGTATATATACACTTTATACTCGAGTTGTGTGCGTGCGTGTGTATGTATGTGCGTTTCTGTGTGCACGCTCTCGTTTTTTAATTACTGCGTGAAAGTCCACTGAATATGACACAATATCACAATTCAAAATCAGTAATTAATATACATTTGACATACACAGCAATGTAAATCATTGTTTAAAAATTTATATTTTGCATAATTACAGTAAAATCCCCACTGGCTGTTGAAGTTTACATACTTCTTTGGTTATTTCAACACATCGATAACAAAGTGCACGTTTTAGATATTCTCTTGTTATTAGTGGACACACAAGTTAAACATGTGAGGTTATGTCAGAAAATAATTACAAGGAGAACATATATCGAAATGTTCCTATATTGTAGGTATAAAACATATTTTTAATAAATATTTAACAGATTATTAAATTTAAAAAGTCCATATACAATAAACATATACTTTATGTGTCATGTTGAATCTCAGTTATCCGCTCTCCCCATCAAATGCAAGATGCTGTTTATGTTAGAAACAATCGCATAACTGTCATTTATAGCAAATTATATTTTAAGATTGACTCACATCTTACAATGTCAAAAATAGACGTACGATACATAGATTCGTAAGTCTATATATTTCGCCGTTTACACTGCAGTTATAAACACCCATCACATTGATACCATGTAACTACCACACTCACACACACACACACACACATACATATATATCTGCGTGTGTGTGTACACACATATATATATATATATATATATATATATATATATATATATATATATATATAATAAATATATACGCATATATACATATGAGCTTGCAATGGGAGTGAACGTTACTAACACCTATCATTAGCTTCATATTTCTCTTGTTCTTTAGATTGGTCTATATTTCCCATAACTTCACCATTTTCCCTAAGCGTAACGTGGCCACGTTATATACTGTGATAAACATTTGTTTTATTTTTTTTTTAAATTTGAATTTCTTCAAACACAGATTGATTATCTTGGTTGTCAGATTCCCCAGTACTCACCAAAGTCATGTTTAAATCCGGGTATACTAATTACATTTTTAAATTCTTACTTGATGGCTCAATTTACCGGGAGCATAGGTAGCGTAGTAGGCTGACGCTCACGGGAAGGCCGACGGTTTTAGGTTCGAATCCGCATTTAGCCGAAACTATTTAGTCGAAATTTACTTTTGGCTCCCAGATCGACGTAGCCTTCAATGGATATCTGATAATGTCTTGGGAAGTATATCCCATCTATTGAGTGCAGATTGGTCTGTACACATATGAGTTTGGCCTCATATGTCTAATCCGCCACTGGAGTAAAGAAGGGTCCTTTACTTCCCTTTAACTAGTTATTCATTACACACACATTTGTAATTGTAACAGGCTCACAAAGCATGCTTGGGAAAATTGAAACTGGCGTCCTACACGTGGAGTGGCTTGCATCACTTCATAAGACTCAGATCAGGAGCATGTCATTGATTAGCTCGCCAGGAGATTCGGGTGTGCGGGTAAATGAGCAAAGTGGTAGATTAGCTTCCGCTGATCTTCTGGGTGGTGAGGTACTTCATGATAAAGCAAACGTGATGAAGGTTCTCTGGGAAATAATGGATAGTGCAATAGAACAAAGAAAGTATCCGTACATTAGAAAACTTTTTAAATTTGGGGTTGTGAATTGAGGGCTGAGGGAGGGGGGGCGCGAGGTTGAGAAGAGGATGTGGAAGATATACAACACTGAGGAGGAACCTTAGGTGAACTGTTAATCATGTTGCAACTGGCACTGTTAGCATGCCCATTCTTCGCTGGTTACTAGCGAGAAGAAGGAGCACTTGCGAGAATGTCCCGAATGCAGTTAGGTCAATTTTTGATTGCTTTATTCTTTCATTTAATCATTTATGCAAGCATTATTAAAGTAAATTAATTATGGTTGCAGCAACATGTCACATTCCTCTGGGTGACTTTGATGGTCCGTTGCTGGTGAGTGGGTCTCTGAAAGACAATCTAAACCTGACACAAACCAAACCCGAACGCACACAGAGCTTACATGACAATCTGTAATGTAAGTACAGATATTATAACGGACAGTTTACTTCCCGCTGTATGGCCACCTGTTACATGGAACCCTGGCCTATCAAACTTTACAATCACTACGCTCTCCAGTCCGTTACCACAGACAATCCCAGGTTCGCAAACCACATCTCTGCGGGGGACGCTTTTGTACCTTGTCACCTGAGCCCAACAAGATGTCAGAGCTTCTGTCGAATGCAGGGTCAGCATGACAGGTCTAGACATTAGTTCACTAAACATGCATCTAACTGATTCAACTGATATAAAAAGGGAATAGAAACAACTTACTTATTGTGAAACCATACAACATCTTTTCCGTTAAACTACACAGCACAAACAAGACTATCCTATTATAACATAACACTGTAAATAATATATGTAAAAGTATTATCCTAACTCCAATGTTCTATCTCTGTCTCGCTAAAACATCCTACTTGTCCAAAGTCTACCCTTCGAATCCCCAGTGGACTCCCACCTCGTGACTTGTGATCGTTTAACTCGCTCAGAAGGTCATGGAACAAGCATGCTAGAAAGCTCCCCGGAAAAGAGTTTACTCTTACATGCGGTCTTCAAGTATTCTCTTCTGAGCGCTAGTTTCACCTCAGTGTAATTAGCATATACGTGGCCAGTCACACCACTGACCTTTCTGTCAACTCTGGGGTGTACCCTGCATACGGATTACCGTCTTTGTGGTCTACCCCGCCACTATGACTGTACCCACAGGGTTCTGACACAAAACATCAATTATTTAATTGTGGCTCTAATGTTGTATTGTTCTTATGGTAATAGTGTGTTTTTCATATTTCCTACAAAACGATAAAACAATAGATAAAAAACAAAAATGACTGTTTGATATATGTATTTTTAAAAATTGCTATATAAGAAACGTAAAAGAACATTCTCACGTCTGCCAAGAATCGGGATAAAAGCATATTTTGAAAGAGGTTGTAGGACAAGTTCAACGTCACACTAGTTAATATTTGTTATCCAGTTGAAACATGGTCAATTTTAGAAACTGATGAAGACATTTGGGATCTGAATGTTTGGGGAACATGAGTGTAACTTATGACTGTTTGGGATACGATTTTTTCATTTAATTTCTCATTTTCGTTGATAACAAATTTGCGTCTTTCGGCGGACACATCCGACTTCTTCAGGCATTTATTGACCAGATTAGCCTTCCCGGTTAACATTCTGCATTCAATGGCTGTTTACTCTTTTCACAAATCGTGGTTAATCATCTGAATCTGGGCTTTGACTTTGTCACAGGACGTGACTGAGTTGATAATGCCCATCTGTTTCCTAGATCAGGCTAATGGTGCGCATGTTAGTGATTTCCCGCCTCTCCGGCAGATACACTCTTAAATAACATGTCGATTATGTCAATGTGACTCCGCTGGTATGATCTTGATCTTGATGTTCGAAAAAAAAAACTAAAAACATCGTGCCTCTTTCAACCGGCTCCTAGACTGAGCATTGGTTATATCGAGGTCGGCGTTTTGGTGTCTGGAATTCGTATTTCCAGTTATCAACTTTTTCTGTTGTGGCGATTACATTGCTGCCTGCGGTTTGTTGCTTCTGTCAGAGTGAGGAAGGGGATCTCGGCCTGCCCTAAAAAGGGCGGGCCATAGCCTTGGGACGGCCTGGATCGGGTGAGGTGGGAGTGGCTTTGGCGGCGGACATCGTGTCATCTGGTTGTGGGCTGTGAGGTTTCTCCGGGCTGATGAGCAGGCTTGTTCAGCTGTCATGGCGGCTTGTTTATGGGCTGTAGTACGTTGGCCGTTTGTATTCGAATGTAAACGGTTTGCTGGCGGTTACTTTCTTGAGCGCTTCTTTGGCTTTCGCTTGTTTGGCTAGGTTTTTTGCTGCCAGTTTCTTTGCTTCCTCTTTGCCTGCTGCCTGCATTGCTATTCTGTCTTCCTCCTCCTGGGCTTTTGCTTCTGCCTTTTCTTGTTCTTCTTCTTCTTTCCACATGCTCTCTTAGGTTTCAATCATCTCCTGCTTTTTTCTTTCCTTTTCTTTCTTGGCTTTTACTATGCCGTTAACGGTTTTGCTTGTGGCTTGGATTGCTGTTCTCAGTTTAGTTTTTGTCAATTCTTTCTTTATACTGGAGACATCGGATAGGAGTGAGGTGATTGTATTCTGCAGTTCTGCGCGTCTGGTCTCCTCCGCTGCGTTTTGTTTATTCTGCATCTTGGTTTCAGCTAGCAGGGCCATTGCGTTTATCACCTCCACTTTCAGTCGCTTCTGATTTTCTAGTACTTCTTGCAGGATGCTTCGGAGGGTAGTCATCTTATCTCTTTCCTCGGTTCTTTTCCGGTCTGTCGCTGCTTTGTTTTTCTTGAGGGCCTCGATCTCGGTTTTTATCACTGCTAGCTCGCTCTGGAGTTTTGCTACTTCAGTGGTGGCGACGAGTCTTGCTTCTCCTTGGTTTCTGGGTGAGTTGGGTGCCTCGTATCTCTTTTTTGCTGCTTGATGGGTGGTTACTCTGCTGGTGGTGTTGGTCATCAGAGCTCTCCTGCACTTCTTTAGATACGGGCAACCCGTGTATCTCGCACTGTGTGATCCTGAGCAGTTGGAGCACTTCCGGCTGGCGTTGGGTTTTCGGAAGTCCGTGTCCATCTTGGCCAAGGGGCATTCCTTGAAGTCATGCTGCTTGGAGCAGTACCGGCACGATGGGTTGCTGCGGCACGCTGCGGCTGTGTGCCACGCCTTGTTACAGCGTGAGCATTGCAGGACTTCTGTGTTGATGTACCTCTAAATCCCACAGCCGGAGGAATGATGTACCTCTACATCCCACAATGACGCAAATAAAACATATCAAAAACAAACTGACGCAGGCTGACACATTATATGTCTATTGTGTGCATATTACTAGTCCTAACATTTATATAGACTTGTAGGAAAAAAACGGTTTGATGGTCATAGCACACTTAGCGTCCTTATTTTCTAGAAATGGCACACACATCCATTAGCTACTTTTGTAAAAGCCCGCTCTATGGATTTGGACTCTAAGCATTATGTAATTTTGTTGCCAGCCTGAAGAACATGGTTTCCAATCCTCACGGCAAGATTTATTATTTTATAATTACTTTATTACTTGTGACATATCACTCCTGTCGCGTGCCTAATGTAAGGATTTCTCCTTCAGAACCAACAGCACTCAGAGATAATTATGTTGAGTCGTTTGGCTCGTATTGGTCTAAGGGATTCCCCGTGGCCAATATACGCTCAACCTATCTCTGGAGCAGGGCAACTCAAGTATTGGCACTACAAAATATATCAGTATATAAATACAATATTTCTAGGCACACTTGGCTGGACACCCCCACTACTTACTAAAGAAAGCCCCCAGGTTATGATAGTTCATTATCATAACCATGTTAACACATATAATGAAGATACATACATACACAACTGCTAAACACTTAAAAAGGTGAAATAGAGACACCTAAGTCAGCCATGAAAATGAATGCATGTAATCAATATAAAATTGATATATAAAAGTGAGACAAATGCCAGATCTCCTAGGCTAGAACTCAGGATATCATGTCCAAATCACAAAGATACTACACAGACAGAAGGTCTTGGAGATGACATCTTGTCATCATTGGGAAACATAGGAGCTGTGAGGCACAAAGCAAATCAGGCATCACACTTATCTTCTCTTCTTTCTGTCTATGATGCCTCCCTCAGCTCCTGATGATTCGACTGTCTTTGACTCTGGGAATTCTGCTCCACTGGATCAAGTAGTAAGAGAGTACCTCACCATAGAGGACACAGCACTGTACTGGTACTTAGCAAGTCTCTATCACCAGTAAGGACACACAATGTCTTTGAGCCACACTAAGCTCTAGCACTGGTAGCTGTTTGAGGTACCATCTCCCACATGTTGGAGATGTCAGGAACCTTCACAGGTGTTAGCTGGTGGGTAACAGTTTGTTTCTGGTGGTTTGATGGTTGGTGGGTTTTGGTTGGACTGTGAAACTTCTGCCAGCTCTTCACAAAAGATACATCCTGTCAAGAAAATAACTCAACATTAGTCATCACCAAGAGGGTAACATCTTGACAGGAAAGACAGAGCAAGCATCAGTCATCAACCCCCATCTGCTGACTCCCCCCTGCTCTCCTGTTTCATTCCTCAGATTGCCTCTCCAGACCAAAAGACATAAGTCTCCTATATTTATCTGTCTGTTTAGTGCAAGAGAAGGCAAGTCAGATATACAGTGGAGATAGATAAAGTGGTCTAACACATATATCACTCTCTCTCTCCCCCCTCACTCTGCACACCGACACCAATATTTACTGTCAGTACCTGCATTCACTAGCTTTCCCAACCGCCCGTCTTACCATCCATCGATCTGGGTCAAACACACACATACTTTGATTAACAAAGCCCTGACCCAATTCTGTCCCCATTTCGTATGTACAGATTCTATAGTTAGTTTAAAACGTACACAATTGTAAGTGTATTAAGTTTTATCAGTATGGGTGGTTTATTGAGGGCATAAGCTATTTAGTCTGTACAGTGGAAGATCTACGTTCGAATCCGCTTCTCTAGCGATCAAGAACGGTCGAACTAAGTGGGATCACACAGCCGATACTGATCTCTCCACAGCAGTGACTACTTTACAGACATCATTCTAGGTACTCGTAAACTATAATTAACTTACCCAAGCATATGTAAAAACTGAGACATTCCAGATTGCCTTGAAAAGTTAAATTTATACAGGCACAGATTAACACATCTGGACGCTTGAGAAGCTGGCAAAGAGAATAGCGTCACTTAGACACTTCAGGCGTTGGTAACAAAAGAAGTCCCTTGTATACATGGGCAAGGAGTAAATCGGTTTCCACGAAACCTCAAATAACTCCCTTAATATATCTCCAAGAGATATACATTTAAAAATGGAGTTTAGTTAAAGTAACCAGAAAAGGCAGACATAATAATGTTGTCCAATAAAGGCCTATATATATAGATATAAGGGACTATATATTTCTGGGCGAGTCCAAGTTTGAATTTTGTGCAGATTACAGGTAAGACAGGTTATCAGCCTTACAGACCGATGCGTAATGGCTATCATTTCACGACATTACTAACAGAAAGAAATTGTAAAATATTTACAAGAAACCTTTCTGTGTAATAAACAGTTCCGAGAATTAAAGACATCCAGCAAAAAGTATATGATTGAAATAGATCTATACAAAATATGAATTAGGAACCATTTGCCCTATCTGCCTTAAAAAAAACCCAGTAATTTTGCTGGTCGTTTAATATGTTGTCTGCTAGTTACCCCGGCAATGACCTCGTGAATTACTTTTATTCAGTTTACTTATTGTAAAAGATTGTTCATTCTTTTCGTAGTGAAAGGTACGTCATTGTCATATGCTACATGCAGATATGGCACCCGTTCTCAGTGACGAGGATAAAACAATATTTGAAATGGTGAACTTTGTGTGCATCTGCAGCATCGTTTGTATTTTCGGTATATCAGCAAACATCATCAATCTCTTCATATTCTACAAGCAAGGCTTCAAAAATCCCGTGAATATTGGATTCTTTGGGCTGGCCGTTTCTGATTTATTTTGTCTAGTGACGCTGCAGTGGGTATCCATCTGCTTGAATCCATTGTTTACATCCTCAGGGGTGCCCTGGTTAACACTTGAGGTCATGGTTTTGTCAGGGGCGTGGCCACACGTTTGCTTTTCACGAATTACAAGTTTCATCACAGTGTATGTAACAGCAGAAAGGTACCTCAGTATAGCTTTACCTCTGAAGGTAAAACAGATTATAACCAAGAAGACAGCCATATTAGCCATATGTATAATTTACTTCATAAATATATCTAGTTTGTTTCCAGAGTATGCCACCTGTTATCTTGGATGGAGATTTGTGCCTAACAAAAACGAAACCCTAATTGGGATATTATTTACCAGTAGCAGAATCTATGTAGAGGGAATTGTCTTCATTATTCACTCAACACTTGGGATATCTTCATTTGTAGCTGTTGTTATATTTACAGCCTTACTGGTATCTAAATTAGGACAGAGTTCACAATGGCGGCAGGAAGTTACGTCAAACCAAAGCAAAAATCAAGCAGTGTCCAATAGAGACAAGAAGACAGTGAAGATGGTTGTCTTGATTGCCTGTGTTCTCATCGCCTGCTATACTCCCGGTGCAGTTGTGTCGTTGGCAGCCTTTATTATAGGTCCAGAATTTAATATTAGAGGGGCGTATACAAACATCACGGAAGCAATGTGGTCTATAGCATTGACGTTTCAATCCATTAATTCTAGCGTGAATATATTCGTCTATTACACAATGAGCTCAAAGTATAGAAAAACTGTTCAGGAAGTTATTTTGAAACAGAAAATGAATCAGGGAAATTCAGGAACTAATCAAACCTGAACACACATGTAGCAAAAACAAAACAAAAACTATCTGATAAAATGGTTACCGTCGTGGTGGGGAATGAACAGGCAGACAGATTGGCTGGATCTGCACCGCTGCATGGTGAATTGATATTTGACAAAGCAGAGGAGGTCAGAGCCCTTTTGGGAACAAGAAATCAATTCAAACGAGAAACTAGATTATTATGGGCTGAAGAGAATGATGCACCTGGGTGTGATCAGAGGGTTCGGCCGACACACTACGCTCAGAGAAAAAGCAAGACGGATATACAACCTTACTACGAACGACACCATTAGTATTGGAACTCTGCGATGGCTGCTTAGGATGGGGGCGGAGCGCGTATGGAAATTCCCTGAGTGCTGTGATATGAATTCTTGACTCAACTCAACTCAACTCTGATTATCGTTTTTAAAATTGTAATGACACAGTGTCGTAACGTAATGTATTATCAATAGATTAATTTTAAAAACAATTAATAAAACGAGATGTATTTAGCTGTAATGTTCTTTAAATCTTTCAGGGCCAGAAATGTGTTATGTTAACTATTTATATGCTGAGCAGCTGTTACCTTGACTGATTTATGTTCAGGGAAGAATTATAATAAGAACACCTTGCGTCATAAGAGTTAACGTTAACAGCTAGGAGAGTGTAAGTTAATACAACAACTCAATAGAGCCAAAGGTCACAAGAAAGTGCGCGTGTCTCTTTATATTGTGTCTGTGAGTGTTGTGTCTGAGAGTGTCTTGTGTATTGTCAGTGTTACTTCTACGAGTGTGTGTATGTACTTTGTCTCTGTCTATAGACTGTGTCTTTACATATGTCTTGTGTCTGTAAAAATAGGTATGCCTATGTATGTTGTGCATGTTTGTGTTATGTTTTTTTTTTGTATGTTGTGGGTATGTGTACGGGTTCTTTCTGGCATATCTGTTTTGTGTCTGTGTTTTTGTGTGTGTGTCAGTGACTGTTTGTAGGTCGGTTTATATCGTGTATGTGTGTGTCTTCAGAGTGTCCGCCTGTGTAAGTGTGTTAGTGTGTGTGTATGTCTCTAAGTGTGTACTTGTGTACACAGGGCATCTTAACAGCATATGGGCCTCTGGGAAAGCCAGTTTGCTGGGACCCTGCGACAACCACCCATAGGAATTAAAAATGGAGTTAATGGTGTTGAAGGTGGCACATCAGCAAAACTGGTTTTAAACCTAAACACTGATTAGATGGCACTTCTTATTATAACAAGTATGCGAGGCATTTCTTTTCACATATTTGCCTTTTTATTGGCTTGAAGTAACTAGCCTACCGGATGTCACTTTCAAACTACGTGCATGAAAGCAAGTTTGACGTTGCTGCCTCAAATTGCAAGGAAAGCACATTTTTGTTAGGTTTCAGTTTTCAGTACAGTTGGTTACTACCATAGGCTTATCTTTGGATTGTTCTGGGACTGTGTTTACGAGCTTTTTTTTTTTTTTAGATGGTGCGACGGTGAGGGACATTTAATTTGATTTTCCCTGTCCCCAGAAGAGAGAAAGTATGGGCAAACCCAACTGCAGCGAAGTTGAAACATTGACTAAGACTGAGACTAAGACTAAGATACACATGAACACTCTTAGTGCAATTTCAACACTTGGGAAAACAGATTTCCGATTGTCCAGAATTATTTTTCTGTACAGTGCAGAACAAGTCATACAATTTTTCATTTGGAGCCACTAGTACTTACTTGAGATACTTTAATTTAAAAGGTCATTATAATTCAGGTCTTTGTGTTACACATTAGCCAGATTTTCACACCTTTCTTCTGTGCATTAGAAGCAGTTCAGAAAACAGATTTCAGTGTGCCTATGCACGGAATGTCAGTTCAAAGATTAGATGCTCAGAATAACGTTTTCACCTTAAATAGGTTTTATTGAGAAGTACCTCTTCTGGCAGCACTGCTGATCCATCAAATGTATTAAGATTAATTTGCTTTTATCAATTTGCTTTTAATTTCCTGGAGAGATATTTTCGAAGACTCAATGTGATTCGTTACATGAAGTATGTTCACAGCATTTCATTACAGGACGTGGCTTGTTTTTTTTTTATTTTTTTTTAACATGTCCTTCCAAAGAATTGTGAGAAAGATGGCTCCCAGGTCTTCCATTTATGTGTGTTGTGTGTGTGTGTGGGGGGGGGGGGGGGGAGGAGGAGGGTTCAATTCTCTATCTCTCTCAACTTGTATTCACTAGCTGTTCATTGTCAGCATATAGACAATAAAGTCCATGTTTATTTTTCTCAAAACGCACACACATAGCACGTCCACAATTAAAATGTGCTGACCTTGTGTGTCAGCAAGAAGCTTGACCACAAAATCGTTTTAAAAAAATCAATCGACATATTCCATCGATGAGTAGAACAACAACAACAACGACAACAAAAACAACAACAACAACAACAAACGAATAATGACGCTGAAGGAATTAAAAAAAAAACTCTTAGACAACCCTCTGCTGCTTCTACTTCCACCAAATTCTGGTTGTGTCCAGCACTGGAGACATAGATGGCAAACTCACTTAGTTGATGAATGCGCGCTTGCAATCCGGTAAATCGTTTAGGCATATCTGAGGCATTATCACATGACAGACCACGGCAGTTTGTCAGTGGAATTTTGTTTTTGTTCAGAAAATACTCAGGAGTATCTGTTATATTTATTGCTCTATGAGAAGAGATGGGATAAATATCAAGCCTTTGCTGTATTGGGCAGTAAATGCCAGTTAATTTGTATGTGTCATGTACGGTGTGAAATCAATACTTATTGAATATTACTGTGACTCTTTTTCAGAAGACGGTTTGGTCACGTTCTAAATTAGTGTCATACTTAATTGTACAAAACACTCTGGAATGGCAGAGTGTTGTAATGGTGGCTCGTATTGGTTTAGGCGGCAAACGCGCAGCTCCAAGAAAACCTCCAACATCACTCAGGGGTTGAGGTAGCCCATATTATTGGCACCAAGGAATTTCCAGCGCACAACTCAGCAAGAAGTCCTCACCAACTGAATGTCCCCAAAATTGATAGGATCACAATCACAGTAAAAACACAGTAATGCAGAAATATGATTGAATAGCAATCAAATACACACAGAACTGATTTTAACTATGAAACTCCAGACACCAACAAAGGTACGTTCAGATCAGCAATGTATCATGTAAATCAGTTGATAATAATACACAACAATTTAAGTGACTGATAAAGAGGAAAGACGCACAAGAAAATAAGATACAAAGAATGTCTATGAGAATCAAGAATGTCTCCTGGACTGCCAAAGGTCACAATGTCAATATCATCTTGTACCTGAGGATTATGTATGGTAAGGGTTGGCCTTAGACCCTGAGTTTCTATATTACTCTACCCTCAAGGTTTGAATACAATACAAGACACAAAGGTACATTCAGAATAGCAATATATCATGTAATCAGTTCAAAACAATTCACAATAATTCAAGTGTTTGATAAAGAGGAAAGACGCACAAGAAAATAAGATACAAAGAATGTCTATGAGAATCAAGAATGTCTCCTGGACTGCCAAATGTCGTAGTGTCAATATCATCACGTACCTGAGAGTTATGTATGGAAAGTGTAAGCCTTAGACCCATAGTCTGAAGATTGTTGCACCCTCCCAGTTTAAATACAATACTCATCTGCAGCTGTAGACCAATCTTGAATGTCTCCTCTCCACGGTCGACATGTAGACATCTTCTTCAAACTTAAAAACTGGCACCACACGTATGAACGTAACAGTTCACTTGGACAGGTGCCTTCGAGATCTCTAGGAATCTTTACATTTTCAATTCAAAGTCATAGTTAATAAGGAGTTTTATACACACCTGCACACACACACACACACACACACACACACACACACACACACACAAGCACACACCCTAAATGGGTGTTGAAGAAATATACTATAGTGTTCACAGTTATGGCACGGTTTAAGTATCAGCTGGTGGCTGTCTACATAATGTGTGAGAAACTTTCAGATACTATCAGGACTAAAATCTTCCTTGTGTAACACTGATGTGGAGTACTTGATAAAAATGGCTTAGCATCAGCTGTCACTTAGATGAGGTGACTTTCAGGTAGCCTTTCCAGGTATTGATACTTAGATAGAATATTGAAGTAGACAAGATACTAAGAGGTACCTCGATGAAGGTAGGCTGGGTGGTGACTATGGCCTGTTAAACTGGATATTTTTTCATTCTGATTTGACTCCTAGTAAAGTTCTGCAATAATTCATATCCTGACAATGCAATGAAACCAGGTGTTGGACAACCATAAACATCTGTAACTCTTCTCCTTATTTCCATCTCACACACCACTCAGTTATAAGCATTCAGATGACAGTGATTGGTTGTCACAGGGAAGACACAAGACCTGATAGTATCTGAAAGTCTCTCACATATTAGGTTATAGTTGAAAGTAGCAGTGAAATATTCAATGTCTAAATTCTCCCACCCATGCCAGGCGAAAGTGCACACGTCAAAAATAAAAAAAAAAAATAAAAAAATTAACTGACATTTTACCATTTAAAGATGTCTATAATGAGTCAGGTAAACACACAATGCAGTAATGGTCAAGCAGGAAGAATATACAATGCGAATATTTCTCCTCTTCTGCGACCTTCTAGCCGTTTGTTGACATCCGTCCTTTCGATTGCTGGGATGACAGGTCGGTAACTTCAAAGCTTAGCGTGAGTCTCATTCAGAAAACAAAATATGGTCTGTCACTCAAGATGCTTGGATGTTTATCTCCCCTATTCCCTTCCCTCTTTCCCCTTACCCCCGGCACTGATGACATACAGTAGGGACGAAGATGCTATTAATCATTTGCTGTTTTGCTGGAAGGAAGAGATTTGTGTGTTTGTGCAGTGGAGCTAACGGGTAGTTGACAGCCTGTGTTTTCTGTACTAGGACTTCTGTCTGTCCATCAAGTATCTACTGTAAAAATGCTTCCCAGGTATTTGAATTCTTGTACTTGTTTAATCGTTACTACTAGTAACATTAACATAAAAGTCCATGCTATTATTTCTCCTGTACATTCTTGTTATCTCATTTTTTACCGTGTTCGTTTTTATAGTTTACTTACTGCAGAGTTGGATGAACTACCAGAATTTCCCGCCGGAGTTTAAAGCTGGTGAAGGCTCAGAATAAGTATATAGTTCGACATGGTCACTCATCATCATCAATCAGCAAGTCCTTTACAGAAGGTGGCTCTCTTTACCGCACGGCTGAAAGTATCCATTTCCCCCGCCAGCTCTCCATCTCCATGTGCTTTCAATGCCAATGTATCTTCAATATCTTGTATCCATCTTCGCGGTGGTCGACCCCTGCCTCGCCTTCCACAAACTGCATGGTAACTACTGTGCTGAATTATGATTCCCCTCCCCCCTCCCAATTCGTGCCCGGTTAGTCAACTTGTACACGTTCACAGCGACTTCATTATGGGGTATATTGTCAATATTTTTACGATCAGACACCAGACCGACCAATGACGGACACTTTCAGCCGTTGTGGACCATCAGTTACTCGTTCTGTAATTCTTCTTCTTCTATTGTCGTCCCACTGATAGCAGGCTATTATTCATATATTAATCCATTTTCGTCCTTCTTAGGATGAATTTTTTTGTTATTTGAATCCCCGCCCTGGCTTTTGCCAGGGGCCGCAATATAGGCAGGCCATAAATATGACCAATTATCTAAACGCGGTTTCTGGGACCCTCCACACGATCCTCATCCACATGGTGGCACTTTGTGACATCGGGTGTTTATCGCTTGTGTGATGTCCTAGTGGGGTAGAAAGTCAGTCAGTCTGCAGGCTATAGCTTAGTGTTGTTCTTTTCTGTGACTGTCTTGCACTTGCTTGGGTGATGGATTTGTTCCTTTTTTGGTAGGTTTCAGATACATTATTTATTAATCACTTTTTTGTGTCTTTCCCTCTCTTTTCTCTCAGATGTGTTGCTGTAAAACGTCTCATGGGCAGTCTGGTCTGGCTGCATTTTCATTAGATGGCAGAACCAGTTCATTCCTTTTCTGTCAGTATAATCTAGACATTCTTATTCTTTCTCTCTTTTGCTAGTATTCGCCACCCTGTCCCTTCTTGTGTTATTTTCACTCAACGCCTCCCAACTGCATTTGAAGCTGCGGCAACCCATGGACCGCCGCAGGTACTCCACTCCAACGGGCGGTAGCACCCAATTTGGAAAACACTGGTCTATGGCAAAATATATACTATCAGCCAAATGCATCGAGATGTGTGTGCTTTTTCTCTGTCATTGTTAATGTTACATTCATTGAATCCGTGTATTTGTTCACTGTACGGCACGAATCTTATACTTGTTGTCACCTTTTCTAGGCAGCCAGAAAAGATTAAGCGAAAAAGAAGATGTTCAAACAGCTGAACATAAGGGATCTTTGCTGGAACCTCTGGAGCATCTGAAATATTTTTTTTTTAATTTTTAATGTACACAAATATAACAGCAAACCACAGAATAAAAGTAAATAATGCAACTGGCTTTTCAGAATGCTTTTTCCCTCCTCTCCCCCCCCCCCCCCATAAAAATGGAACAGTGCATGACAGCGTTTTGTACAATCTTTATAAAGAAACTAAACATAAAAATGCGTAAAATAAAAAAAAAATAAAGCACTGTTGTAATTCTTTATTATTCAGCTTTATAATGTGTCTAATGGTTTCGTTAGCATCACAATATGTTGTATTTGCAGTGGCTCATATTCCAGTATGAACAGCAACCACTTTATGAAATAAAAAGAAATGCTATTTAAATTATTTGAAACTGCCGGTGTACCGTTTAATGCTTTCGATCTGGTGACCTGAGGGTGGGGTGGGGGGGGGGCCCACCCTTCTTAACGCTATTTGTGTGTGTGTGTGTGTGTGTGTGTGTGTGTGTTCTGTGTAAATTGAGTCGGGCTGACTATCACGTTGAACGTTTGTGCAGAAGAAGATGCAATTAATTGGGCTATCTATGGGTCTTGTAAATATGTGACTCGGCTTTACGGGAAATTGGTAACAACCGGAAGTGTCAGCTTTGTGGCTTCTCGGGGTGGAAAGGATAACCTAATTGGAATATGTTTGCACTACCTTGCACTGCCATCTAAAAGTATGTGTTTGCAGAATTGGAGCTGCGTAGCTCATACTGAAATAGTGTAAAAATCCACAGCAATATTCCGCACAGATAAACATGCTGGCATCCAAAAAGGTCCCTAAAAACAGTTAAAAAAAACACTTATAAAAAGGATGCAAAGCAGTTGATGTACTGCAAAACCTCATCTATCAACACATACATAATAAAGTGCTTACATAAATCGCGAATTAGATACAACACGGAACAACAAAATGAATTAGAGAATGGCGAAAACATCTTGTAGAAATCACATGTTTGTTATAGGCCCAGATTCATTATTTTTAGTTTGTGATTCTAATTCACATAAGATGTTTTTAACTGTCTTTACTTCATCACACAAATAATATCTTGAAATATCACATACAAAAAACTAATTAGAAAACAGGCAGACCTTTGCATGAAACAACAACACATGCACAACCGACTGCACAAAGCCTAGAAACGAAGACCAAAAAGAACATGTTTAATTCAGAATGCAAGTGCCACGTTTGCTTGCACAAAACTCCTTTCCACGGCACCAAATGTTCCACTTAAACCAGTATCATTGCCTAAACACCACATATTCCTCGGCTTAGCGATAACTTGCGAACAGTCAAAGCCACTAAAACACAGGGATCTCCAAATCATCAGTAAGCAGCTGCCATTACAGAAGCAGCAGTGAACAGATTTATTCCACATCAAAGTTGGATTATACTTTGTTTAGATGTGAACAAATAAGACACAAACAAAAGGACATTAGGTTTGAGTCCTATGTGGGCATCAATGTATTTGTTCTCCATCATGGTTAGTCTGCAGGCCTGCAGGCTAGGATTGATAACAGGACCGTCCCAGTGATGTTCAAAAGAGAGATAGGTAGGTACTGGAATAGGTTTGAGGAGTTGGTTCCTTGAGAATGTAAACTACTTTGGTTTTCTTTCACTTCTTGCAGATTTTCTGAACTTAATGTCGACCTCGACAGACAGTAACGTTTCCGAAGGACTTTCGGACAGCTTTTGTTGACAACGCAAGGAAAACGCTTGTGCCCTGGCGCTGATTTTCCACCGGCTATTTAACCACATCACATTATTCAGACCACAAGAGTGGGAAAAAGTTAAACTTCGTCTCAGCATTAATAAAGTATTAGAGAAAGTTCTAGAAGTAATGGCGGCCGGTGTAATGATGTTATAAATAGGGATAATGTCAGGGGATGATTGGCATAACTGGGGAAGTCCCTGAGAGCATGTGTTTCACGGAGATATGGTGAAACGACAGGAAAGAGTGTGTCACGTGTGAATGAGGAGATCTGGGGGATTGAGAATCAGGCGGGGATTCGGTGACTGGGCCCCAGAGAGAAAGGATGGAAAATGAAGCTGTGAATGGAGAATGACTAGAGCATGTGGATTTGAATCGGCGAGGAATGAATGATCGAGAAGGCCAGCTGTGATGGTACCATGTTTGATTGTCAAAGCCAGCTGTGAATATGTCAACGTCTATTGTCCGAATGCTGTAAGTGGATTCACCTGTGATTTGTGTATTGAGCTAACGTGTAAATAAACTCGTGAAATGTGCCGCTGGTGTTAACCGTTGTTAGACGTTGTGTGACCGTGAAGAGGATCATGTCTGCTTTGATTGAGTTGTGAACCTCTAGACTCAGAGCCAGTGTTAACTCTGCATCACAGATAGCCAGTGTGGAGGAGACACAAAAGGGCAGTCATTACATTGGGGACCCGTCCTAAGTGCGAAAACATTGTAAGTTATAAGTATGAGTTACAGTGCAGGCTTGTTCTAACTATGCCAGTACATAAAACGTAGTGTTTTTGTGGACAGAAGTAAAATTTAGGCAAATACCGGCAGCCGTAAGTTTTGAGTGACTATGTGTGTTGGAAGATGGAGTTTAAAGAAATGTCGGGGTATTATATAAGACCAGGACATGCTGTCAAGGGCATTAAGTAAAACCGGGACAACTGAATTCCAGACTCTGGTCATTCTGAAACAAACAAGCTAGCCTGAGAAAAATTGGCAGAAACACGGCGAAATAATACTGGGTAATGTATTCACTTCACGTGTGAAAAAAATTGCACAAGTTTCATCCCGCGACGTGGGAACGCTTGTTCGTCGCTGGAAGAGACTGTGTAAGCTGAACTTTTGACCCTTGTGGTGGGTAATCCACGACGGAAAATTGTATGCAGCAGTATCCCTGTGACCGTTGTTTGACGTGGGTTTTGTTCGTCAAACAAGAGGTCAAAAACCAGAGATACTAATTTCGGACTAGATTTCACCGCATGAACACTGCATTGCCAGGGGCCGAGACGGCACTCAGTTACAGCGAGCAGGGTCATCAACAACGGTCAAGTACAACACAGTAGCAGATAAAACGTCATCAGCGACAGCTAACTCGAGGCAACCGTACAGCACACCGTCCACAAGTGAATGCCTCAGGTCAAGAATACTTGTCAATAAAAAATGAATTAATCAAGTAACAGAAAGTATTGTGAACGGCACTCATAGAAAGAAGTAGAAAGATAGAAGAACACACTAGACAACATAAAAATCGAAAGCTATAGTTACCGTGCCGGGAATTGAACCTGTCACCTCCAGACGGCGTCTGCGCCTCGCCATGAATACAAGTGCACTAAGATACATGGTCAACTAGGCACCCCCAAAAAAAGGTGTCTCATTGGCCATGTCTATCGTACAGCTTGAAATCCACGACTATGGAATACGGACAGAATTCATTTCAACCCATTGAAATGGCACCATAGGTTACAGAAATTTATATTAACGAAGCAAATGTCGAATAACAATCACAGCAACAATTTACGAACACAGTAAGACCTTATTGCTTTGTCTAGAATACACAAACATTTAAGAAAGGTATTTGTTGGTAGGTTCCGGTGTGTATACGTCATTCCTATAAATAAACAGAGGGGGGAACCATTTGAGGACGTTAAATATTATGAATTAATCAAGTAACAGAAAGTATTGTGAACGGCACTCATAGAAAGAAGTAGAAAGATAGAAGAACACACTAGACAACATAAAAATCGAAAGCTATAGTTACCGTGCCGGGAATTGAACCTGTCACCTCCAGACGGCGTCTGCGCCTCGCCATGAATACAAGTGCACTAAGATACATGGTCAACTAGGCACCCCCAAAAAAAGGTGTCTCATTGGCCATGTCTATCGTACAGCTTGAAATCCACGACTATGGAATACGGACAGAATTCATTTCAACCCATTGAAATGGCACCATAGGTTACAGAAAATTTATATTAACGAAGCAAATGTCGAATAACAATCACAGCAACAATTTACGAACACAGTAAGACCTTATTGCTTTGTCTAGAATACACAAACATTTAAGAAAGGTATTTGTTGGTAGGTTCCGGTGTGTATACGTCATTCCTATAAATAAACAGACGGGGGGGGAACCATTTGAGGACGTTAAATATTATGAATTAATCAAGTAACAGAAAGTATTGTGAACGGCACTCATAGAAAGAAGTAGAAAGATAGAAGAACACACTAGACAACATAAAAATCGAAAGCTATAGTTACCGTGCCGGGAATTGAACCTGTCACCTCCAGACGGCGTCTGCGCCTCGCCATGAATACAAGTGCACTAAGATACATGGTCAACTAGGCACCCCCAAAAAAAGGTGTCTCATTGGCCATGTCTATCGTACAGCTTGAAATCCACGACTATGGAATACGGACAGAATTCATTTCAACCCATTGAAATGGCACCATAGGTTACAGAAATTTATATTAACGAAGGGGTCCAGGGGTCAATAAAAAAGAACGGGGTCCAGTCAGCACCAAAAGTAGTACTTTTACTACTAAATGTTTGTAATATGTCCGTATAGGTGAGTTCAAGTGTGTATTGTGTAGACAAGGAAGGAGTGGTGTTTATCAACATTAATTACGTCACGAATGGTTTACAATTTATAATGGATAGACAGTAAAAACAGTGATTAATGTGATAGACTATGACTATTCAGGTTGTAGAGTAGAACTACATACATTCTTTGTAAGAAAAGTATTTCAATGAGAATCTAACATTTATCAACAGTTTGTGGTGACAATTAGTGAAATTAATATGCGCTAACTGTGAACATTTAGTGATCTGTGCCAACTGATCAACTTCAGTGTAGATTATTAAACTACATGGTATAAAGACTTTTGGACATATTTGAATTATTGAATGAGCATAAACTAATGGTAGTCTTTTAAGATCATCTGCAGACTTAGACCACGACAGAAGACAAGAGTAGTGTCCTACAAAGATCAGAAGAGCGTGTCCAGAGACAGTAAAGACGTGCAGTGGAGCATCAAGGGCCACAAACCTAATCCAGTCCATTCCAACAGCAGAAGAGCAAGGGAGCCATCACCAGATTAGCTATAGTGATCAGTTTGAAAATTTCAAAAATTCCTAATCGGCAAAGAATTTACAATCATCACAGATAATCTTGCATTGGTAAAACTGCAGAACATAGATGCTAATAAAAACGCTAGAGTTTACCGCTGGGCATTGTTACTGCAACAGTTTAAATTTGACATTATGCATGTAAAAGGGGTTGACAACCACATTCCAGATATTATGTCTAGGTTATAAAGATAGTAAACAGAAATAATCACAAGGGGAGTTAAATAGAAAAGGGAGATAATTATAGGTAACAAGTAAACAGAAATAATCACAAGGGGAGTTAAAATAGAAAAGGGAGATAATTATAGGTAACAGTCTAACATTACTAACAAATGTTCAATAAATGTGTTGTTACTAACAATTAATATTCAAATAAAATAAATGTTGTATAATGTGATGGTATGAAAGTTATGATGTGAAAGTGATAATGAGGAATGGTGTATGAATTCAAAATAACACTGAGAGATGGTGTATGAGTTCATAATAAAACAACAGACACATTAGGTTATAATATAAATTTTATTAACAAGAAATTACAGATGTATTGAAACATAGAAATTTGGAAATATCTATTATATAGTGTACAAACAGAAAATGAAATTGCCACAATGCTAGAGGATCATGTCTGCTTTGATTGAGTTGTGAACCTCTAGACTCAGAGCCAGTGTTAACTCTGCACCACAGATAGCCAGTGTGGAGGAGACACAAAAGGGCAGTCATTACAGCCGGAATGATGTTAACCATGTCACCTACCTAGTGCCGATTGGTCTATAAAAAATACATCTAGGTCTTTTACGGTGTTGTTTGTTATCTGTATTATTTATTTTTTTATCTAGTACTGCGAACGACCGTTTTCATATCTACAGTGAATGGAGAGTATAGCACTAGAGGCATATTTTTTAATGAACGGTTGTGTGATGAGATAAACATCAGCTGGTCGCCTTTACTCCGCAAATCATTTTCTTGTATCTATTTTTATCTGGATCAGTCACGACAAAATAGGTCAACTATATAAATTGGTGCAGATTCCAAACAAAGATATTTGGGCTGGCATGCAAGAATCCAACCAGAGTGTCTAATGAGGCTCCGAATTTATAAGGAACATTATGACTCACAGCTGCTTCCTTGAGTACTTCTATTTCTTTTTCTGCATTCAATTGCTGGTTACTCCGTCAGACAGTCATGATTAGCACTCCAAGTGTAGGGAGTTGGTTTTGTTGCAGAATAGTACCTAATACATATTTGTTTCCTAGATCTGGCTATTAGTATGCAGACTGGTTAGACATTGCCTCTCAGGCAATGTCTTTGGGTTCATATCACACACAAATCACCCCATCTAGTTCGATATTTCCTGCAGGCTGTCGTATGTTCTAGGGGTTTCATGTTTTGTTTTGTTTTCAACGCTATAAGCGTTCTATATCCGACGATGTGAGCGGCCACCACATTCTATTTTCCACGTTGTGAGCGGCCGGTACTGTGTGTGGTACCTGCTCCTGTGCTGGGTTCGCTCTTCGTTACTGTCAATGAATAATGCTGTGCATAAACACATCTGTCGGCTCTGTGGCTAAGTCGATGCGAACGCTTCGCAATGCCAGGATGCCGGGTTCGATCCCAGCTGCGGGCTATGCGCCTTGCGTTGGTTTCGACATTGGTATCAATAAAGCGGACAGCTCAGAAAGCAATGGCAAACTACTGGACGTAAATTTGACTAGAAAAACCACACTACAGCCAGGTGCTGTTGGGGTTGGTTCAGCAACGTCCTTATAAGGATACGCAATTAACCTATAAACACATCTATTTAAACGCTTGTTGAAATATATCAACCATGAACAACTGAAGTATAAAAGGTTCATTCGATTCATCATTGCACTTATAGGGCGCATAGTCTATTCCTCTATATCGTTCTTTCGTATATAATCAGTTCAATATCATGGATGCAATCCAGTCTGGTTGCTTCGGTCTCTCTTTTCAACGTTCGTCTTATGGTTTCTTTTGGGCGTCCTGGACTTCTTAATCCCTTTACTTCACATGTGTATTATATGTCTGGTGATTCTCTGCTGGTTTCCTCTCACAATGTATCTCTTGGAGCACAATATTCTCTACCTTACAAAATGTTGATACTAGTGGTTGCCCAGGTACTTCTCTTATTCATTCATTCCGTTTGAAAACATAGGATATTTTTTTCAAAATCATTTTTCGAAGATGATTAATTTCGAATGCAATAAAATTTTGTTTCCTGCCTTTAGTAGTACACCAACTTTTACATACACTTGTTAAAATTAAATAACACCAGAAATGAAAATACCTAACTTGATTCTAAAACTATACAATTTACAGTCTCAATTTTTCTTTGTTTTATTGTCTTTACTAGCCAACCCTCTTCAATATTCAGCTCTTGAAGTATGGATGCATTTGTTCTTTTCTTTACCCAAGATATTCTTAGAACCTGTCTGTAACATTTATATTCAAATGCATTTATGCGCTGTTCCGCTTGTTTAGTAAGTGTCCAGGTCTCACAGGCGTATGTTGCAATGGGAAAGATGCATGCTCTTAAAAATCTGACCTTTGTAATTCTATCTGTACAATTCCATAATTTATTCAGTTGTTTTAGTCTTTGAAGAGCAATTGATAGTCGCCGTTTAATTTCTTTCATTGTGTCACCATTGTTGGTAACCAGTGACCCAAGATATTCGAAAGTTTCCACCACTTCCAATCTTTCCTCATTAACATATATTTCCTTCTCCAAGCGGCCGTATATATCCATTACATATTTATAATAGAAATTAGATTACACAAAATATGCTACGCGTCTGCGACAGCTGTTTTCTGAAGATAACATTTTTAATGACCATTTTAAAACCACACGGTGATTGTTTCATTACATAAGAATAATTATTATCAATCCATCTGTAATGAACAGCAGATTGTTTATGGTATGCCGTTGAACGGGGTTTCGATAAGATGTTAACAGCTTATTGGCATCTTCACGTCACGATAAGTAACTATAATCTCATGTCTTTAGACTTCTTCAATTAAATGAAAACACTTTCTGGCTAATATAACTGTAAAAAAATTTTTTTTCTTCTTTTACAGTTACTGAAATAGTTTAGTAATGATATTTTGATAGTGATGCAGTATGTGATTGTTGGTATAGTGTGCGTTGATGTTTTGCTTTGCATCGGCACTGCCATATTATCACTCTGTATTCCGCTAAAGCTGATAATAATTTATTATAGTTATCTGTAGTTGTGTGTTGTATTATATAAAGAAATATTGCCCTATCAATATCTGCAGTCTGTTTGGTAAAAGTTTATATTATTTTGTGTAGTTTGTCGAGTGTTTCTTGTATTTTATGACATGTGCAAAATAAATTATCTTCTGTCTGATGTATGTTTTATCTACACAGCTGGCATAGTATCAGAGTTGCCATCTTGTATGTTGTGGGTTGTTCAAAGTTTGCTTATTATAAGATCTTGCCTAAATTTAAGAGCATATTTTGGGGATGACGATGCTATGGAATGTGTTGCATCTTTTTTTTTTCTTCTCTAGTCCTATTATATCTTTCAAGTCTTGAAGAGGCGATGGGTGCGAGCCGTGATATATGCTAAGTAGATATTCACTGCCTTAGAAATTCCATCTATCCATCGCTTTTCCGTCTACCACTAGGTCTTCTTTCGTTGTATCTAAGTAACAGCGCTTACTGTAGTGCTTTATCCGGTGGAGTCGTGATACATGTCT
This sequence comes from Candidula unifasciata, assembly GCA_905116865.2. Taxonomy (NCBI): domain Eukaryota; kingdom Metazoa; phylum Mollusca; class Gastropoda; order Stylommatophora; family Geomitridae; genus Candidula; species Candidula unifasciata. Next base: position 171,895 of record CAJHNH020000757.1, read on the forward strand.
GAACCATCTGATCAGTAGTCTCTTGGAATAGTCTAGTACTGGTTTCGTCCCATATTGTTTCCTGGTGTCATTTCTGGCCCTGTCTCGTCTAATTACATTTAGGATTCATCATAGCCATTTTCTTTCTTTTGCTTCAATTTTGATTTTTCCTTTTGTTTTTGGACTCTATGATTGGCACCTAACTTTTGCTTGTAGGGGGAAAGGATAAAGAAAAAGGAAATAAGTGCAGACAGGTTCGGGATTGAGCCTTTCATAATTTATTCATAATTAAGCACATTCAGTACCTGAGATAGCAAGAATGGTCCTGAAATCCGTGGCCTTCTTGTGGAAGACTTCTTCAGTAATCAGTAAACGGGAGCAAGTCTTGGTAGTCACACACACACATACAGACACGCGCGCACACACACACGCTCACACACTTTGATTCCCACGCCTTCCCATTGTACCATGTAACACTATCGTCTAGAGAAACTGAAAAAGGCCAACGAACGAATTGTAACAAAAACAAACTACATTCTCATTAATATTCTAAATAAAATATATTTTACACTGATATATCAATTGTTAGAACCCACTGTGGTCATCGACACAGAAAAAACAAAAAACAAAAAACAATCACATAGGTATCGTAACACTGAAAAAACAACAGAAGAAGAGATACGAAGATAGTCTATATAAAAATTGAAGGATGGCATCAACACCGGATAATAATAGATAATAGTCCACTGCTGTATTAGTGGAAAGCAAGATGCAAATAAACACGTAAGGGTTGCTTGAAACCCCATAAGGCCACCTGTCTCAGAGATAAAAAGCGACAAAGACACTCACAAACAGATAAAAAGCGACAAAGACACTCACAAACTCTTAAACAATCTGCGAAGAAATCTGTTAAGTTGAACAGGAGAGAAAAAAATAAGAAACACTACTGACATTATTATCGAATTAACAGAAACATAAAAAGAGACATAGTTTCATGGAAAAGGTGGGGGGGGGGGTGAGGTGTGGGGGGGGGGGTATTCTTCGGGGACAGAATGCATACCGGCTTACCGACTGGAGCAGCGAAGAGGGAAAACAAATGCCTGGGTCACCCGTCGTTACATGAACGACAACAGAATAGAAGTTAGCCTTTAAAAAAATAATAATTTGCAGACATACTCAGGAGGAGATCGGAGCGCCTATCGCCACGTCCCATGTGCGATGAAGATGATTTTAAAATAAACAATAAACAAATGAAAGGGGCACAAAAAACGCATATAACACATCTGCTGTAGGGGTCTCCTGACTATGCCACAAGCGGCCGTGGTGCCCCAAACCAGTCTACATAATGTAATTTTCACATGGATCAAACGTTTTCCTTCACAGAAGATATATAGCTCTGCAAGATAAACTACATTTCATTGAAATTTCAAATGTTTAAATAATGGAACGCCAAATAGAATGGCAATGAGGCCCGTCGATGCAGACACCGCGATTTACTTGGCCTGGTTACCCAGTCAGCAGTACTGGACACCAAATGGACTGTCCTGGGCGATGATGGAAGTGACCATCTTCCATGTTCGGTATGGATTTCTTAATCCAGGAAAGTCAAGGCTTCAAGAGCTTCTAGGCCTTTCAAGTATGAGCGGACTAACACCCTTCTTGGACTCCTCCGACAGAGGGTATTAAGAGAGCCGGCAGATCTAATTTTGTGCAGCCTCCATTGTGTACGTCAGAGGTCGAACAGCCATGAGAGTTAAAGAGAGCTTCAGTGAAGAGTTTAAAGAAAGTACGACAGACAGCCCTAAGCTCACAGGGGGAGTTGGAGTGCGCGGAAAGAGGTAAGAAAGATAGGAATAGAGTTTTTCAAGCGCCGTGCGTCAGAGGCCAGAAACGCACAAAGTGAGCATTTTATTGATGAGATTGGGATTGATATAACATTGGGGAAGTTTTGGAGGCTACATAGGCAGATGCTCAATAAAGATCGGCCCAGCATAGTAGGATTGATTCACAAAGATGACGGTATGCTATTAACTACAGACAAATAGAAGGGGGAGGCTTTCCTGGAGAGGTTCATTTCACAGACAGACCACAATGATGGGGAAAACAGAGATAGAGTTGGAGCAGATCTGGCAGCCATCTTAAAGAAAAAAACCTTTTGAAGACATCATACAGGTGAAAGATGTAAAACTTGTTCTGAAAAGGGCGAAAGACACAGCGCTCTGACCCGAAGGGATTATATTATTCACACTTGAAAGACATGAGTTGGAGATGACTGCTTGCTTCAACCAGAGCATTAGGACAGCTTCAGTCCCAGAAGAGTGGATGTACAGCTACCTGGTTCCACTTCCTAAGCCTTGTAAAAATCATTCGACACTGGGGGGCTTTAGGATCATAACCCTACAAAACACCTTTGGTAAACTGCAGGAGAAGATAGTGGCGGGTAAGCTACAAGAATCTTTGGAATAATCTTCTTCTACGAGGATTTGGCAGTTACCAGCAGGGGAAGAAAACATGGTGAAATGCAGCCACTTTTGCCTTGAATACCTTCGAAGGTTTCCAGAACAGACAGGAAACGGTGACAGCGGCACTCGATTTAGAAGACGCTTACAACAGAGTCAGATACAGTATCTTGATAAAAAGCGCTTTTGGAAAAGGGAGTCTGTCCTTGGTTGGCGAATCGGATAGCAGCAGTTTTCTATACTCGCTGGGTAGCTCGAAGCCTGGGTTTATGGATCTCTGAACCATGTATTATAGCTCCAAGACTACCAAAGGGATCTGCAATTTCACCTGTACTATTCAATGTCTTTACGAACAAGATTACGTACCTGAAAACACCTGGTTTGGCAGAATATTGACATTTGCAGATGATGTTCTTGTATATAGGAGGGGGAAAGATCGGAATTAAATTGCTGAAGAGTTACAGGCAACAGCAGATAGGGTGATTGACTGTGTACAGAGATGAGTGCTGTAATCAACCCAGAAAAGGCAACCGTCCTGTGGTGTTATTTGGACAATAGGGTTATTAGAGCCGATGTTCACAGACTCAAAATAAATGGCAGGGACATCAAAAGAGACAGCAGACTGCGGTACCAGGAGATCACCTTTGACAGAAGTTTGTCTATCAGGGATCACATAGAGGGGGTTGTAACAAGGGCTCAAAAAGGTATAAACGCACTAAAGATAGTGGCAGCTATGGACATGGAGTAGAGAATGCTGTTCATTCTTTACCAGCACCTTATCATCTCAGCGATTGATTATGCATTGGGGTTACTAACTGTCTCAAAGAGAACAGCTAGAGAAATAAGCGCATACAGTATGAAGCTACCCGGCTAATGCTGGGCTGTACAAGAGACACCCCGATTGTGTGCATGCGATACATCCTTGCATTGCCGACTATAGCAGATAGGCTAAAGGTGCTAAGTCATACCTCAGAGTAGCTGCAGTCAGGGAACAGCCTCTGTATGAAGATTTGGCTGCAGGCAAGGGTCAGAGGCTGAAAAGGGGAACATCGTGCATGGCTCAGGCAGAAGACACAATAAGACAAGCATGCCTGTTGGAGAACATTGGACGAGGAGAGGGGTGGGTCAGAGTACCAGCGGAAAAGTCTGACCTGTGTAGGGTTATGACAACATTGGGCCGGGTGTGCAGAGAGTGGCCAGTTGGTGCTAAGGAGGTTGAAGTCCAACAGTTGATTTACGACAATTCACACCCAGGTGATCTGATTATCTATACAGACGGTTCAGTGTTGAGAAGAAAGAGAAGTGTCTGTGGGTTCGTAGCGAAAACCAATGGAAAATCTTTGGTGCAAGACAGCCTAGCATATGACACGACAACAGCTAGCATGAGAGTAGAGGTGGTGGCGGTAATTGCAGCTCTCCGATGGCTAGAGAACAAGATGCATAGTCATGTCGTAATTATAAAAGCATGCTGAAAGCATGCTGAAAAAGGTGAGGACGGGGATGCTTTGAGCAGAGTGGCTAGCTTTACTGGAAAGGTCCGGGTGGGGAGCATACTATGGATCTTTTCTCCAGGCAATGCCAGCGATGTGGGTAATGAACAGGCAGACAGATTGGCTAGATCCGCACCACTGGGTGGTGAATTGATACATGACAAGGCAGATGTGGTTAAGGCCATTTGGGAACAAGCAACGGAGTCAGTAGAGAAAGAATAGTATTATTGCCTGTGGAGAATGAGGCACCTGGGTGTAACCAGAGGGTCTGGCCGGCTCACTACTCTCAGAGGAAAGGCAAGACGGACTTTTAACCCTATTGTGACCGGTACCATCAGTATTGTAACTTTGCGCTGGCTGCTGGAGATGAGGACGGAGCATGCATGGTAATGCCCCGAGTGCTGTGATGTCAATTCTTGACTCAACTCAACTCAACTTAACTCACTGAAATTTGCGTTAGCATGCTTTTACTGTTTGTCTAGTAGCAGGAATCCAAAACGTCTGACTGAAACTGGTGCTTAACTGTTAAAAAGCAGACCAGTTTTTAATGTTTTATTGTGTGTGTTTGTGTGTGTGTGTGTGTGTGTGAAAGAAAATAGGGGTTGGGGGGGGGGGGGGGGGGGGGGGGGGGGGGGGGGGGGGGGGAGGGGGACTTTCAAAAAGCAATAGCAAAATTCTCAAAGTAAAAGTGAATTTATAAAAAGAACAGCAGCCATATTATATTAGTTTGAATTTGAACGTCATTTAGACTATCTACACCTCGATTTTCATCGTGTCATTCACATTTTGTAAGCCATGCATAACAACTAGTCGTGTTTGAATTCTAGCATTACGTAAGCGTGTGTACATGATGCTTTAAATAAATGACAGTTTTGTGGCAAATTAAGTCGAATAAACCAGAACTATACATTCATTCTCTAAATTCACTGGAACTAAGAGAAATATAAATGTGCACAACATACTATAACCGATTTCGGAGTTCGGTTAAACTGTGTGGATGACATAATACAAGCCATAGCCTATATACCAACTTTACATTCGGAGGCACTGGAAGAACATTGAAGTACACAAAACGCTCCCTGCATTTGATTTAAGGTCGTGGCCCTGAAAGAACTATAAAATAGAAACGACTTGACATTCACTGGGTATGGGTAAATACGTGCAATAGTCTTCCGAATCTACATTAGGAAAAACGATAAATACACAAGACAGTCTACATTGCGATGCTACGTCCAGTTTCACTTGAAGAATCATATAATAGACTGGGCATTATGATCAGTAGGTGCTGAGGAAAGAATAAAATGCTCAAGATCTGTCACTCCAGGTCTGCATTCGTGAAGAGCAAGAACGTGTACAAGACTTCCTAGAGACTAAAAGTGTGTTCACTGAAGCATGAATACAAATCAATGAATCATGTTTTGTCTCTTCCTAGCTTTACTTTCAAAAAGCTAATGAAAATGGCAACAGATCTGAGTGACGAAGCGTGTGCTCTGTTTGAGCTGATAAATTATGTGTCTATTGCTGGTATTGTGTGCACATTCGGCATACTGTCAAACATCATCAACTTGTTCGTTTTCTGGAAGCATGGTTTCACCAATTCTGTGACAATTGTATTTTTCAGTATTGCAATATCTGATTTATTTTGCGTGGCATCATTATTATGGGTATCCATCTGTCTAAACCCACTGTTAACTTCGAGAGGTATTCCTTGGATCCCTTTAGAGGTGATGTATCTGTCAGGAGCCTGGCCTCATGTAGTATTTGCCAGAATAACATGTTTTAGTACAGTTTATGTCACAATTGAGAGGTACGTCAGCATCGCATTACCACTGAAGGTGAAAAGCATTCTAAGTCGAAAGAGAACAAGTGTGATTTTGTGTCTCATATACTGTGTTAATTTAGCAAGTATGTTACCAGAATATTGCACATCTTATCTTGGATGGAGGGTAGTGTCTGACAAAAACAAAACACTCATTGGCATGTTATTTACAAGTAGCAGATCCGATGTAGAGGGCATGGTCTACATTCTTCACTCAACGCTTGGAATGACGTCATTTAATGGTGTTGTAATCGTTACAGTTTTATTAGTAGGCAAACTAAGACTAAGCTCTCAATGGCGCAAACAGGCAACATCAAACTGCAGCAAGCAAACAGCTGGATCCTACAGAGAGAAGAAGACGGTGAAGATGGTAGTCCTAATTGCTAGCATTCTGATTATATGCTACACGCCTGGAGCAGGCGCTGCCTTGGCAACGTTTATAATTGGACATGATTTTAACATTAGAGGTGCATACACTAATATCTCTACAGCTATGTGGTCTATCTCGTTGACTATTCAATCCATCAACTCTAGTGTGAATATATTTGTGTATTACTCAATGAGCTCAAAATATAGAGACACTGTTCAAAAAGTTATCTTTAGAAAGACACCACAATAAAGTCCCAAAACTACATTTAAAATCCCAAGTGCCGTTTCCACTTTGAAGACTGCTACAGTGTACTACTGATGCTTTTAGGAATTTTACGTGGTGATAAACCAAAAGTGTGTGTGATTGGGTGTGTATGTATGTGTCTAAAATTTGAAAGGAAAGCTGGTAATGAAATAGAGTAAAAGCCGTACATTAGTAAGACACATATATGAATGCATATATACGTGCATACAAATATTTAACAATATACATATACGAATGTACGTGCCTACGTAGTGCCTGCGTGCATACGTACGTACAGATACACAAGTTATTACCAAAATCTCAGATTTTCTGTTGCGTAAATTATTTGTTGCTTTTAGCGCAGCTGCAATCACCCCTACCTTTAATTGCTTTACAGGTTCCGGCACAGACAATTACTTTTACAGAAGAGTACTTAACGAAGTGGCACGATTTGTTTGCCTGGATGAATTGTTTAGTGTAGAATAGGCGGCTTAGATTAGGGCATATAATTGAATGATATAAACAAACTCCCGAATTTAGAAAAGTGTCCGTTACCAAACGGTTAGTTTAGAATAGTTTAGTTCGCTGAAAAATGTCATGACTCCAGTAGGGACAATACTGGTGTATATCTTATTGAGTAGTGTATATAGCGACACGAACTATAACGTGTGATGAATGCATTACCATGATAGAAGCAACATCGGTTATAAATTGTTTTCATTCTTTTTTTTTTTTTTTTTTGCCTGGGGGGGGGGGGCATATAAGGCTAGATGTATAGTTAATAGACCAACCGTTACTCAGTGAGTGATGTGGTCAGCATCACGCCGTTCCGCCTTTACTTCCTAAGACTCTACCTGGCACCTAGGCTGGATCCACCTGAGGCCACGTAAATTACAGAATCAATATTCATTGTTAGCAGGCTGTTTACAGAACGTTGCTAACATCAAAGCCTCCCTGCCCGAAGAACAACCGGTGCCATTCGGTCATGGACACATCACGTTCGGGCGTGTTTTCGTAGCTCTAACAAATTTTTAAGGTTATTATTTTGAAGTGAGTTGGGATATGATTGTCCCTATGTTTCACTAAGATCCTCAGTATAACTAATTATATTTGTTTAAAGGAATGTGTTATCTTCAACGTGGACATATTTTTGAATAAATAAAAAGAACAAGCATTTCTCATTGTACCAGTCTTCCGGTGACGGGATTGTTGACCCATCCTTGTGTCTGTGGCAGTAAATTAAAGAAAGAAAGCATTTCCGAACTATTTTGGTATTGTTTGCTTAGCTAGTAGAGTGGAACAAACTTTTCAAGTGAAAAGACATGCGTTCCAGTTTGTGTACAACCATGCTGGTGAAAAACTGCAAAGCCAGCACCGGATGTTAATCAAATCTTCATGTAAGCATTTCCCAGGTAGGTGTAGTCCAAATGCTTAAAACAGCAGCCTAGCAATGAGAAGAATACTCTGAAAAACAAAACCACCTCTGCCTGATGGTCAGTCTTTGACTGGTTACAGGTTAAGGAAGCATAAATCAAAAACCTAAACACCCCGATAAGAATAAGAAGAAACACCACAGGGGAGCATGTACAGCAGGAGTCTACCGATCATCAGTAGAAGTAATCTCTCGTCGACAAATGTTTCGGCCCACGAGCTCCTAGACATTTTCAGAGAGTGGGCCCACCTGAGTTCATAAGGCTCAGTGTTGATTTTCTCCTGCTGCACGTATTACCGGATGTTCCCAGACAGGGACAAGACGAACCTGGTGACTTTGCAGAAGGTACTGTGAGATACGAAGTGTTTTTACATGGTCGCTGCGGTAGCATAATTAGAGCAGTCGGCTTACCTGGACGACCAAGTGGCAAGCTTACGGTTGGCTTATCGGACACATGATAGACTTTGTTGGCAGATGGCAGAGGGACATCGGCAGACACTTCGGACACGCTGGATTTAAGGGATAAGACTTTCTTTTCCACTAGATACCCGGAACATCTCACCGAATCCCATCCCCCACGGCGTTCCGTTGTGTCCAGAGCCAGCTCGAGGCCCTCTCAGTAGCTTCGCCCAATTGTTTCAGTGCTCGCTTGCGCTCATTTCCTCGCAAGCCCAATTGTTTAATCACATTGTACATAGAAGTGGAAACGAGACCTCTTGTGCCTACCTCGACGGCGAAAATTCTTATTGTGTACGCTTGTCTCTCCTCAGACAAGCCGCTAAGTCACTATACTTCTCGAACTTGTACATGTGGCGTTCGTCTATTCGCGACTCATGCGGCCCAGTCAGCTCGAACAGGATTAGCTAACGTTTCTCCGCAGAGTGTAGGAGTATGTCGGGTCACAGACTAGTCCTCCGGATTAACTCTTGGTACTTTTCGTGGCCAGTCAGGTCACCGGAAAGAAAGGCATGTTGAAGACGGAGGCGCTAGGTTGAAGGTGCAGTTAGTATTTAGTAATCCTCTCCACAAACTTGGCGACACGCCTTTCTTCTTTAATGTCAAAGTCATAAACAGGAGCGAAGACTTGCAGTGATTATTCTTAAACATTCCAATACAACCATACTACGATGGGGTTGTCACATACTGCTCGTGTCACGTGCCTAGTTAAGGATTTCTTCTAAAGACCCAACAGCACTCTGAAATAGTATTAATGTTGGAATGTCGGCTTGTAATGATCTAGGCTGAATCCCGCGGCCACTAAACACATCCAATCTATTTCAGGGGTGGGGCAACACAAGTTATGGCACTACAGAATATATACTCTTAGGCGCAACTTGGCCAGACATCACTACTACTACAAGAAAATAGCCTCCAGACTATGATAGTCTACTAACATAGTCATGTTAACACAGAATAAGATCTAATATATATTAATACATACACTCCAGACAGCTAAGAACAATGAAGGATGGACACTAAATGCAGACTGAAAAATTCCAAAGGCATGTACTAAGTTCAAAATCACATATTTGAATCAGACAAAAGGAATTCAATAGAATCATTGATATTAAGAAACCACAGACTTAGTGGATCTTACTGGCACTGTATATGTCCTAAGGAGCAGTCATTATCATCATGGCACAGAACAGTTAATAGTGAATCCCGGAACCCGACACCATATACTGAGTGATTTATCTGTCTCTGGGTCTGGTCCACAGCAACACCTGCATCACACAAACTGGGACGTCTGGAACAAAGTTATAGAGCTGGTCTGTTCTACAGCATCTCATAAACTTTATTGAAAAATAAAATCATACTACTGTCTAATAGATCATTGATAGGCACTGTCCGGCTTCTCCTGACGGCTCCCTTGATGTTGAGGTCTCCTATCGAAACAGTGGCTGCTGCTGTGCTGTCTGAACAGAGTCGTGAACAGGCCCCAATAGTGCTGTCTTCTGGCTGCCGGTGACACATAAGAGTTTGTGGCATTCAAGCTGATGGCTTCCAAGCTAGTGGCTTTATGGACTGTTGATTAACTGCAAGGTTTCCTAGTAGATATCATCCCGTGAGGAAGTCGAACACCAGGATTAGCAGTCATCTCAAAACATTTGTCAAGTTCTACTTAACTCTCCATCCCCACACACACACACACACATATATATATATAACTCAGAGGAGAGCTCTCTGGATAATGAGACTGTACTAGCCTCTATGCAACAGTGTCAGTCAGTTAGTAGAAGAGACCTGAGACAAGTTCCACAATGGAGACAGACAGAAGTCTCTCAGATATAGGACATCATCTCTCTACTTCCATATCTGCACCTGTAGTTACACAAATATGTATATTTCCCCCAAGTTGAATCTAGCCTTCCAGGTCACCCAGTGTTTGAACATAGTTAACCTGTCAATACCCCATGACGTCAACTGGTTTGTCCCCAGCCGCTCGGTGATAATGTGTGCTGACCCAATTATTCTGCCGGCCTTTAGATCGCCATTACATTCTCACAGCTAGCTAGTTATGGGACGATTGGTCTGCTAGATTAAATAATTGCTACTAGTGCTGGAAATGGTAGTGCACATAACCTCAGCTTGAAAAGGGGAAGGTTTGATTTTGGTAGGCGTGAGCATTCTGACATCAAAAAAAAAGTCTCGCTCTGAAATGTCTCATAGCCTAGTTATCCCTCTCCTCAGCAGCCGGGTAAATATACAGACAAACATATACATGGTACTCGTAAACTCTAATAGACTTATCCAAGTTTTAGGAAATGTCCTGGACACAACAGCTTCCCTCCCAGAGTATAAAATTGAGATTCAAAGTACTGAACGTCTGTTCTACTGGAATCTCAGGCAGAGAATGAGAGGGAAAAACTACCGTCACTCTCACAGAAGTAGTGCGAAGATTCTTACGCCGAGGTCGTGAATCATCCCATCGGATTTAGAGTAGTAACACCCATAATCTCTAACTTCCAACTGTAAGATTGAAAATGTAGACATATCAAGAGATTGAGAACATACAGAAATTTTTATTTCGTCATGCGAAATAGACATGAAGGACATTCTAGCCACCGGACGGGTCTATATTTGAATGTGACCTCGGATCCAGGGGCGACACGGTCACAAATAGTTTAATATGTAGGGGTGACTACGGCCTTTACATGACAGGGAGCTGCAGTGATCTCATTCGTTGTCTAGTGGGTGTTTATGTGTGTGTCATGAAATTCTTATCACACACTCTACGTTAACATAACTGGTCCAAGCCGACACTGAATTAGCGGTACGAAACATCAGTTTATTTGCACGTTACAACTTACATCTGAGTCCAGTCGTTGTCCTAATAACCGCTCTCGCACACCACTTCACGCAGCCTTCAACAAGCAGGTTCCTCACGCATTCACTGACCGGAGTCTGCCCTAATGCATCTCGTTGATCTTCTGGACATTACACAGACTGGCCTGGCTGATCTTGACTTCACACGTCGTCGTCTGATTCTCCTTTCACCACAGCAATCTCACGTTGACATTCATACGCTTAGTCTCCCGTCCTTTCGCTCCAACAAGTCGACACAAACTAACTTGATCAGAATCAAGTCTGAACTTATACCACGGGTTAGTTTCACGTGGCAACACGTGGTGGTCCTTTACTTCCACGTGGCGACCATTGGTCGAGTCATCATGTTACACGTGATAACTCTTGGTCATCACCTATCTCAAAACCCTCGTTTAATCTGAGTATCTGGAATACCTCGGTGTTTTGGGTTATTCTTGGGCCTACCCCCCAACCTTCCTAACGTGGGTGAAAATATCCCCCATTACAGGGCCCTGATCAAAAAGTTCAATTTCTATTCGGTTTCCCCATGACCATATTCAACCACAGCACTGGGTAGAGATGACACCCCATATAGCTTTAGTTATAATAATGGTGACGAAACTGGCTGTTACTATGTTCGATTTAGTTTGCTTAAGTAATGAAATATTCTTTAATGAGTGGATGAATCTGACAGGTGATAACCTACTTTCTTTTTTTACTTTGAATATTAACCAATCACTGCAACTTTAATATGTTACCTACATTGAAAAGTTACGAACGGTTTATCAAAAAGGACTCTGTCTTTCTCTCTTTCTTTCCTTCTCTCTCTCTCTCTCTCTCTCTCTCTCTCTCTCTCTCTCTCTCTCTCTCTCTCTCTCTCGCTCTGTCTATTGTTGACTTATCTTCAGGAAGTGCTTCCCAGTTGCATCCGAGGCTGCTACCGCTCCCTGAGCAGTCCAAGCCCACACACACCCCCCGCCCCCTCTATCCACATTTTTTTTTTGCTTGACGCTGCTACCGCCCTATTCCCCAAACTATCCCAGTGCCCTCTGGGAGAGGTAGCGCCCACTTTGGGAAACGCTAGCGTAGAGCATTCCAGAGAAGCTGAGATAAGACAGAGAATGAACGAACTTTAGGAAGCCAGCAAGAGTAAACCATCAGAGGACCTCATACCAAATATATTCCCAAAGAGCGAGCTTGCCTACACTAATTTTTTGAAAGAATAATAAACAGCTGACTGACCTGATTTCCTGAGTGAAGTTTCAAACCAATGGAGGAACAGGCAGATTTTTGACTTTGCAGATCTACAGAAGATCAAATTACATTGACAGCACACACAATATGCAAATGCACTCCATAAAAAGAACAACGCAGCATTCTGGGTGGATGTGGAAATGGACTTCGACAAAGTATGTAAAATTAGGCTTAATCGCTAGCTACTTGAAAGTGGAATATCCCATTGCATGCTTATGTGGATCTTAAAAACCTCGAAATTTAAATTGATAAAGAAAAAAATAGAAAAATAAATTTGTGAAGTAGATTAGTCACAATAAAACAGAGTACCACAAGGCGCGGTTTCGTTGCCAGTTATTTCCTTATTTATAATAATAACACCATACAATCTACCCCCTGTAATGGAATTCAAGCTGCCTATTTTGCCGATTTTCTAGCACTACTGAACTTAATTAAAGGAGTGTATTGACATAGCACAGGCAAGGCTTAACGAATCATTAGTAAGTCTAGAAAAGTGGTTCAGTAGATGGCGAATGCCCGTAAATCGGACTACAACAACACACACCATATACAGTCTGTTCACAAAGCCGCAGAATATGTGAGGCCAGCACTTGAATATGGAATAACTGCCTGATGCAGTCTATTCACAAAGCCGCAGAAAACTTTACTCACTTAGGAAGAGAGGAACCTCAGTATCCTCATGTGAGTCTGTACAGTATCATTGCCCGAACACCACATATTCCTCGGCTTAGCGATAACTTTCAAACAGTCAAAACCACTAAAACACAGGGACCTCCAAATCATTAGTGAGCAGCTGCCATTACAAGAGCAGCAGTGAATATATTTAATCCACATTGAAGTTGGATTATACTTTGTTTAGATGTGAAGAAAGGAGACACAAATAATACATTGCACAATTTATTGCCTGGCATATTTGGCTGTATCTCGTCAGGTGAATACTACAGTAACAGTTACATACACGAAGCAGATAAGTGAATCCTTTATGTGCTGTCTATAGTTTGTATTCATTGTTGAAATTCACAACGGGCAAACATTGTTTTGATTTGTATAGATGGTTTAGCCAACAGAGCAGTAAGATAAAGAAAATGAGGACTATACACATAATGCTTATATAGTTCAACAAATTATACCACACATATTCAGATTCTAGTTAGAAAGAAGAGGCAGATGCACTTCTGGTGGCTTGTTCTTTCCTGAACATACAACAGCACAGCAATTATAGCAGAGTGGTCTTTCTGACGGAAGTCATCATGTCAGCTCTACAAGCAATTGCTAACCAAAAATAAACGCAGTTTGCAGACTTGACGCAACAGCTGATTCACTTAAACTCTTCAGTAGAACAATCTGTCCTGCAGTGGATTCCAGGTTACTGTGGCTTGAAAGGCAGTGAAAGAGAGGTAAGACTGGTCAGAAGCGGAAGTGACATGGTGAAATCAAATAGTGACAACCAAGAAGAAAGAAATACAACAATTTTAAATCCATACAATTGGGTACATTCTTAAGATGGTTAATTGACAGCTGCCTTGGAACAGTCGTAACATCTGATGGAGGATGCCTAACAGAAATTTTAACAAGGATTGCCATGGCTAATGTTGCTTTCAGCAAGATGTAGTATATGCTCTCACCAGTTAAAAGATGTCAACAGCATTGAGAGAAAACACAAGAGTATTAAATTGTTACACCATACCTGTGTTGTGTGTATGTGTGTGTGTGTGTGTGTGTGTGTGTGTGTGTGTGTGTGTGTGTGTGTGTGTGTGTGTGTGATGACAGTAAGAAGACACACACAAAAATTACTTTGTACGAAGATGTGTTTTTTAGAAGAATGTTAAAATAAAATCGGAATATGGAATGACAGAAAAACAAAAGAGTTAATCCTAAACGAAACAAATGAAGTGTGCCTAGTATTTACAGCAAGTTGGTTTAATTTGACATGAAAGAATTGATTTGCCTTTCTGTGTATATCAGCTCATGTGTTGACACCCTTCCATGCGATGGTAAAAAGTTGTCAAAGTTTGAATCATTAACATCAGTAAAATTGCGACATAAATAAAATCATATTACGACTAGTCCCATCAGTATTTTAGCTCTTGTAGTCATGTCTCGAATGCTCTAATGTTGATTGTTAACTCATCGCACAAAGAATTATGCGGGTAATAAATAACGCTCGTATTGTTTGAAACAATATAATACCAATTAGTATGTATGTATGGCAAGATATGTTTGCCAACATTTATAAAGAAAGGACTTCTTTCCCCGTGTGAGTTTTTAGTCCTCAGGAGGGGGTTTGGAAGGGGGAGGGGGGAGGGACGGAAGAGAGGAGGGTAGAGCCAACTCTCTCTCCGTCCGCCACCACCCCAAAGGCATGTCGTAAAAGGCAACTAATTATGTGTATTTCTTTCGAAATCGGAAAGTTTATGAGCGATAGGCGAGTAGCGAACAGCCTGCATAACATTAGCCAGATCAGAAAAACGTTTGTGCAAGCAAAACCCAAGTTCTGGATCAAAATTAACCCAAATCAGAGCAACAGCTAGAACGTTTCGCAGGAGTTGACAACCGCTGAACTTTATTAAGAAGAAAAGAAAGACAGCCAGCAAAGAGTTCACATTGTGTTTGTTAAATATAACAAGTAAAATTAGTTGTCGCGCGCCCACGTGGGTAAATACACTGATATAGTGAGGGTGTGGGTTTGAACCTTAACAATGCCCACCTACGTGAGAAACTGGACTATTATCTAAGCTATGTTGATCCTAGACAGTCCTGGATAGCCAAGAAAACAGCGAGTGGCTCGTTCCATGAAATGCCAGCTGCTGTACTTGTAACCACAGGAGTAGGAGAAGGGATAGATAGATATCTGGATACACCCACTGTGATATAATCCAGGTGCTCATTTAACCCCTCCGACTGCTCTCCTCTCCTGGCATTACTTAAAAGCCCCCATCAAGTGATTTAAATATTTATTAGCTGAAGTAAACTAATATGCACAAAGACACTTGAACCTAAGTACACAATTTACTCAACTATGTTGTAACAACATCAAAAAGATTTATTTAATAAATCTGACTAAAATAAAATGAACTTGTTTAGGCTAGTAGAGTTTAGGTGATGTGAATGATGACAGTTTGTACATATACTTAACTCCTAGTAGGAGAAGTCACCGTCAGGACAGTTCTCGGCTTGAGACCCTGTCTATTCTTTCCCAGTTTGTCGTCCTCACTGCTTCAAGCAGGTCGTTACACTCAGACGGTCAGCAATGAATGGATGCTTACTAGTCCCTGCCCAATGTGGGAACTGGAGAATGAAGAAACAAACGCATATTTGTAGTATCTGCTCTAGATGTACACTAAGCATGTATATTATAATAACATCAAGCATGTTTATTTAAATAAAACATTTTATCTCTCCCTCATGCTCACATTCACTCCTGTCCAGTTTGGAAGGGCTTATGTCTCACATTCCAACTGTTACATCTTCTGCCTTCCTCTACACGTCCTGTAATGATAGTCAAGTCTTCTACGTCAGGTGCCATCTCTCGTACAGACTCAAATGACACTCAGTCAGACATAACCAGTTCTGGAATCCATGCTTGGAACAATAGACGCGCCCAGAAAGCTAACAATATTTCTGAGGCGAATCGAATAAGAAATCTCAGGGATTTACTCTCCGGGATCAATCTCCGCATTAGCCTCCCGAGAGTTAAACACATTTCACTGTGTTAGCTGTATGTAATACAGATTCACATTAACCACACGTGACAAGATTGCCAAAGTTATCTTCACGCTTGTGATTTCAAAAACATGATAGTTCATTAAATTTCAATGGTAACATCAACATTTAAGTTTTACAACATTGAAACACATGTGCACGAAATAACATTCATGACACTATCAAATAGGATATAAAGCAATGTGACAGTGCCCTACGAGAATGAAGAAATGTCCGCCTAGGAGTACTACAAAGTGATGAAGACACACACTTGAGTAAAAAGACAGTTAGATTTCTATCACAAAATATAGATTTGAACCTAATTTCGATCTTACCTGGAAAATGAAACCACGATGCCAAAAGTTCTGTCTCAAGCTTAGGTTAAGCCCAACAGATGGCATGTGCTGGACAGGATCTCATTTACCAGACCTAGAGTTCACCCCTTTATAACTTTTATCAAGCTCCTCCTACATTACGCCTAAAATCATTCTCATTCAAGGATGTCACAGCTCCTCCCCGTGGGTGTATATTCACTGTCAGTCAGTGACTGTACAACAATTGTTTGAATTCCCAAGGTCACATTCTTCAGGTTCAATTAAGCTGGTCAAAGCTAATAGGCCAAGTCACACCTCCAGTCTACTTCACCTGTCATCACAATAAAATCAGACCTTGTCAATTCTTCTGCCAACACTTTCAGCTCACTGTGTCAATATTGACGATCTGGCCGGCACTCCAGTTTAGGTAACCTCAGGGGAAGATAATGGCAATTAGCCCTTGTTATCTGTTCCTGAAGGTCTGGCTAGGAGATAAATATCTGACACCAACAAATGGTGTGCAAATCTCCAGTCAGTAAGTCTGCTTGGTCAGTCTTATCTCTGTACCTTAACACTTAACATCTGGGAAAAAGTTTTAGTGTTTGATATGACCAACGGTCCAGGAGAATTAAAGGTTTGATGTGGTCGTCTTACTTAGATTAAGGATGTATCCAAATCCCTATTTTCCTGTATACTTTCAAAATACAAAGAAGTAAAAGTAGGTTTTGGAAAGACATTCTGGAGTCACCGAGCGTATTGTCACATTAGTAAAGCCCTTTTTCACACCCTTGACGTGTCGAGAATGTTATGCTTTTTTCTTCTTCCAATAATCGGTACTCAGTGGCAGATGTGGTCAACATCCAGTGGTCGCGTTTACTTCCCAACACATTACATGGTAATCATTTTAAATACCTATAGTACCCATTGCCATGACGTCCAACTTTTAAAAATTCTCCCAGTCTACATCTCCTCCCGGGTAACTACCAGTCATTGTTAAAAAAAACATATGTTGTGTAAGATTGGCATTGGTTGTTATACTGATGATTTGTTTACTCTAACGAGGATCCCAAAATGAAGTTACCTGTGACTCATGCTAGAACTTTTGTTACATTTAGTACATTATTTGCTGTCATTACAATCATAACCTCCCCGTGAGAGTCCTGGGGCCTCATTGTGGGGAAATCAAGTATACGACTGCCTCCCTAACAAGCATGTCGTAGGAGTCGACAATTATTAGGGGCATCTTTTCAATTTGAGGTACATTAAAATATTTTGTCGGAGTTCACAGATTGTGAAATATACATACATCCGCAACTGAACACACCTGCTGAATAATGTCATCGGCCTGAAACATTTACGATTTTATTCTTTTTTAACCTGCCACATTTGTATTTTTCTTGGGGCGGGGGGGGGGGGGGGGGGGGTGGGTGGGAGGCAGGCGGGTCTGCGTTGTCTCAAAACATGGTGTCTGTTTCGATT
The DNA here is from genome assembly GCA_905116865.2 of Candidula unifasciata. Classification (NCBI taxonomy): domain Eukaryota; kingdom Metazoa; phylum Mollusca; class Gastropoda; order Stylommatophora; family Geomitridae; genus Candidula; species Candidula unifasciata. Next base: position 189,742 of record CAJHNH020000757.1, read on the forward strand.
ACTAGAGGTTCCGGGTTCAATCCCCGGTAAGGGGCTGGGATTTTTGCATGTGGACTTGGACTTCTAGTAATTCCCCCTGGTCTCTGGATAGTGAGATCAGACGCCCGTGTGCATTGTTGCGCACGTTGAAAATCCCTTGGCAGTTTGAAATCGAAAAAAAGTAGCCTAACGACACTGCCCAAGCAAAATGGTGAGTTAAAAATCTACCCAAAGTATTTCAGTAACCTCGCCGGTGAAAGAGCTGGTGCACTGTGCTGAGCTTCTTCTGACTTGAGTAAGAAGAAGAACGGAGCACTTATGGGTTACTGCCCGTGTGCCATGATGTTGATCCGTTGTTTAAACCTCATTTTTATTCTTTCTAATTTCACTATGCAGCGACAGTAGTGTGTGCGTTTATTCTGGGTTACGCTTGCGCTGAGCAAATTTGTATTCTCTCCTCTATGGCTGGAAATCAAGAAGGTAGCACATCGACCTGCATGTTGTATCGCTTGTGCACTCAGTTATAACGTACATAGCCTCGTTCTGTATCCTTTCCATCCTCTTCATAAGAGACTCCTTGGCTAGGAAAGCGCACATGCGGGAGAGCTGATGAAAAACCGAGATTTTTTCAGCTGGAAATTTCTGGTTGTTCGTCCACTCTTGAAGTTCAGTCTTTTCCAGAACTTGTGTGCTTCGGGCACATTAGTTTTACAGCTGTGGCTTAAATTTATGCAGAATGTTGGTTGCGGGCAGATGCACTCTAGCTTCGAAGGAAGTCTGCAGTAAGTCGACTCTTACAACATGCTTGTTTGGGAGACTGTGTGTCTATTCTTGTTTTCGCTACGATATGGCCCCGCAACCCCCACGGAGGTGGGGGAGGGGGGGGGGGGAAGAGGGGATTTTTACTATTAAAATCTTTTATGATTATCGTATCATCTCTGTATGAGTATCTTCTCTTATCTATTAAAAAGTAATCTAGCATGACGTTATATGTCCGATATGAAACTGGCATAAACAAGTCCTGAACTGTACTTTATATTTTATTAATTCATTCATTATCCTGTTGTGCCGTTACATGTCACATAGGGCTCGTAGTCTATTTCTCTATTCCGGTCTATCCTGTACAATCAGTTCAATATCATTGATGGAATCCAGTCCAGCAACTTTCCCCTCTCTCATCAACGTTCGTCTTAGTGTTTCTTTTGGGCGTCCTTGCCTCCATAATCCCGTTATTTCCCATTATAATGCCTGTTTCTCTACTGATTTTATCTCAGGATGTGTCACTCACTTGTAAGCCATCTTCTCTGTTGTTTCACTGTTGATACTTCTGGTTACCCAGACATTTCTCTGAAATGTTTACTCCTTTTGAATTCGTAATAGTGTACTTGCATTTTTTTTTCTCATATGTTTAATTTGAAAATTTTAACTTTTTTCAATGTCTTCATTAGTTCTCCAAACTTTCACTGGCATATGTTTGAACTTAAATAACATTACAAATACAAATATGCAACCTGGATTTAAAATATACAGTTTAGAGTTTCATAATAATATGGAAAATGTATAATTTTACTACTAAAGTCTCCTTATGGTAATGTTTATACATGGCTTTGTTTTTATGTTTCTGTTATTATGTGCCTCTGTTTTGTCTGTCAGTAAAAAAACAACAATTAACATGATTCACGACTAGCCTACTATGCTTGGGTAAAAATATTACAGCCTCGAGAAAAAAGACATCAATAATACAGAAAATTAACAGGTGTCACATGCAGCAACTATTAATTTAAAGAAATGTATTATAGTTTAGTCATCAAACTGACCATTAGGAAATATATACTATTCAGTGTGCAGCATACATCTTCCAAACTTTAATTGTATATCTTCCACAAAACGGTATAAAATTTTAAACAAAACAATAATAATGTACAAATAGTAATCCTCAGATGCGTTCATCTATTGGTGAATTCGCATGCCATAGATTTAAAGTACAATTCTGAATTATATCTTTGTGAAACTAATATTGTTATATGTTTAAGGAAAACACCATGATTTTCCCATTATACGAGATACATTACTGTCAAAGCATCTGTATTGAACGCAGCGTCCGTGGCTTACGCATTGCGAGTCCTACTCGTAATCCTATGTACTGCGATCGAAACCCCCTGCTGACTGCCTGGACTTTTATCATAGTACGGGCGTCGCAGGTCGACCTAGTCTAAAATAGTTACAAGGATGTATGTTCTGGGAAAGTAAAGACGGCCGGCGTAATGTTAACCACATTATCCACCTAGTTCCGATTGGTCTGTAAAAATATGGGTGCTCTTTCAATGTGCCTAAGTCGTGAAAATAGATCTTTAGTTTTTTCCTTGTGAAGAGGTCGCGGCTCTCCGAGGAGTCGAGGCGCACAGTTTGGGAATCACTGTTATAGGAGTTTAACAGCTTGTTGCTACATTCACGTCATGATCAATACCTAACTATAAGCACATGTATTTAGACTTTGTCTTTACTGGTAATAACACTTTTTTTTGAAGAGGGGGGGGGGGGGGGTCTAAAGTATCAGTTATAATGGTCATAGCAGTTATTTTTCATACATTTAATCTCTCAATACAATGGGAGAAAAAGAAAAGTGAAATGTTAAAAATACAATAAAAACACAATGTGCGTTTTATATCAGTGCAGTGTGCGAACGGTAATAAGGCAAACAAATATATGCTTTCTTCAACAAGAGTGTACTATAGTAGAAACTACAAGAATACATGGTTATGCAGATAACATTGATGTTATTGGAGAAAACTAACCAGAGACTGTGAAACATTTACTCTCTTCAAAAAAGCAGCTCACAAAATGGGACTAATTATCAGTCAAGATGAAACAGAATATATGATATTAACAAGACAGAGGGAAAGAATTTAAACTCTAGCCATATGCAAGTCGATAATATCAAAATTTACAAACGGAACCAATAAAGTACTTGGGTGCAAACTTCATCTGCTCCAACATGCTGAGTGAAGCAATACAATCTAGAATACAATCTGGAAATAAAGTATACTATGCCCTTCAACATCTGCACAACAAAGTCTCTATCTCGCAACATAGAGAACAACATAGATACAACGTTGATAAGACCAATCGTTTCAATTGGCTCTGAAACAGTTGCCACTCTACGTCTCATAACTATCTCTGGTGCCCATTTGTAGAGCGGGTCGACCTGCGATCAAGGCAATACCCACGGGACCGGTGCTCAAAACTGGTACAGCGGCACACATTATATTGTGCTGCTCCCAACATTTTAAAACTAAGTGGCACTTGATTTGATACTGTCAGTTTTACAATCACTGTAGCTACTTCTAGGAAAATGCCCACATATAAATGTTTAGAAAGGCTGGCTTGTGAGCCTCTGGCAATTGAAATAAATAATTCTCTCGTCAGGAGAGATTGGAAAACCTGATATGAAAAACATGTTGCTATGGCTGATATTATGAATATGTACAATCTGAAGTTTCAAAGCTGCTGTGGCACAGTCGTGCCTATACATCCCCCAAGAAATAGATGTGCCTAAGTCGGCCAAGTGGAATGAATATGGTTCGTATCTCTCTTCAATCGTACTCAAGAACAAGGCCAGTGATGTAATCAATTACATAAGAGCTGGTTTATTCATAATATTCTCGTCACACACATTTCATAAATTCAATAAGCAATAGTATATGAACACTCCTTATTACTGGCTATTCGTATGCCTCTACGAGTTCCTTAACCACTGTTCTGGCTAAACTCCAAGTTTAACATATACCTTCTAAACGAAGTAAAGCACTAGTTTTCTCCTAACCGGTTTCTCTAGCGGTCTAGCCCTAACTGTCTTCTCATGGCGGTTCCGGGGCTAACTGTCCTCTCCAGCGGTTCCGGGACTAACTGTCCTCTCCAGCGGTTCCGGGACTAACTAACTTCTCAAGCCCCTGGCTCTGACTTTATTCCACCGCTTTCCCGCTCCTCCTGGCGTACCATCTTAATCACTCCCCTGTTACCTGTCCTTGGTGGTCACGTTTGAATGAACGTATCTCGTCAGCTGGTCACAGCTCACGGGCACTCGTCGAATGTTTCATCCCTCACTGTCAGATGTCATGGCGGTGTGTTCTGCATAGCTGGCTAGGCCATGGCTTTCTAATCACCCATTCTGTCATTTCACACAGTGATGGATTAGTACGCCGTGTGGTGGTCTGAAATGTATGCTTGCTCATTTAACCCCTTTCTGCCTATATTTCATTACACTGCCTCACCCCTCCCCCCCCCCTTTTTTTTTTAAAAGTCCTATTATTAGCTAGGTTGTGATTATTGCAGACTATCCTCACAGCATTCCGGACAAATCGACTGGAGCAAACCACGCACGTTTCTATGTTAATAAAATGAAATAACTTGCACCCACACATACATTTGTATATAGGTAAGCTCCAGGCTGTACGTCTATATCCACTAAGCTGGATAGGGTAATTTTATTTGCACTAGGTGAGACGGCTAAGAAGAATAGTTGGCATTAAGTGGCAGGACAAAATCACAAACACTGAGGTATTTGAAAGAGAAGGTACTACAATAGTCTTCTCAATGCTCAGTCTACGGAGGCTCAGGTGGCTGGGTCACAACTGGAGAATGGAGAATGGCAGAGTCCCTAAGGACATCCTTTTTGGTAAATTAAGGACGGGTAGAAGATGTCGAGGCCAACCTTTAGTACGGTCTAAAGATGTGTGCAAGCGGGACATGAATGATACAGGTATGGAGGTGGTCTCATAGAAACAAAATGCCATGGACCGTGTTGTGTGGAGAGGGCATATCAGGAGGGGAATGAGACTAAAGGAAGAAATGATTGCAGAAAAGATGAGAGCTGAACGTCTGAGAAGAAACTGATTAAACGCAAATGTTGACAACAACGGTCCTGAAATCCCGTGCTATCATTCTGGAAGATTTTTCTTGACACAGACGGGTCTTGCTAGTCATACTCGCCATCGTCATGTGCTGTGAGTCCCATGCCTCCTCATAACGCAACATAACACTGTCGTCTGGAAAGAACGGTAAGGTGCCAGTCGGGTAGGGTTATATAGTAATGCTTGTCGACGTAATCGTTTCTTTCGATAGGGCAGTCAATATAACCACATTATTTGTCAGACACTGTTCGCTGGGTACCTCAAGCATCCATCCATATAGCTCAGGATAAAGATAAAAGTTGACTCGCCTTCCTTGTTGCACTTAACGACGAGACAAACCATCTTTGTCCGATGAGGTCGGCCTACAACGTAATGCCTGGAATTTAGTTGAGAACCTTCTCGTAAGCTCTACCGCCGTGACTAGGCTCTAAGAAGTAGGGAGAACGCTGGAATTTACAGGAGAATTTGGTGACAAATTGCAAAAGTGGTGGGAAAAGAGTAGAAGGAAGGCAAAATAACGCATACCTAGATGGCTTCGCCACATTATCCGTGATGCTGATATTTTGTAAGATAGCAAATCGTTTTCGTCTGTGCTGATGGAAAGGAAACATGTTGATGATTAAGCTTTTTTCAAGGAAATACCCTGCTTTTTTTTTTTTTTTTTATGTAAATAAATAGCGTCCCGCCCACCTCATACGCCTAATTTAAAAAAAAAGGGGAAAACCCTGGATGCAGTGACCGTTCAGTAGCATGATCCGAAAACGTCCGAACAAAGCCAGCTTTTTACTTTCCCTCTTTATTTATTCGAGTGTGTTATCAGTGGACAGCATCTGTGACTTGAAGATTATGCAAGCAGTTTTATAATTTTTCACATACTTGGTTTGATCGATTTTGACACAGTATGTCGCTCTATGTTTATTCTGACAATGTTATGAATGTCGAAACCTTCAGGAAGCAGTAGCAAACTAGTAAGGGTAAATGCGTCTCGTAAAAAGCAAAACGGACACATTATGATGGTGTTGATTTGCAACGTCCTGTTGGGGATGTACAACTTTTCTTAGGTATCTTTCACACCTGCTATGATATGGATAACAACTATACCTGTGTGAATTCTTTTATTATGTCAAGATTGATTGTGTGAGGCTTTAAAACGTAGCATTGATATTTCATTAATCTTTTAAACATAACCGTGTTTGACAAATTAAATCAAATACACAAAAAAGTATACAATTTTACTGTAAATTCAGTGGAATTTAAAAAAAAAAAATTTTTTTCACTGCATAGAATACGCCGATTCTGACTTAAGTTAAAATAGTGGGTTGATATAATTAATGCATTCGACAGTCTATATATAGAATACATTTAGTTGTTCGAAAAAACACCAACATTACAGTACCCTAAATGTATACTTGATTTGACGTTCGATTGAACTTCAAGAACAATAAAATATATAAGACTATAATTCACTGATTATGTAAAAATACGTGCTATAGTTTTAAAGAATCTAAATTCGGAAGAATGAGAAATACACAGGACGATCGATATTCTGATGCTACGTTCAGACTGACTGGAAGAACCAAAAAGAACAAACAATTCACTACTCGCAGTGGGACTTAAAGAAAGATTTAATGCACAACATTTCTCAGTTCCACTTTCCTGAAGAGCGGAAACACGATTATGCGTGTACTTTCGTTCAACATGTATATTGAAACTACAAATAAAGACCTTTTCCCGTCTATTCTACTTTCATAAATTAGTTAGTTAGTTAGTTAGTTGGGTTATCATCATTGCATTCCGGACATGTCCATAGGTGCTCTACTTTCATAAAACGAATCAGAATGGTAACTGATTTGAGTAATGAAGCATGTGCTCTGTTCGAGTTAATAAATTATGTGTCTATTGCTGGTATTGTATGCACATTCGGCATACTGTCGAATATCATCAACTTGTTCGTTTTCTGGAAGCATGGTTTCACCAATTCTGTGACAATGGCATTTTTCAGTATCGCAATATCTGATTTACTTTGCGTGGCATCATTATTATGGGTATCAGTCTGTCTAAACCCACTGTTAACTTCGACAGGTATTCCTTGGGTCCCTTTAGAGGTGATGTATCTGTCAGGAGCCTGGCCTCATGCAATTTTTGCTAGAATTACATGTTTTAGTACTGTTTATGTAACAGTTGAGAGGTACGTCAGCATTGCATTACCATTGAAGGTGAAACGCATTCTAAGTCGAAAGAGAACTAGTGTGATTCTGTGTCTCATATACTGTGTTAATTTAGCAAGTATGTTACCAGAATATTGCACATCTTATCTTGGATGGAGGGTAGTGTCTGACAGAAACAAAACGCTCATTGGCATATTATTTACAAGTAGCAGATCCGATGTAGAGGGCGTGGCTTACATTCTTCACTCAACACTTGGAATGACGTCATTTATGGGTGTTGTAATTGTTACAGTTTTATTAGTAAGCAAATTACGACAAAGCTCTCAATGGCGTAAACAAGCAACATCAAACTACAGCACACACGAAGCGTCATCCGACAGAGAGAAGAAGACAGTAAAGATGGTAGTCCTAATTGCCAGCATTCTGATCGCATGCTACACACCTAGTGCAGTCACCGGTTTGGCAGCGTTTATAATTGGACCTGAGTTTAACATTAGAGGTGCATACACTAATATCTGTACAGCGATGTGGTCTATGGCTTTGACTATTGAATCCATAAACTCTAGTGTGAATATCTTTGTGTATTACTCAATGAGCTCAAAATATAGAGACACCGTCCATAAGGTTATCTTTCGAAAGACACAGCAGTGAAGTCTCAAAACTACATTTAAAAGTGTATGGGCCTTATTCACGTTGAGTTTGAAGTTATTTATTGTCCTGAATATTGTGTCATACTGTTTTTTTTTTTTTTATTGTTTTTTTTTTTTTTTCTTTGGCTAAGATCTAGGTCTACCAAATGGACCGAATCCATCACACCAAACACAAATGGAAGGAACCCAAACCGGTTTAACAAAAACAAAAACAAAACTACTTAACGTTGACCTGGTCGGTCTGACATCCATGACATCCTTTAGATAGTCAGAATGGCCGGCGGCTTCTGGAGACCGAACCCGTTTACACCCGATAAAACCAAGTGCATTATGATTTACAAGGGAAAACAGGGGAAAAAGGCGGGGGGGGGGGGGGGTTTCTTAGGTACAACTGACGTGATTTATACTGTTTACTTGATAGCTTGATTGGCTGACGTTTAAACCTATCAGGGCATCACACATGCGACAAACAACCGATTACAGAGCTCCCATTTTATCCTGCACGGTTATAATTAGGGCTCCCGACCACAACCAGGGTGGAGGCTTTAAAAAAAACAAACAATTACGTCCAGCATGTCTACGATAGCTTGTCAAGGAATAGCTTTAGTAAAACTGTACACAACTGTCTTTGCATTGTTTTACATATCATAATATTAGAAGAAAAGTCTGAAAAGGACATCGTACCTTTTGTAAATATATCAAAATACACTGCAGTATCATTATTGAAGCCTTTATATAATGATCTCATAAATAAAGTGCTAACTGGCTTATCCGACCAACCAGTTCAAAATTATTACAACCTTTTAAAAAACATTAATATGTTCCAGACTGAGGTATATATGGAAGGTGTAGAATATCAGATCTTAAAGCTACAAATGTGAAATACAGATTTGCACGTGGTTAATTATTATTGTCCAGGTGACCGCCTCCACACTTTAGACACAATCTCAAAAGAAGACAAGATGATTTTGTGCGATTTAAAATCCACTCTCAAAGCTGGGGGTACATTCACAAAAGCTAGCGAGGAGAGAAACTAGAGGAGTGGCAGGACGAGGACTTTATCCCTAATAAAAAGCCAACTGACCCTCCAACCTTCTACTCGAGATCGTGGTATATTACTGCGTCATCTGACCTAGCCTTTCACTGCCATTACATGAATTTGAAGATTTCACAAGTTATTGGAAAACAACTAGGAGGCAACGATCACCGACCGGTAATTCTAAGTGTAAAACATGAGACAGAAAGAGAAACTTACACTCTGTCAAGGTAGAGCTACAAAAAAAAAAAAAAAGGCAGACGTGCCACATACAAGCTGCGTACCAGCATACTGGTAGGACATCTCAGCATAGATCAGGATAATAACAATGTGGTTAAAAAAGTAAAGACATGAAAGCTAGAAGCAGCAACAGAATCAATACTAAGAGGTTCATGTTAGCATTATAACACTGACTGAATAATTTACATAAGAAAGAGAGCAGAGACCACGCTAAACCAAGGACATCCAAATAACTACCGGCATGCTGTTTGGAGATCCTCGAAAATCGATACTTTGATGAATAGTTTGAATCCCAACACTCCACCTCTACGTGAGAAACTAGACTAATCAGTGTCTTTTTTTTTAATCTTAACTGGTGTGGCCTGCAAAAGAATCATTAAAGGATAAATATATCCTGTAGATTCATCCTAGTACCAGTCAAAGTGCTGCATACCCAAGAAATTGTTCCCTTTGGCTTGCATAAATTAAACTAGCTAAACTTGTTACCAACTGGAAAAGTTATTGGGCTCTTGGTGAATTCTTCTTCTTCCCCCCCCCCCTTTTCGGCATGAAGCCCTAGACAGAGCTAAGTGTCACAGACTAAAAAGAGGAAGGTCTTGAATGGCGCTAGCTGAAGACAAAATTGGACATGTGTGTAGGCCTGATAACATTGGTCGAGGAGAGGAGTAGTTCAAAATATTCCAGCAAAAGTCAGACTTGTGTAGGGTCTGAAAACACTTCTGAACACACCGTGAGTGCAGGGACATGTCAGCCAGTGCTGAAGAATCAGAAGTTCGACAAATGATTAAAGACAGTTCCTGCCTAGGTGATATGATAATCTATACAGATGGCTCTGTGTGTTAGTTCCGGGTTTAAGCCCTGCTGAAGGCTGGGATTTTTTCACGTGGACTTCTAGTAATTTCTCTTAGTACTAAAATCGGAGAACCCTGTATATTGTTGCACACCTATAAAATCCCTTGGCAGTTTGAAATCGAAAAAGTAACCTAGCGGCGCTGCCCAGGCAAAAAATTTAGAGTTAAAAAACTACTTAATGTATTTCAGGATCCTCGCCAGTGTAACGAAGTTCGTGCAGTGCGCTGAAATTCTTCAGACTCAGGCTTGAGTTAGAAGTAGTGTCGTGGATTAAACAGCCAACCCTTCACGGTGGACGAGTCGTGACGCTGACTTCCCTAGCGGGCACGTCATATTTCAAACTTAAACCCGTCCGGAGAAGTATATAGTCCCTTATATTGTTATATACCTTTATCTGGTGAAATATTCATTTCTAGACCCTCAAGTTGATTCTTTATTTTCAAACTTGAAACTGTGGGCTAAAGATTTCTGGTGGTAATTCAGAAATTACTGTAAGCCTGTTTACTTCTTGGGCATGAATACAAGGACTTCTTTCCTAGAGACGCCAAGCGTAGTTTTGAGCGGCATTCCTCAGCCAGGTCTCCTAAGTTTCGAGACGTGTATACAATGAATAAAATTGGCGCATTCAAAGTATCAGTTCTCTCTTTGATGAATTCCTAAGCTTGTTTAAGTTGATTATAGTTTACGAGTACCATAATATATGTCTTTTTAAAGTTGGCCACTGCTGCAGAGAGGGAAGATTCAGCTGTGTGATCGCACAAAGTTTGGTCGTTCTTGATGTCCAGAGATCAGGCTCCGAACATTAAACCTTTCTCTGTGCAGACTAAATAGTTTGTGCTCTACATAACCCACACCATTTGTAAAGATATTAAACCCTACAAGTAATTATTCTCTGACCAGACAAACGAAGTTGTGTGCCTCCTAGCAGAAATATGGAATCTGGGTCATCTTTTAACAGTTAACTTCTGTGACGTCAGAGCTAGTCGCTCTGAGTCAAAGGTGTGTTTGGCACGGAAATAACGGGTGTGTAGTAGCAGCCTTCGGAGATGTGATATATATATATATAGGTACTAACGGGGTACATAGTGTGTCTGCGAGTATAGATGTGAGGGTGGGGAGAGGATGATCTACGTGAGGTAGTGTCTATGTATCTCCACTATATACCTAGTCTTCTATCTGGTGTACTAATTTACAGACAGATAAATGAAATGAGACATTGTCTCCTGTTCTTGAGAGTTACACTCTGAGGAATGGAGAAGAGTAGCAGAGTGTGGGGTGAGCTGGTGTGTGAATAATGATAATTACTTTCCTGACAGGATGATACCTCCTTAGAGATCAGGCAGACGAATCATAGTCCAGCCAACAACCACCAACCCATACCACTTGTTGCCACTACCTCAACATGGCAAGAGCTTGTTTGTGAGTTCCAGGACTAGTGGACAATTGCAGATACCTATGTCATCAATCCAGAGAATCAGTCTTCAAGAGCTTTGTTGGGCTCTTATGCAGTTCCGGTGTCCTCACCTGTGAGACAGTCAGCGGGCACCACAGTCTTCCAGAGCTTTGTTGGGTTCCTATGCAGTTCCTGTGTCCTCACCTGTGAGACAGTCAGCTTGTACCAGATCAAATCGAGGCATAGCTACCTATTGAGTCAACCACAGTCAAATAACCATGTACTGAGGGAAGCATTGACCTACGAACTGGGATAAGTGATCTCTAATTCATATACATGCTCTCTTCCCACAGCTCCTTGTGATTCCTTTGATGAACTCATGTAATGTTTAGGAACTACATCTGGCTGCCTCAATATCTGGGTTGTGTCATTGATTCATGAACTCCATTCACTGAACATTTTTGATGATCTATTCATTATATATATATATATATATATATATATATATATATATATATATATATATATATATATATATATATATATATATATATATATATATATATGTGTGTACTTATTACATGCAGAAATTTTCATGGCTGACTTGGGTGTCCCTGTTTCACCATTCTAACTGTCTAGCTTTTATGTTTGTGTGAGTAATAAGTGTTATCTGTGTTAACATGGCTATGATAGTATACTATCATAACCTGGAGGCTACCTGTTTATGGTAGTGGGGGTGTCCAGCCAAGTATGCCTAGGAATAATATATATTTTGTAGTGCCAAAGCTTGAATTGCCCTACTCCTGAAATAAGGTGAGCGTATATTGGCCACGGGATATCCCTTAGACCAATACGAGCCAACGACTCAACATTATTATTTCAGAGTGCTGTTGGTTCTTAAGGAGAAATCCTTAAATCAGGCACGTGATAGGAGCGGTATGTGACAAGTAGAACGGAGCACTTATGGTTTACACTCGTGTGCCATGATGTTGGTCGTTCGAATAAACATAACTGTGTGAGACAGCCGAAGCTCATGGGAGTTCTTAGCAAAAAAGAATGGACGTCACTTAGTGCACCAAAGCCTGGTAACTGACACCACAACATCTAGTTTGAGAATGGAGGTATAGGCAGACACTGCAGGTTTTCGCTGGCTTGGTAATCAATTGTACAAAAATGTCGTAACTGTAACCGACTCACATCGCATGTTCAGGAAGGTGGAAACTGGAATGCTCTTTGAAGAGCGGCACGCATTGCTTCAGAAGACCCAGATAGTTAGCGTCCTTTAGATATATTCCCAAGGAAATGCCGGTGTATTATGAAATAAACAGGCAGATAGACTGTCTGGTTCAGCACAAATTGGTTGTGAACTCATGCACGACAGGATAGACGTTGTAAGGACCCTATAGGGGCGAGTGAACAGTGCAGAAGCACAGATGGATCATCGTGGTCTGAAGAGAATGGTGTTGCGGGGAATGAATAGGGAATTTGGTGGACGATCAGTACTCAAGAGAAAAGTGAGACTGATATAGCACCAGAATGCTATTGGTACCTTCAGAGTTGAAACTTTGCACTTACCATTGACGACTGGGATGGACACTAATGGGAATATCCTGAGTGCTTTGATTGTCGATTCTTAATTAAAAATTAAAAATTATTCTCATTCTCTTCTCGTTCAGTTGAAATAGACTATCTTTTACTGCAATGTCGTCTCTAGTATAAACTTTACCGTCTTTAGTAATTCACTTAGCGATCCGTAAGATTGGATTTCACCAAAGTATGGCCAACAGTTTTGCCTTGATATGTTGTGTATGGGACAGTTTTGGAGGACAGGATCTGTCGTCTTAGGTCTCAGTCCAAATGTACACATGGCTGATTCACCAAATTTAAGTTTTGTGTACATGTGGCTGTGAAATAGATTGTGTCCTGTTCTAAAGCGTATAATACTGATTTGATCTGGTCTGTCCATAACATGATAATCATCTTGTGCCGAATTTGGTGGTTTTCTGATTGATTTAATTATTCACTTTTGATGTGTAGATTACATAAAATTAGTGAATTGCTAGACTGAGCAGATGATCTCTCCCGAAACTCACCTCTTGGTTGAAATTATAAAACGTTAAGCCGCCACCAGATAAAATATTTTGAACAGTTTAATAAAACATCTGATAACAGATAAATTTTGAATTTAATAAAAGATATAGTATAAGACTTGGGAGTCACCGTAACGTAGCAGCTAGTGGCTCGAGTGCTGATCAGAAGGTCTATTTTTTTCCTCCCTAAAATGACCTTGACTCCCAGGTTGACCCTGCGTTGAGTGGGTACCGAATGCAGTTCCCACAAGACCCCTATGTATTTCGATATTTCCACAAATTATAAATCTTATCCTTATCCCATTTTCTGTATATAAATTACGCCGACAAAAATCTCTTATACGAAAATCTAAGAGACTTCTGCCTTAGTAAACGTTTAATCTTGAACAAGACCGAATTCATTATTAAAAAATAATCTTGAACTACTCCAAATTATATTTTCAGGTTGATTCAACCCAATCCTACACATAGCCAGCGACTAGGGTTTTTACATTTGCCTAAATCTAAAATTGATTTATTTAAAATAAGTTTGACATACTCTGCTGCTTATGTATGAAACCATCTTCCACTCGATCTGAAAACTACAAAAAGTTAGAACTCATTTAACCACAACCTTCTTCAATTCATGCTTACCGGTGATTTTATGTCACCTTAAATTTAGTCAAGCCATAATGCATTACCATTGTAATAATTAAATAAGTTTGTGAGATAGGTACATATGAGTGTATGCGTGGTATACACGTATAAGTGTTATGTGTGTGTGTATAAGTGTGTGTGTATGAATCGGTGTGTGTGTGAATGTGCGTAAATGTGGCTGTCCGTGTTTGTATGTGTATGTATGTGTGTTATGTATGTAGGGATAGCTGTATTTGTAGGGGTATTTTTGAATGTGTGGATACTGTGTTTGTATGTGTGTTTGTGCAGTTAAGGATGTTTGTGTATGTTTAGGTGTTTGTGGGTGTAAGTTTTTTTTTTGTGTGTGCATGTATGGATATGTCTAAGTGATGAATGTATGGGTGTGTCTATGTCGGTGTCTATATGAGTTTAAGTATGTTTGAATATGTGTATATGTGTGTGTGTGTGTGTCTGTGTTTGACATGCTTGGATATGTAAGAGTGTTTGTATATATGGTTGTAAATGTGTACGTATAAACGTATGAATATGTGTGAGTGAATGTATGTGTATAAACGTGTACGTATGCATGGATAGGTAGTCGTGGGTGTGTATGTATGAATCCTGTGTATACATGGGTGTATGTATGTGTGCTTAATGTATAAATGTGTGTGTGTGAGTGTGCGCGCGCGCGTGTTTGTATGAGTGTATATATCTATATGTATGAGTGTGCGAAAGCGAGTAAGTATGCAAGTAGTGTAAGTATACAAGTATGAAATTAAGTATGTGACTGAGTAAGTGACTGACTGACTGAGTAAGTGAGTTTGTTGATCAGTTTTTCTGTCTGTCTGTAAGTATGTGCATGTGTATATGTTAGTACATGAGGGCGTGTGTGTTTTGTATATATGTATAAATGTATGTGTATAAAAAGAAACAAACAAATTATTAAAGCTGTTGAATTAATGATAAGGGTATACTTGGAACTCAAAGAGCACGCTACAGAAAGACATTATCGCAGGAAAACAGGCAGCGAACTCCTTTGTAGATACTTCTGCCACATAAAGCAATACTGAAGCCAGTTCCGAGAAAAATAAAGTGATGCGAATGCGACGGAAAAGGCAATAGACAAGACAGACAGAAATTATACACACGTTTTGGATGCAAGGCTGGAGTTAGCTCGTAGAAAAGTTAAAAATGCAGAAGTTGCCAGAAACATTTAGTATATAATTTGTCTACAACGCAGGACCAATAGTCAAAACAGAGTTTCCCCGAATCGTCAATGCTACTGAAATGTCGCGCAGATTTGAGAGAGGTTATTATGATACCTCTAATAAAACCTCAGACAGACAGTACCGAAGCCTCCAGCCTTACCGGCTGTCTCTGCAAATCAACAGAGCGCATCATCCTATTTTTTACCCAGACGGGACTCAATGCGTAGCATGACTGATGTCGAACGCAGAAGAAAGAACAGAGCGCATCACTAACTCTAGACTACAGTGGTATATTAAAAACAAATACCTTTTTTTACCATCATCATCAAGTGCCTTGCCGACTAGCGTGTGCGATCATGCCTCTCCAAAATAGCTTCTATCTGCAACTGTGTGTATTAGTTCGTGTGTTGACACTCATACATGCTATGGAAAAGAAATTGTAAAGAATCTTTTCACCCGGTCTGTCTCTGTCTCTTTTTCTACAGATCTTTCCAGTGGTCACAACATGTTCCATTTTTCCTCTTCTCATATCATGTCCAAAGAATGACGGCTGTCTCATTCTGATGTTTGTGATAAGTTGTCTTCTAGCATTCGCTTCTTTCAAAACATCTGAGTTGCTCTTCTTAGCTGTCCAAGAAATTGTAACGAGTTGTTTTTATTATTGGGGGTGGGGGGGGGGGGGGGGGGGGGGGGGGGGGGGGGGGGGGGGGGGGGGGGGGGGGGGGGGGGGAACATTTTTTAAATCATAGCGAGGGAAAAGAAAAACAAAACGGGGGATGAAAGGGGGGGGGGTGGGGTAAAGAAAGGGGGTTATAAAGAATTACCCTACGGAAGACGCCACGACATGTATCTCATAATAAACAGAGCATGTTGAATGTTGAATTAGGATTCGACATCACAGCACTCGGGACACCACCATAAGCGCTCCATTCCCATCTTCAGCAGCAAGTGAGGAGTAAATATTATGATTGTACCAGAAACTGATAGATTGTATATCCGTCTCGCCTTATCCCTCAGTGTCGAGCGTCGGCCAGATCCCCTTGTAACTTCTCACAGTGCCATTCTCCTCAGACCGTATTGATAAACAAAGAATGCATTCAATGAACTCGCGGCATGGATATATTTAATGACAGCTGTTTTAAACTGTTTGGAAGCAGGAGCTGTTGAATAGAAGAATGTACAAGTTAATTAAAGCATACCTACACCGAAGTCGGCACCTGTGGCTCAGACGTTGTGAAAATGCAGGGGTGTCGGTTTCAGTCCTTGCTGCCGACGGTTCGTCTTGCGTTTCGATAGTGGTACTGAGAGCTGACCGTTTAGGGCATTGACAAACTACAGAAGGTAAAATTTGCCAAGAAAAAAACCAAAACAGCCTAAAAATGCTGGGCCTGGTTAAAGGATACGCATCTAACGGCAAAAGTTAACATTAAAAAAAAAAATTTGACCTTTTTCCACGCCTTCAGATATACTGAGCATACAGAGCTAGCTTTAAATTTTATAGACCATCGACACATTGTGAGTGATGTGTTTAACATCACCCGGCCGCCTTTACTTCTTGAACTGTTACCTTCTAGCTACTTAAATCTGGGTTGACTTGGAATTCAAGGTAAATTTTGAAAAAAAAAATGTCCGGCTCTGGCAGGACTCGAACCCACAACTTTCTGATCCACATATGAGTCTAGCCACTGCACCACGGCGGGCCCAGTCACAGGGGGAAAACATCTTGCTGAAACACGGTGCGTCACAAGGCGTTGTCCTATCAATGGCCTAGGTGCTGAAATCAAATTTTTTGTGTTTGCCGACGACCGGACTGTGGTGCATAGATAAACACGAAACAGTAGCTACTACAGTCTGTCCCAGCAGTCATACACAGCTTCAAAATAATATGTAACTTAGTAACCGTTAATTGTAAAGTAAAGGACCCTTTCCTTTTCCACGTCTTCAGGCGTATTAGGCATGCAGGGCTAGACCTAAATAATTTATAGACCCAACGGCACTTGGTAGGAGCCGTTCATTGTAACCGTTGAAATTTTGCATATAGCCTTTTAAAAATAATGTCCATGTAATAATTGTTTGTCATGGAAATGGCGCGTGGCAAGTATTGGCAATATTGGTGGTGCCCTTATGTGATTAAAATTGATCGCTTGTGCAATTGCTGATTTGTTGTTTACCTCTGCTACCGTCGATGATGAACTGCATTTTTAAGGTCGGACTCTTTGTGTTAGCACTTCTGATGGCTACCGTATGCTTTTAATTCGTGTATATGCTAGTGCGTCGGCTCTGTGGCTAAGTCGATGCGAACACTTCGCTTCGTAATGCCGGGATGCCGGGTTCGATCCCAGCTGCGGGCAATGCGCCTTGCGTTGGTTTCGACAGTGGTATCAAGAAAGCCGACCGTCCAGAAAGCAATGGCAAACTACTGGACGTAATTTGCCTAGAGAAACCACACAACAGCCAGGGGCTGTTAGGGTTGGTTCTGCAACGTCCTGTAAAGGATACGCAACAACCTTTTATATGCTAGTGCACATGCTGAGACAGCAGTCTGTCAATCTTTCCACAACGGACTATGATAAATATTCTGTGTGTTTTTCATTGGCTCAGGAACGGAGCAGCTATGGGGTGACCTGTTTGCCATGAAGCGTAAACTAACATTACCAAGATTTCCAATATTTTTTTTTTTTTTTTGTGTAAATAATAAGTCCTCATTTTGCCTTATTTGTCATGTTAGGCACACACACACACACACACACACACACACACACACACAAAACCGATTCCAAGCAAACAGTCAACATGCTTACAGTCACTTGAGCAAAACTGGGTAAGGGGGATTTTTCAAAACATCAAACTGCAAGTGTTTCGTGGGAGATTCACTTTCGAGTGGTCATTCCCAGCATTTGCCTCCCCTGAGTTCCCACTGTATGTCGTGTCAGTTAGTTCCTTTACAGGACGTTGTAGAACCAACGCGAGCAGTTTTTGGCTGTTGTGGTTTTCTAGGCAAAGTACGTCCATTAGTTTGCCATTGCTTTCTGGACGGCCAGCTTCTTGATACCACTGTAGAAACCAACGCAAGGCAAAAGGTCCGTAGCTGGGATCGAACACGGCACCCCGGCATTACGAAGCGCGTTCGCAACGCCCAAGCCATAGAGGCCGAAGTATAGGCTATCAATTAAATCACAAGCATCTTTGCACATGTGTACTCATTTTAAAAAGAAAAAAACAAACCTCTATGCATATGTCAATTATTGTATATTCTACATTTTAGGGGTACATAGATTATTAGTCACACGAAGATCAAAGGAATTCGCCGCTTTAAGAAAACTGCAGTACATTTGCAACTGTAAATTGTAAAAATCATAAGGACATAGGATACGGACATGGGAAATCTAGGGTCACATATAAACAGCCTTGTTGATCCATACATCAGCTTTCGTGATATTTGTTTTGTCTGATGGCATGAGTTTAGAAACGTACTATAGACTATTACACAGATGTATAGATCTGTTAGGAGCATGGTGTATATCGTGTGTCAGTACTGACACATTCAAATGTAGCACAACCCTAAACAAATTTTCTTTAAAATATAAAAAGGCATCATTCAAATAAACGGAATACCTCTATGAGCAGACAGAGTACCCCCATAACTCTGAGTCAGATATGATTACAGGTTGACATCGAGAAAGTGTATCAAATAGGCAGCAAAGATAGGAGGAAGAAGCTGCATTAAGCGAACTAAGTAGAACCACAGAGAGATGCGATCATAAAGTGTGCAGCAAAGTATGCAAGCATAGTATACAAGCACGTTTACAATAGAAGTCAACCCCACAGTGTTCAGCGCCAAATACCACATTCCACACGTGGGTTCTGAGGCCCCAGATCCACTGCATCCCTAACAAACATGTCGTAAGAGTTGACTATTTAAGTGTTTATTTCGAGTCGAAAAGCACCTGCCTCAGCGGCTGAAAACCAACATTCTGCATAAATAAATAAAAAGGCTAGATCTGTACAACGGATGTGCTAGCAACACTCAAGTTCTGAAAAAAAAAGCTAAATCAGAAGTGGACGGTAAACTAGAACTTTCCGCAGGAGTTTACAGTCGGTCAACGATAAAAAGAACTGTGCACAGTTCAAAGCCATTAGTTTAGAATTACCACTCCCTAAATGGGTTCTGGGGCCCCATTTAGGGTGGAAGGTTGGGGGGGGGGCGGGGGATCGACCCACTGTCCCCTAGAAAGTATGCGGTAAAAGTCGGCAAATTGTGGGTGTTTCTTTCGAAGTCGGAATGCATCAGCCTGAGAGGCAAGCCACCAACAGTCTGCTTACAAAAAAGTAAGATTTTGAAAGAAAACAAACTTGTCTGTTTAACAGATCCGTGCTTATCTGTATGCATGCTGTTGGTTCGTTGCCTCTAAGGCAGACGCAATCCGACTAAGAAAGGAATCCCTAATTAGTCGACTCTTACGACATGCTTGTTATGAAAGCAATGGGTCTTTTCCTTGTCCCACAATAGGGCCCCGAAACCCACAAAGGAATAGTCACAAAACAATGGATACTGTCTCACTCTAAGGTACCTGGAAATAAGAGAACTGATAAACTTGCAGGGTAGGGTGCGAAAAAAGAGCAGCTGGATATACCAGTCACACACTCGTACTATCAAATGAAAGGATAATTAAATCAATGAGAAAAACCACCAACCCTGGCACAACATTTTCTTGTAATGGATAGACCAGGACAAGTTATTATTATGCACCTCATAATAGGGCACAGTCAATTAACCAGCCATGTGTGTGCGAAATTTAAGATTGTGGTAACAGCCATGTCTACATGTGGGCTTCTGCTCCAGACAACAGAATGCACACTTCAAGACCGGTCCGAATATCACTCGTGAACGCAAACCTCTTTAAAAAGAAGAACAGTGAAAAGCAAAGTTTACGGCCTAATTAACTCAAAACATAAGTTAAAAAATATATAAAAACATCAAAACATAAGTTAAATTTTTACGGGAAATGACATTACATATATAGACAGCTTATATCCCGCGAACGAAAAAAATAAAATAAAATAAAAAGAAGAATAAGACACTGGCTGCATACACTTCCAGTAATAATTCCTTGTACTCATTGTAACCTAGGTCTATCTCAGACGCATAGGTCGATTATAAAACTCATCCTTTAGGACGACCATGCACACGTTAAGTCACTGCCCTGCTGCGGCATCCTAATAAAGTAGGCTTATTTTTAATTGAGAATCTACATCACAGCACTCGAGGCATTACCTTAAGCGCACCGTTCCCGTCTTCAGCAGCTAGCCCTGAGTTTAATTCCGAACGTTATCTATCTGATTGTACATCAGTCTCACCTTTCCCTAAGTGTTACCATATCCCCTTTGTACTCCCCGCAGCACCATTCTCCAAGACCATGAATATCACCTGTGACTCCGCACTGTTAACTCACCAACTAATGATCAAGATCAAGAGTTACCATCAAATGTGATCGTATTCAATCAGGTATCTTTCCCTGACCTATATTTTATAGATCAATCGGCACTCGATGGGTAATGTGATCAACATCACGCCGTCGGCTTTACTTCCTGTGAAATAAGCTGGTACTATTTAAGACTTGGGAGTCGAAGCAATTTGGGAAAAATTCCGGCTCTCTCTGGTCCTGAACCTACGACCTTCAGATCTACAGACGGGCATCTAGGCTCACCAACACGGTGGCTCCTTCTGTGTCACTGAATCATTTATTATTCTTTAGTCATACTAATGTAACTGAATGCATCAGTGCATTATATATATATATATATATATATATATATATATATATATATATATATATATATATATATATATATATATTAACGTTAAGGGGATTTTATTTAGTGACGAGATTTATTTTTCTCACCATTTACAGTATCATTCTACTATTTTTATTAAGAAATATTCTGAATGTGAATAATTTTTATGTAAATGGTTGTTAAATGTGTGCTTACTCAAGGGAGACAGGTAAAGTGCCGTCCATTTTTTTAATTGCTGCTCACGAGCATTATGACAGGAATACAGATATTTGTAAATGCCAGTTTTTTGTCATTGTCATTGTCATGGTTTCTTTTACAAACATTATGTTATGGAAATTGCATACCAGGACTATCAATTTAGAGTCGGTAGCGGATCGTTGTGAGGGTAATTTTAATGTATTTTTTTAAAAATTATTCTGCTACAAAATAAATGGAGTAATTTCCTTGGCACTTAAATGAATACAAATATAAATATGTGTTGTTTTGGTTGTTTTTGTTAATATTGTTAAGGACTGGTCTCTGGGAAAAAAAATCATTAATAAAAACAAAACATCCAAGCCAGAATAGTTGCATTAACTGTTGTTTGATGTTTCGCAAAGGAAACATATAATTAATAGCTTACATTTTCTCTACGATCAGCTAGAACACTTAGCTCTCAAGCGGGAAACTAGATCTCGATTTCTCCGTAAGGTGACGTTCGATCCTAACTGTGCCAGTTCATGGTGATCGCCCTAATCTTGTGGCCCTAAATCCTAAGGCTCGAGATTTCTTCACCTGCCGTACACAGACCTAAAAGTTGGTGCTATAGGGCCTATACTGTTTGCGGTAAAAGTAATGGACCCTATTCCACGCCTTTCAGGTGGTGGTTGATGTGTTCAGCATCACACCGACCGCCTTCACTTCGCAGGACTGTACCTGATATCCACTGAAGCTGGTTCGACCTGGGAGCCAATGTAATTTTTGAAAAAAGTCCGGCCTTGTCAGAAACCGAACCCACTACATTTGTATACTATTTGTAAAAGTATATATATATATATATATATATATATATATATATATATATATATATATATACATATATATATATATAATCCCATATCTTGTTTATTTATAATTGTTAGTTTACCCAAACACTAAATAAAACAAATTCATATATAGATAATTTAATGTACACGGAAAAGGTGGTGCGTGGAAATCAAGAGACAACAGTTACTGTGTAAAAACAACTTTCAATATAATGGGTTTCATATACAGCTACAGCGGCAACCTAAGACCAACGTCAATGAGACAGGCAAAGCTGCTGGATAAGAGTTGGTGAATGCTGTCGACAAGATTGCAGACACTGTAGTGGCATAATGAAGAAATAGTCTGCCATCCCTTTGTGACGTCAACATTATTTCGTTGGTGGTTAATGTGATGCGAGGACCACGATCATGACGATATGGTTTACGCATAATGTGTTCTGAATGTTCTAACGTTTAAAATACTCCAGGTTTTTGTAAGTAATTTTTTTTCTACAAAACTCTATACTACACAGGCTTGCTTCGCCAGCTTTTTTTTTTTAAACACATTTAAATGAATGTTACCATTTACATGCTTAGATGATCTTCTGTATGTACGTACGTACTCAGAGAAGTTATTAGTCACAAAGAATTCAAAATCTAAAGCTTTAAGATGACCACGGTATTAAGCAATGAAGACACGAGAATATTTGAATTAGTCAACTTCGTATGCGTTTGTAGCATTGTGGGTATGTTTGGCATTGTAACCAATATCGTGAATATTGTCATCTTCTCGGTGCAAGGTTTCAAAAATACGGTAAACATAGGCTTTATAGGACTTGCTATTTCTGACTTAAGCTGTTTAATAGCGCTTCAGTGGGTGTCAGTCAGTATGAATCCTTTGTTTAGTCTAACTGGGGCCCCTTGGATTCCATTGGAAGTAATGTATCTGTCGGGAGCGTGGCCACACGTTTGCTTTGCAAGAATTACAAGTTTTATTACAGTGTATGTAACATTAGAGAGATATCTCAGTATAGCTCTGCCTCTGAAGGTGAAACAAATTATAACGCGAAAGACAACAGTAATAATTATAGTTACTATTTACTTAATCAACATAGCAAGTATGGTTCCTGAGTATGCAACTTCTTACCTTGGATGGAGGTTCGACCCTTCACTAAACCAGACACGTATTGGTATACTGTTTACAAGCAACAGAAGCCAGCTGGATGGTGTAATCTATGTTATTCATTCAGTTCTTGGAATGGTTTCATTCGCCGGTGTAGTCAATTTTACAGCTCTGCTGGTTATCAAGCTGGGGCAAAGTTCCCAGTGGCGAAATAATGTTACATCAAGTCACATCAAAAGTGACGTTATATCAAACAGGGATGCGAAAACGGTCAAGATGGTTGTCTTGATTGCCTGTGTGCTTATCGCTTGTTACACCCCCGGTGCCGCGGTTGCCATGGTGACATTTGTTGTTGGACCAGAATTTAATATTAGAGGCAAATACATCAACATCTGCGAGTCAATGTGGTCGATAGCCATAACATGCCAGTCCATTAATTCTAGTGTGAATATATTTGTATATTATACAATGAGTTCTAAATACAGAGAGACATTTCGCGAAGTAACCAAGCGCATACAAGCCTGTCATTTCTTTACACCCAAACACAATAAAAGGCTGCAAATAAAATAGATATAAGTAATTTGGACGACTCCAAGCGTACATATCTTTTGTATTCACTTGTTATGTGCGCATCTCTACGCTTTTAGGCTTTAGTCTTGGGTGATCGAAATTGAAAATTTGGTACCTATGAAAGTACAGGCTGTTTGAAATATCCACAACATATAAATAAATTCCCACAGCATTACATGAATGTTCGCGCACAAACTTACACTTACTCTTTTTTTAACTATGCAAGTAACAGATAAGCTTCAAAAGTAAGCAATGTCAAAAATTATGTGTTGACTGACATAAAGAAAAGAACAACACAATATTTTTAGGAAGAAGCTAAATATCGTATAAAAGCATAAAAAGGAATTTTAAATGTCTGTGTTTTTCAGCAATGTGCACTGGTGGCGTATGTATTCATCCATGCTTGCTGTTCCATACATACAGGTTTTTACATTTAAGTTTTTCAAAATGTTCTTATAGTATATGTTGCACATATGATACACACGCAGTTCTATGCAGACTTCTCCACGAAACATCTGTGTATATGAATTATACTGCATTAGAAATGTTACATAACCGAGAGGCGGATTTGTATCACCTGAGACATTTCGTGTATATAAGTTTATCAGTCTCAGTTTTTGTCATCACAGCTAATTGGTCACCATATTTGCTCCATTCCTGTGCTGGTGAAAAATCACACAAACTGACAGTGTTCGCATACGCATTACTGCATAAACCAGCTGTCATACTTGCCAACAGCAGTGTGTTACTAGAAAAGTGCATCACTGATGAAAGAACTAGTCACTGTAAAGCAGCAGATCTACACAGCATACGACACACTGCTAGCGAAAATGCAACCCTCCAATTGCTATTTTTTTTAAATTTGCAGTTCACAACATAAATCATTCGACAATCCCATATGCGCTCCATCCGTATTTTCAGCAGCAAACGAAGAGATCCAGTTCTGATGCTACTCTGAAATATACAGCCTACAGCGATTAACCATAGGCTCAAATCAGTTGCTGGATTTTAACACATGTGTTTGCCACTGATGGTTGACACTCCAACCTTCTTCTTGACTGCTTGTTGAAGTAAGCCCACCACATGAATGTAGGAACGCTTGAGTATAAGAGCCTAAGTAACCTTAGGCGTCGTGTTTTACCCATTATTGTTCTATGATAGTTCCCTTAATGGGTGTGTATATTACATCGTTTTCTTTCCATGGTGTCTATTACTGCTGGTGAGATGTCAACAATAACAAATTAAAAAAAATTCATAAAAAAATAATATATATATCAACATTGCGGTTACTTACAGTATTTTCCCATCCAGATGATCCTTTAGTCTTCTTAATTTTGGCTGTGTTGTTACGTAAACAACGCATGTAACGATACATTTATTATTACGGTTGCTACAGCGCAGCCTCAGAGAATCGCTTTGCTTGTTTGAAATGCAATGACTGATGTGGATCGAGACACATTATCAGTATATGTTTTTATATTATTTTTGTCCCCCCCCCCCCCCACCACTCACACACACACGCACGCACACGCACGTGCGCGCGCACGCACGCACACACACATACATACACACAGTATTCACTCTTGCAAAAGATAGTTAACAACTTATATACCCTTTTTTCTTCAATAAATTGCTTTGTTTGTGGCCGATTGCAACAGCAGTTTTCGATAATCGACATGTATTAGTGTTTTTACTGTTTTGAGTTTTAGAGAAATTTGCTTTGTAAACATAAGCGATGTGCTACTGACAGTACTAAAGCAGTAAAAAGGAAATGTCCCACTAAATAATAACACGTGTGTCCTCCTCCTGCAGTAATCAGAGCTCCATAGCGGTGCCTCACTGAGAAGGTTAAGTTTGTGAATGACGCTTGTGAAAGATTATTACAAGCATGTGTGAGTTGATTTCAAAGATGTAACAGATGTTGAGGTGATCCGGCAAGTTTGGGACATGGTTGTAAGGCATGTCTCATACATCTCTAATAGGGTTGAGATCAGGTGAAATTGCTGGCCACGGACCCAAAACATTAACATTGTTCTGCAAAGGAAATGCAGCGTTTGTCGTGCTCGATGAGGGGTTGCACTTCGTGCATAAAAGTGAAGCCTTGTCCACGAATGTTGGGGTGGGTGGGTGGGGGTGGGGTGAGGGGGGTGGAGGGAGGCAAAACGTGTCAAATTCTTCAAGGATGCAATTCTATATACATCGTTCATATAGACGTCTGTACATCATGACTGTGCTATAATGCCTGTCGATCATTAAAATCAAAAACATGACAGACCGTCATTGCCCTGTAGATCATCTGACGTGTCCACTGCCCACTGAAGTCTTGTCTGGATGTGGCGTTGCTGAAGTTGAAGCCGGCGGACAAGCCGGAGTTTGTTTGCATGTTTCGAACGGCTGGAGACAACAAAGTGTATAGAGAAACGTGTCTCATATTTGGTGTTGCAATGACGTATCCCTTGTCCTTTATGAAGACTAGAAAGGGTTTCGCAAATGAACTGTCCGAACAAATCGGTCCTCGTTTTGTATAGTCGCCCTGGGTCTTTCTGGTCTTGGAAGCTCTCTGGTAAAGTCAGTTAACAGTGAAACGTTCTTGCAATTTATAGTATGGTAATCGGGAGTCGTGAAATATCAGCGCACAACTTGAAATTTGTGTACTGATTAAAGATAGCCAATTACCTCATTTTTTTTTTTTTTTTGTATACTGTTTGGCGCAGTGTGATGTTAACACGTCAGTTTATTCAGATCTAATGAGGGTGAGTCGGCTCTGTGGCTAAGTCGATGCGAACGCTTCGTAATGCCGGGATGCCGGGTTCGATCCCAGCTGCGGGCCACGCTCCTTGCGTTGGCTTCGACAGTGGTATCAAAAAGGATCGTAAAAGATTGTAAAGGATACGCAATAAAAACAATGAGGGTAAATTTGGCGAAGCATTCAGTCATAGTCACAAAACATTTTTTTTTTTCAAATCGCTTCCGTGTTTATTTTTTTATAGGTCAGAAATTATGAAAATCTCATAAAATGCGTGAACATGTACTATGAGTCTAATGATAGCGAGTACTGTTCACGGCCATTCTAATAAAGTAACATGTAAAATTCACATAGCATTTCAGTTAGTCGTTTTGAAAATATACTTGTACAACGGAATTCGAACACCTTTTGCGCACACTACTTGGAAACCAAAAGACATCTTCAAGAAACTTTTCCTAGATATTTGAATGCCCACTCGAAAATTAAATGACGGTACGTGCCGATCAAGCGACTGAACTTACAATGCAAGAGCTTCAGTAACTTCACCAGCATTATCTTCTGGCGATGAAGAGGTACAAGCTTAACGGATTTGCACTAATAAAATCCATGATTCTGCGATCACTTTATCGAAAACGGAAGAAGTTCTTGATATTTGATACACTAATAAAGCCCTAGCTAACACGTTTATAAATAAGGTTGTTGCGTATCCCTTACAAGACGTTGCAGAACCAACCCCAACAGTCCCTGTCTGTTGTGTGGTTTTTCCAGGCAAATTTACGTCCAGTAGCTTGCCATTGCTTACTAGACGGTCGGCTTTCTTGATACCACTGTCGAAACCAAAGCAAGGCGCATGGTCCGCAGCTGGGATCGAACCCGGCATCCCGGCATAACGAAACGTTCGCATCGACTTAGCCACAGAGCCGACACAGGTTTATAAACTTGTTTAATAAAAAGTTATCGAACATTAACAATTTTCTTTTTTTCAAACTGTTGCCAAAACCAGAACACTTTGGAATTCTGGTTGCCAAGAAAAACCAGTGTCCCCAAACCCTCTTTAAACTGCCCGACTACGAAACAAGAGAACGGCTTTCCTGACGACTCACCGTGAAAACAATAATCCACCTAATAGCAAGTGCCTGGCGCATGTCTTTAATAAGATTTACCCTAGTAAACACAGACATTCTGAAGTGACTTAATGTTAGATGGTGGCTCACCTTGGTCTAGAAGATACTTCGTAGCTCCAACGACCATTCAGCATTACTTCAGGGGTGGGGCGACTCAAATTATGATTCCCACTGCAAAAATTATTATACCTGGGTACAAGTCTGCCTGACCTCCTCACCACTTAGAAACCCTCAGACTAGATAGCAAACCTATCATACTCAAAATATAACAGTAACGAATCTGACTAAATAACACCACAATAACACACACTTCAATCTAAAAGAACTGGAAAAGACTGGCCACTGACAAATCTGAATCCAGCATAATAAAATCTAATGTAATAAGTACAACAAAGGAAAAGACTGAAAAGTAAATGAAAGCAGAGGACAATTCTAGGAAACTAATGAATCAAGATTCCTAAGCTGCCTACCACACTTCACGGCTCATCACTGCAAGACGTTTCTGTGACAGGAGTAAAAGTGGGCACTAGTGTCTTGGATGGCTGCTGTTCCGGAATATTTCTGTAACTTATCTGAGATAGACTTATCCTCTCCATAGTTCATTAGATGGACTTCCCTAGAAGCAGCGCTTGACCATTAGTTAGGGATCTGTTCTGTAGTACAATTTTCCAATTGCTATAAATCAAATGTGCGGAATGTACTTAAACAGTCAACTTTGACAACTAGGACAGGTTCTCTTACTTATACCTATTGTCAGTAATAACTAGAACCATTTGCACCCTTAGGTTGGGTCTGGCAGAAGAGCAGGTTGTGGATACTCCGGTTACCTCAACACAAAGACTGGTTTCAAACAGTCTTCAGTACTGCTGTACTGTCTCGAGGTAGGTGTTGTTGAAAACTGACATGAGATACAGTTGCCAGACATTGGTATATCATGTTCGGTGATTCTGGCCCTCCTCCAGAGAGGGCAACATACATCCCATGCTCAATTGAAGTTCCCGAGTGAATTGGATACTTTCAACGGTGGTGCTGAAGATTTTTAAGACAAGGGCGAAACTGATCTGTATTCTCTGGAGATTGAGCCAAGAATGAGGTTTTGAATTTGGGACATACCCAAGTTAGAAGTAGGAAGTACTCCTTTCGCGAACAGACGGTAGTTCGGCCGATGGAAAAAGATCTCGCTACACTTAGAAATCACTTACCTGTGAGTGAATTACTAACATAACTCACTCCCAATAGGTAAAGGAACGAATTTAGTTATTATCCCGACATCTAGACACATAGGTACAAAAGAAGGACTATATACTCATGTCCAAGATTTGAAAGAAACTCATTTACATATAGATGTACAAGATCTGGGCAGTTACAGAACCAGAGGGGTGTTGTGCTGTCATGCGACACTTCTGAAAGAGACAAATAATGTAATCAGAAGAGAATGCATGAGATCATCGCAGTGACATTGAAGCGTTAGGAGAGTCATACTGACTACTTTCCGTCTTCCCAAGTGAAATCGTTATGTTGTGTTATGAGCAGGCATGGAAATCATAGCCTGTGCGCGATGGCAAGTGTGAATAGCAAGATCAGCTCTCATTATGAGAAGGTTTCCATGATTAGAGCATGAGATTTATTTGCCACTGTGCCACAACATGCAGTTAAAGTGATTTGCAGACTCTCAGCTTTGAATAATTGTTTCGTTTATAACTCTTGCTTTCTTGATCCCCCCCCCCCCCTCAACCCCCGTTTCCACGTATTACGGTTATGGTATTATGTCCTCACGAATCTATTTGATACCAGTATCATTCAAGTCCTCATTAAATACATTTGTAAATTGTAGCTGAGGTCGACAGCGACACCTTCTACCCAACTGTAATTCGCCATAGAGGATATCCTTAGAGACTACCAATTACCATTCTATACGTATGTCCTAGCTATTTGAAGACGGATCATTGAGAACAAAAACTGTTGAGATACTTGCTCTTTCCAATTCATCGTTTGAGAGGCATTGAGATACCGAGAGAAATAATTCTAGGTGATTAAATACGATGGTATGAAAAGATACCTAGATCATCGCTGGCGAAATGTGAGTTATAACATCATGTTTCAGAGTATGTGGTGATAATGATAAAATATTTCATCATAGCCTATCTGTATGGAGTATAACTAAAAGCGAGGTAGCCTCATTACAGACTTCTGAGAATAATCGTACGAATCTTTAGAAGTATCACAAAATAAAATGTGAGAAGCAACAACGAAATTCATTTTTTTTAATAATCAAAAATTGTTGGTATTATGAGGACTAATAGATTACAGTGGTAGAGGCATGAGAATGACAGATAGAAGAGAGAGAGAAAAAACGCTTGCACAAATGAAGGGAATGCCAGCAGACCATGAGGGGGACCAAGAAGAAAAAGGAGAGATGTCTAGTTGCACTATTACAGCAGTAGAGCCTTAACCACATATATTCAGGAACATGGAATTCGAATGCAACACGCATTTGCTCTGACCGTTCTTAGGGATCACTATTGTCACCTGTTTTGTTCAACACATATACAGCAAGTCTGGCAAAAATGCAGCCTGTTGGTCCAGATTGGGCCTTGACATTTGCTGGTGTCCTAGTGTATCGAAACGGGTCAGACAGGCACGCCATGACCACACATGTACAAAGTGACCGTGCACGAGAGAAAAAAACAGCCAAGCGTGAACTCTAAGAAGGTTGGTGTATTCTGGTAGTCCTTAAACCGCATTGGAAAGAAGAGCTACCTAACGGATTCATTACCGGAATAAATGTTTAAAGAAGAGATAGGTTGAAATACTCAAGACTGACATTTGATTGCAGTCAGTCGTACATGTATCACATAGAGCAGACTGTGATTTAACGCAAGCGTGGTCTAGGCACTGAAGACTATGGTGACGGCATACATGGAACCGACTGTTGGTCTTATTGTAAAACCATCTACTGCTTTCAGTAACTTATTATGGTCTAGAAGATTTAACACCATTTACTATACAATGTGAAAAACGTGAAAAGGATTTAAAAAGAAGAAATGAAAATTATCTTGGACTGCACGAGAGACACAACGGTTAGAACAATGGGGTATATTCAAAACTGTGTTTTCTTATTGTGTATTACTACAGAGATATGTAACATATAACGAAGAACAAAACGATATCTCGTCACCAAAATACGTTTTGTGTAAAAAAAAAAAAAAAAAGAGCACGTTATAGATGTGAAGTTACATGATAATCACGACTGATCTTGAGTTTCCATTGGAGAGATTTAGTCTATCTTCAACATCACAGTATTACTATTTAATCGAAAAAAATTGAATTTTCTGCTTCATTATTTGTCGATTTAACTCCATAGAAATACACCTGACGAGATACAGCAAAATGTGACAGGCAATATACTGAACAATTTATTGTTTGTGTCAAAAGTGTTTAAAAGAGGAATTTGTTTAGGCTCACATTGGCAAAGTCTTTACTGTCACTAGAACAAGGCAAGGAGTGCATGCGAATTACCAGTGATGAAAAGAATTCACTACCTGGCAATCTGAAAATTTGTTTAGAATAGACATGCTGAAAAGAGAGAAGTTATGGATGGCACTAGCTAACGATACCATTGGGCTGGCTGCATTACTGCTTTTTTGAAAACTTATTATATCTATTAAACGTTCTGGTTCTTGGGAGATTATGGCGTTACCACTACGTATTCTATCTCATATAGATAAATATCTATACAAACAATAAATTACATTCGCTGTGAGTGTTTCGAGATTAAGTCAGAACCACCACTGTTTGCCCCACTTTGTTCATTTATATATATATATATATATATATATATATATATATATAATTGTGCAGTTTCAGACTTTAAACAAAAACAGGACAAGTGCTCAAAATAATTCCCCTCTTCACGAATATGAGAGGCTCAGTCTCTTCATTTGTCTCGGTTCTTGGTGGAAATTATTGTCCCATTATGAACGATCGATGCCTCGTTGCATGTAATACTTTTTTTACCCTCAATATCCCATTATGGACAATTGTTGGCTGTGCGAGGTATTCCCAGAATGTTTTTTAGGAACTCTGCTTCAATAGAGCTTTTTAATTGCTCGCTTGCATTCTAAGATAAAATAAGCGAATTGATATATGTATAAAAAAAAGGTTTAATTGAAAGACATTGTAACTGTAATATATATATATATATATATATATATATATATATATATATATATATATATATATATATATATATATATATATTACAGTTACAATGTCTTTCAATGAAACCTTTTTTTTAACCATACATTTAATGCTCAAAATATCAGTACTCAAGATGCTGCAAACATTTAGCTAAAAAAAAAAAAAAAAGATTTACATATTAATGTACATATAAATAAATGTTTTTTCACAATAATAAGCCTCAGAGTATGTAAACTGTCTGTGGCGTGTTGTTTTATTTAGCTGCCATTGATACCAAGGGACGTAAGAATAATGTCAAGATGCTGTTTTCTTTTCTCATGGTGTACATTGTATAAACACCTAATGTGGAGCTTACACAAAACACTCGCTCAACGGATAAAACAGTCGCATCCTAAATGTAATGTCCAGGCAATACCATTTTTCTGCTTCTGCTCCTCCTCCAAGTTATCTTACTAATCAGAGACTGTCAAGATGAGATATTATGATAATATTGCGTCCTTTCCAATATGTCGTATGAGTTGATTTGCATTTCACTATTGCGATGTTCATGACGCCGTTGTCTCATTCCTTTGTGTGGTCTTCACCGTGCTGTGTGTTCATAATATTTCTTTCGTATGGCTCCCTGTGGCAGCTGGTACTGAGGTTTTCTGGTCAGATGGCCCCCCTATTGTTCCTGTTGCAACTTAATTAACCGTATGACCGGTTTCAGACCGAGTCTTCTAATTTCTCTTACTGTTGCTCTTTTTTGCATCGCATCTCTTTTGTTAGGATTTTGCACCTCTAATTGTTGTACCTCTAATTCTACAATATCGTTTCGCTTCTTTCTAACGTGATTCTGTCCTGATGGGTTGTGCATATTCCTGTTGACCCATTCCTACCCCTTTGTATTTACCGAACTGACGCTACCAGCCCAATAGTATCTTCAACAAGTGCCATCCATTACCTCCCCAACTCAACCCCCACCCCCACCCCCCCCCCCTTTTTCATTTAAAAACCAGTCTCGACTAAGATCTTACAGACTGCAGCGGATGATTTTTATCACACGCAGCTGTCATGTTGTTCTCGTCTTGTCTCAATGCCAGTCTAGATTTTACAGATGTCAGCTCCAGAATATACCTTACTGTTTGATTTATTGTATCTCTCTTGAACCCTAGAACGATTCCTTTTCATTCATTTTTGATGCGTTCAAATGTTTCACATTGTGAAGTAGTCAGAAAGTGTCAACATGCCTAGTCTATCATCAGTTACTTAAAAGGATCAGATGACTGAACAATAAGACCAATAGTCTCGTAAGTTCATGTAAGCTCATATGCGTATTGTATCCGATCTCCAAGTTATCGAACAAAATAAAACTTTTCTCTCCAACAGTACTGGCCTTATCCAAATAGCAAACCACGTGTTTAGGCCTCAGTCCATCCAGCACTGCATAAGGTGTGTGAAGTCAGTGCCGTTATAGGCATCTTAAGAGATCCATCGCCACAGGTACTGTTTCTTACTTTAGTTGAAAGCCTTCATAACAATCGTATGGAACGTGCTAGCCTTGTCCCATGTTGCTTATCTTGATCTATAGCTGCCCGCAGTGTCTTCTAGCATTATAGCCTGGAGAGAATGAAACATCTGGGTGTAACCAGAGGGTCTAGCCGGATCACTCAGAGAAATGGCAAGATGTACATGTAACCAGATTGCGACTGGTACCATCAGTATTGGAATTCTGCTCTGGCTGCTGAAGATGAGGACGGAGCAGGCATGGAAATGCCTTGAGTGCTGTGATGTAAATTCTTGACTTAACAACTCAACTCAGTGTCCTGTAGCACGCCCATATTTTTTACTAAGTGTGAAATCACTATCTTTACCACAGTTTTTTCCATCAGTTTGTCACAGACATTTTTCATGGTAATGATTCTACAACTGATTTTTGAGTGATATGCAAGCTTTGGAAACGATAAAAGATAACTATGTAAACAGTCTTCAGGTACGTTTAACGTTTGGCTACTGCCATTAAAAAGACTCTCACAACTCGTATTATTTCATCACCACATAACTGATAACACAGGATCTGATGCAACTAACCTTACTGTCTGGTAAGATAAGTTAATGCAACTGGCTGTGAGAGATAAAGTAAAATTACCAGACAATTGACGGACGAACACAGAATGAACCGATTAGACCTGTCCTTGCAGCATCTCTGTCGATACGCAGATAAAGAAGAAGACATGCTGAACAGGATTATTACTGGGGACGAATTATGGGTGCATCACTATCGGCAGTAATCAAAGAGTGCTTCAATGCAATGGCAACATCCTTCTTCGCCTTGTGTTCACAAATTAAAGGTTACGCCATTAGCAAGAAAGGTTATGCTTACAGTGTTCTGGGATCGTCAAGGTGTGCTTGCAATCAATTAAAAAAGAAGACATTGTGAATGTTGATTCATACTGTAAAGTTATTTCGACTAGAAGAGATTCGAATTATATCGAAAACGTCCTGGCCAGCTGAGTAGAGGAGCACTGCTCCTTGATGACAAGCAAGACCATATACGGCTCGGTTAACTCAAGAGAAAATTAACCATCTAGGGCGAAAATTTCTGGAACATTCGCCTTACAGCCATGACTTATCCCCTAGCGATTTCCACCTTTTTGGTCCACTAAAAACCCACCACGGCGGGAGACATTTAGCGAATAACACGGAAGGTAAATTAAAAGTAAAAATGCGGTTTAGAAAACAGAGCACGCAGTTCTATGCAGCAGGTTCGGAAGGAGAGAATAACGACGGAACATGTGCATCAATGTTGGTGGAAATCATGTTGAAAAATAAAGGGACAATAATTGTATTTCTTTCTTCTTTTTTTACTACCATATGCGACTTACTTACTGAATTTCCTCTCGTAAAAGTGAATTATATATGAACTAAATATGACCAGAATACCTATAAATGAAGGACTTGTAAATGACATGGAAATTATAGATCTGATGTATTTATTAGCACCCAGTAAGGCAGAAAATGATGATTATATTACTGCAAAAATGCTCAAGGCAGTAAATGATTTAACCATAAACCAAATAAAAGATTTATTTATCAGAAATCAGCCGATTGGGAAAGTCTATAATCAATGAAAGAAATGATTAAATGTCAAAAAAAAAAAAAAAAAAAAAAGAAAGGTACTATTACTGACTTCAACAGCTGTAGAGGGACTATTTTCTTATAATTAATGTCAAAAACTCTTTGTGTGATCTTTTTCTTTACAGAATTAGATCACAAATAAAGAGGTAGTAGACACAACACTCAGGGAGCAACACGCAGGTTTTCGATCTCGTAGAAGCTGATTAGGTCAAAAAAAACACCTTGAGGGTTAGTTTTGAGGAATTTGTTTAAAAATATCAGTCCTTTATGTTGAATTTAAACGACTATAAGTTGGTGTTGTTGTTGTTGTTGTTGTTGTTGTTGTTGTTGTTGTTGTTGTTGTTTGATAGATTACACAAAACCTCACTATGGTTGGGATGTTATGTATGTCAATGAATATGATATATATTTAAAGGGCAATGCATGAAGGCGGCTCGAAGTGTGCAGTGCCAACAGATGATGGTTTCAATGACTGGTTTGTGGTTGAAACTGGACTGAAACAGGAATGAATTCTATCTTCCCTGTTATTTGGAATAATTATTAGCTGGGCGATGAAAATGGTGTGAAGAAAATCAGCAATGACTGGCTGGAGAACACGCTGTTGGAAGACATCGATTTTGTTGATTATTCTACTAAGCAAAAACAACAATAGCATGCGCAGAAAAAACGGACAATTTAGCAAATATATCATTACAGGTAATTTGGAATACACACACACACACACAGAACAGTTACGAAAAGACACATATATTGAAAACACCAATAGTGGAATAAGCAGATGTAACATTAGAGATAGAAAAAAAAACTGTTACTCATTTAGGTGGTAAGTTTTAAACTAAACTATATACAAAGACACAAATTATAACACACACTTGCAGGGCATCAGCAGCTTTTAAAAGCCTGAACAAAATATGTAAAATTTTAAAACAAAGCTATGCATTTTCAAATCTAGTGTTTTTTCGGTTTTAACATTTGCCAGTTGCAGTTGAAGAGCCTCTCTAATGATAATGGTAATGTTAGTTTCAGCTTCGTAGCAAACGCGTCACCGCATAGTTGCTCCGCTCCTGTGCCAACGAAAAACACACAGAATGTTCATCACAGTCCCTTGTGGAAAGATTGACAGAATGCTGTCTCAGCATATGCACTAGCATACACACGCATTAAAAGCATACGGTAGCCATCAGAAGTGCTAACACAAACAGTCTGACATTAGAAATTCAGTTCATCATCGACAGTAGCAGAGGTAAGCAATAAAACAGCAGTTGCACACGCAATCAATTTTAATCACATGAAATCGCCACCAATATTGAGACGACAGGAAAAAATTCCAAATGAAACCCGCAGCTCACAGGGTCGCAATATTAACTCAACTCAGTAACTGAGCGACGAAACTATATCCTTTCAGTCTACAAATGAGTAAAAATGCAACGGCCACCTTCTGGCAGAGGCAAGAAATTTTCCACGACTAAAAACAGTGATCGGGCCTAGCGTCCATTTTACTGTAAGTAGTTCGGCCATCTCGGAGCCTCTCTAAAGACATGGAACGAAAGACAGATGCGTGAGAAAACAAATACCTGAGCGAAAATGGTAAACGTAAAAAAAAATGATGAAAATAATTAAAAAGTATGAAGTAACAGGAAAAATGTCTGGACAAACACAGTATCAACAGTTAAAGTACATAAAACACAACGCTATTCTGAACATAACCCGAGAAGAAACGAGCCGTACTGAAATAGGAAATAAAGGGAATAATGAGGCTAGGACGCTCACAAAGACAATTATAAAATGGACGAAGACAAGAGAGGCAAAATCTGCTTGACTGGATTGCATCCATGACATTGAACTAATTCCCAAGATATAATGGAATAGAGAAGGAGACTGAGAGTCCTATATGAAATATAATGTCTCGACCGGACAATGAATAAAAGAATATGGACTAAGTAAACGTATTGTGGGTTTTCGGTACCGACGTCGTTGTTGATTGATGAACAGATAAAGGCAGCTGAACCAAAATCACGTCATTTTTTTAATAATGTGATAACTGGGACAAAACGTTATTATATAAGTAAATATGCTAAATTAATTATATGCTATTAAGTAATAAACTGTCGTTTAGTTGCGATAAACGCGTTTCTTATTGTGACAGGACTATTATTTCGTTCTTTTGCGTCGCGTTAACGCATGTGATACATGATTTCTGTTTCTGTAACTGGTCTTTAAATTTGCAATTATATTAGGGAAACTACACAAATCGAAATATTTTAATGACAACCCAAGGTACGTTGTCGGCAACGTATATTTCTGGTAATGACAGTTTCTGGTAACATGTCTTTAAATATTGCACTCCTTCGTTTCGTACATAATAATTATTAGGACAGAAAATTGTACACAAGAAATTCCATTTCGCAAGAGGTAAAATAACATGTGCCAGTACCATCCAAATTAAATATTTGTGTGATTGTTCTATGTAAACGAAAATGTTATTACCCTCATCATATTTATTGTAATGTAATATAAGCAGTAAATATATTGGCAATAAAGTCACTAGAGTTATACATATACATAAACAGCAATTTTTATCTTGCTTTTCGTTCAGAAATAACGACAGTCAGAATGCTTGAGTAGCTGTTGAGAAAATATGGTGTACAAGAAAAAATAATTATCTTTAATTTTTTAAAAATATTTTGTGTTCTTTCATGTTTGTTTATCCATTATATTTATTGTAATGTAGTATAAGCAGGAAATATATTGGCAATGAAGTCACTAGAATTATACATATATAAATAAACAGCAATTTTTGTCGTTTCTCATTCAGAAATAACAACAGTCAGAATGCTTGAGTAGCTGTTGAGAAAATAAGGTTTTTAAAAATTTTTAATTCTCTATAATTGGTGTGTGTACTGTTTTCCTGTTTGTTTATCCGAAGACTATAAACAGTGATCAACATCAGTACCTTTGACGTAGCAATAAGCAGTATTCATGGCTACACCTACAACAACGTTTATATTTGAATAGCTAAACATATATATATATATATATATATATATATATATATATATATATATATATATACCATAAACAAATGGGTTTCATAATTTTTTATACCAGGTCCACTTTTATTCTGAATGTTCTAATATTGAACCGAGAACATGTCATTTGCTACTCTGTACCACAACAAAAAGCCACCCCGCTTTTGATTGCCCTGATGTGGTTTGTATCACTATCTCAGTGATGTATTAGGTTCCTAATTTAGGCATAAGCTTCAACTCGGGGCCTTATTGAAAAGATACGTTTCTTAAAAAATATCCATACGATGTAGGTATTAAAGTCACGACTGGACTGAGATACTTCTATGATGATATCAAGCAAAATTATCCTTAAAAAGAACAAATTCAACGCAAAGATCTGTATCAAATCATCTTTCGAGTCCAGATTCAGTTTTCCTTAAAACTGAAGCCATAAAAAGACGATTGCCGCAACAGGAGAAATATGAATCAGGAAAAGTACTATTTTCATAGCTGAAAAAAAAAAATAATTAAAAAATAATTGAGAGCATCTATGCCTGAATAAAAATGGTCTGCACTCACTATCATGAGATTAGACAGTGGCATGTTTTGTATCATATTGTGTGATGATGCAATCAATTACTGTGCAATTGGGAAAAAC
The DNA here is from genome assembly GCA_905116865.2 of Candidula unifasciata. NCBI lineage: Eukaryota > Metazoa > Mollusca > Gastropoda > Stylommatophora > Geomitridae > Candidula > Candidula unifasciata. Next base: position 228,229 of record CAJHNH020000757.1, read on the forward strand.
AAATTTCAAACTGTTACTTAGAGCCTTTCATAGCATTATATTATACTATTTCTATGATGTACACACATATTCTTTATTATTGTTTTTACTAAGCATTAAGAGACTGTGTGTTTCCGTTCTCCGTATATTAAAACGGCATATATGTCATAACGGTGTATGAGATTAGCTGGTGTAATTTAAAAAGATAGGGTCTTAGGACATGTAGCTTAGGGCCTCTTTAAGTCTAAACCCGGCCCTAGAAGTATTACTAAACACCATTTCATGTTTATTATTGGATATACAAGCATGCGTCACCAGCCTCTTGTGTGGTTTTAATCTGGATTAATTTTCTGAAACTTCAAATTTGCGGGCCTAGCCTGTTATGAATTTTTGGAAGAGTCCTACAGCACTGAGAATATGACTGAATCAAGCAGAACATTTGTCACAGTGCTAAGTGACCATGACAAGACCATATTTGAAATAGTCAACTTCGTTTGTATCTGTAGCGTAGTGTGCATATTCGGCATAGTAACCAATATCGTCAACATAATAATATTCTCTAAGCAAGGTTTCAAAAATACTGTAAACATAGGCTTTTTTAGTCTTGCTGTTTCTGACCTAATTTGTCTCATAGCACTTCAGTGGGCGTCAGTAAGTTTGAATCCTTTCTTTGCTCTAACAGGAGTCCCATGGTTTCCGCTAGAGGTTATGGTTCTTACAGGGGCTTGGCCGCATGTTTGCTTTTCAAGAATAACAAGCTTCATTACAGTGTATGTAACAGCAGAAAGATACCTCAGTATAGCGCTACCGCTGAAGGTGAAGCAAATTATAACGAGAAAGACAACAATAGTGATTCTATGTATCATTTACTTAATGAATATATCAAGTATGGTTCCCGAATATGCTACATCTTACCTTGGGTGGAGGTTTGATGCTTCACAAAACCAAACACGCATTGGAATACTGTTCACAAGCGACAGAAGACACATGGAAGGGATGATCTACGTTGTTCAGTCAATTCTCGGAATGTCTTCATTCGTTGGCGTTTTAATGTTTACAGCTCTATTAGTAATCAAGCTGGGGCAAAGTTCTCAATGGCGTAGGAACGTCACATCAAGCCACATCAAAAGTGAAGCTATATCTAACAGAGAAGCAAAGACAATCAAAATGGTTGTCTTAATTGCTTTTGTGCTCATCGCATGCTACACACCAGGTGCAGTGCTGGCAATGGCTGCATTTGTTGTTGGACCTGAGTTAAACATCAGGGGTAAATATATCAACATAAGCGAAGCAATGTGGTCTATTGCATTAACTTGCCAGTCTATTAACTCTAGTGTGAATATATTCGTTTATTACGCAATGAGTTCCAAATACAGACAGACATTTCATGAAGTGATTTTGTGTAAGACATTCCAGAAACCAGTGCGCCAGAACAGTAGTTAGTTGTGGTACTCAGTATATTTTACTAGCAACGTTTTTAATAAACGGCTAACATAGCCAAGCCCCTTAGACCTAACCTTCCCTGTCAGTTAAAATGGGGCGAAAGTAAAACACCCTTCTCCATGCCTTTAGATATTATGGGCATGTAGAAGTAGACCTATATATTTACCCAAATACCACATGGTGGGTGATGTGGTCAGGATCACGCAGGCCACCTTAACTTCTCATGATTGTACCTGGTACCCAATCAAGGCTGGGTAGACCTGGGCGCCAAGGTCATTTTAGAAAAAAGGCAGGCCCTGTCAGGACCCTAATCCACGCCCTTTCGATCCGCAGGTAGGCGTCTAGCCGATAGACCACGGCGGTTCCCAACGTCCCTGTTAGTTTCTAGGAATGTGCGTATATTTCCACTAGATTTAATATAAATACTATGGTCTAAAAACGCACGTATAATTCGAGCTCATTACAAGCTGGTTCAAGAACCGATATCAGATCACTCAGGGCATTTCCATAAGCGCGTTGTCCCCATTTTCAGCAGCCAGCGCAAAATTCCAATACAAATGGTGCCAGTTAGCATTCCTATTATACGTCCGATTGCCTTTAATTAATCGGAACGTCGAGTATCGACGAGATCCCCTCGTCACTTCCCGCTTCATCAATCTTACCACAGTGTTGTAGTCCATTTGCTCTTCCGAATCGTACACATTCTCACAGAAGGGCCTAACCATGTCGTAAGGTACCATACCTGGTACTGTTATAAGCAGATACATGTTATCAGGTGTATGAATGAAATGATGTATGCAAGAAGGTATATTAGAACAGAATAAAGTTGGGAAAAACATGTGTTCGTTGCTTTGTTCGTATGTGCCTTTCAAGATGGTGTTTAGAAAGAATGTTATTTTTGGAAAGACAATCCTTCAGAAGGCAAGAAAGCCAATGTGGCAAATTTCAGTTCATAATATAAGGTCTATTTGTTGTCAAAGTTTTTTTTTTCTAATTTTCTTTTTTTTTTCTTTAAATCAAAATCAATTTGTTTTCCCCTAAAGCAGCCAAATGTCCCCAGGATGTGTATGTGGAGCTCTTGGGGCGCAGTTGAGACCATTCTGGGAACCACTTTGTAAAATTATTTATATATCGATAACATATGTTGAAATAAATTAGGCGAGACAGTTTAGTATCTCAGAGATTTCACTTATCCATATACCGGCTAACATTATTATGCAATATAAATTGTGAATGTAAAATAGATGTATGAGCGTATGATTGTATGTTCAATTTGTAACACCTGTATTTTTAAATGCAAAGTCAGACAATTAAGTAATGAGCAACAGTTGAAGATATTACCTGATTTTTTTTTCAAAGTAAGCTACTTGTGCATTGATACAGTGAGTAGCACGATCTAACAAACAGTGGAATGGCCTCTGTAGTTCTTCTTTTGCCATGACCCTTAAAGTCGATGTTATGGCCCTTTGTATGTCATGAATATCATCAAAGAAGTGTTTTTTCAATGGTTAGTTCAATTCTGCGAATAGAAACAAATCACAGGAAGACAAATTTGAGGAATAGGGTGGATGGTTGAGAACACACACTTGTATTGGGGCAAACAATTCCTGTTTTGATGATGTCTCTTGGGTACTCAACCTGCTGATGTTTTTGGTTATCAGACAACGAATGCTTGCACCTGCAATAAACTTTTTTTCTTGCCAAAATCTTGCACTAAAATTTTATAAATGGCCTCTATTGACACCAGATTTATCTGCCATCATATTGACAGTAAAACAGCGATCTTCTTGTATCCGTTCTCTGACTTTAGCAATAAGTACACCATTACAAACAGAAATTAGGCGTTTAAGTCTTGTTGCATCAGTAATCATTCTTACACCACTTTTAAATCGTGAATACCACCTAACATTCTGTGCATTAGAAAAACAATTATCCCCATAAACTTGTTGTGTCAATTCGACTGTCTCAATGGCGCTTTATCAGAGTTTTAACCAAAATATAATGTTAGCTTTTTGCTCCATGCTGATTACGTAACCATATACCTCTGACTAGGTCAACAAAATGGCGGCTTGTTTGTTGTCTACATATCGGGCGGCCATAAAAAGTTGCCAGATCATAGGCGACGATTGCCTATTTGGATTCCATACTTTGCTTCCTAGATGACATTTTTGTCTTGGCCACAACAAATTCAGTCTCATTACTCAAGTGTCTTACATTGTATGCATGTATGATCTCTCTTTCTTTGCCTCTCTCTCTCTCTCTCTCTCTCTCTCTCTCTCTCTCTCTCTCTCTCTCACACATTTTCTCTCTCATCCACACGCAAACACAATCGCTCGCGCACATATAGACACACATACACATCCAGACCCAGCCACAAAAACACACATACACAAATACATTACACATAGACACTGTCATAAAACCACACACTCATTTAAACAAAAAAATTAACATGTATCAGGTAAGTGAATTCATCACTATCTGTTGACTGACTCAGAAAAAAGCACAAAAACTGTTTAAGTGGCTCTCAAAAAACAAGCAGATTGATATATATATATATATATATATATATATATATATATATATATATATATATATATATATATATATATGTGTGTGTGTGTGTGTGTATATATATATATATATATATATATATATATATATATATATATATATATATATATTTTTTTTTTTTTTTTTTTTTTTTTTTTTTTTTCTTACTCACACCAGAGCGATGATTTTGTAGGATTATCTTGTGCGTTCTGTAATGTGATTCTGAAATTATGTTCCAACAACGATCACGTAAAAAAATAATGCTGATGTTGCTGTGTAAGGAACTTAAGTCCTATAAAACAATCAGTTTTGATATCAACTGTTGCATTATCTCAGAGATTTAGGGTTCTTCAGCACAAGCACTAAATAAATATTATGTTTTCACAACTACCGTGGCAGCAAAATAGGCATCCCTGAGTTTACACTTTTTATTCCTTTTACATTGTTAAACGATTTTGTTTTATTCATGAACATATGGTTGATACTGCTAGTCTAGAACTTAAAGTCTGTGGAGATAGTTTCATATTTATAACCATACTCGGTTTGGAAACATCTTCACCTGCTTTAGTGCCAGATCGCCTTAGAGTTATATTCTAAAGTTTACATAAGCGTTGAAACTGTAAAAAAAGTAATAGCAAACTACTTTACAGACAATGATCTGCTAAACTTGCAAACAACCAGCACATGCTTTTACTTGCTAGCGTCCTTTTGGTAATAACAAGCAATTCAGAAATATGCTCTGAGAGTCCTCCGAAAGGGAGAGAGTATAACGGGTCCAATCAAATTGATTGTAACGGTATTGACCCCGTTTGCTCCCAGATCATAATTGTTACCCAAGGACTGGACTGGCAATGTAATTGTGAAAGAAGTTTTACGGGGATGCATGGTCTCAGGACGCACGCCAAAAAGATAAATGCAAAAGTTCGAGACGTAATTGCAATGCTGCTTCGGTAGCACATGAGACGGCAGACAACGACGGGAAGGATGAACCCCACTTGCCCGAAGAGGGGCAAGACGTCTATCACGGAGGTTCACATTTGCTGATCTCTGACAAGGAGAGTACGAAGGAAGTTTCCACCTGCAAGCGGTAGCGTGTCGTGTAGCAATCTTGGTGGCAATCTATATGAGGTTACTGACGAGAAAGGACGAGCTAATTAGGTTTGGTGACATAATTTACACTCACTGTGCTCGTGAGTTTTGGACTGTCGAGAACACGTAGCCGGGCGTCACGCAAAAAAAAAAAAAAAACAGGAGGCGGAGAGATATTGATAAGTGCTGAACAGACAAAAACGCACTATGAAAAAGGTTCAAATCCGCTACAGGCAGCGAAAGAGAGGAACTGTACGGGGTCTGGCTACATTTGAAGAGAAGTCACAGTGCCCTCTGTCGCTATGAGCGTTTCTGTAAGAACATGTTAAGAACCAGAAGGCAACGAGAAAAGTTCTTTCGGGACCCGTTGAAGATTGTCTAAGGCCTGTTCGAGCAACAAATGTCTAGGCCTCTGGTTGTCGTCAAAGAGGAATTGAAATCGTATCTACTGAAGATGTGTTCCGACCGGACAATGAATGAACCTCTCGATGACAACCCAGAGATTACCAATGGCCTGAAGGGCCTAAGTTGTTAAAGTTTAAAAGGATGCCTCATTCTTAGTCTGAGGTCGATGAGGTTGTGAAGAGGGCCAGCGTGATATCAGCCCATGGACCCAATTGTGTCCCGTCCGTGGTGTACAAACGCTCTCCTAAAGCTTTACCGCTTGCTAAGATTAGCGTGGAGCATAAAGTACATATGTACTGTGTGGCAGAGAGCCAACGGAGCATAAATTCTCAAGGAACAAGACTCCACAAGTCTATCCCAATACAGGCCCATTTCACTGTTATACGTTAAAGACAAAATATTCATCTCAGTGATGGCTCGCAGACTCACACAGTATCTTATGCATAACAGATATATTGACACAACAGTGCAAAGAAAGATGGCATCCCGGGCGTCCCCTTGTGTCTTGAGCAGACGACCATGATCCAGTGAGAGTATCCAGTGAGCAGGGGCAGAGAGACCGCAGTTGCACATGATATGGTTAGACCTCCCTAACTCATATAGGGTGGTACCCCGTAAGCTATTGCCGCAGGCCCGTCGCATGTTCAACGTACCTATAGAGATCGCTGAAATGATCAAGCAATATTATTAAAAGTTCGCTATACTTTTTTCAATCCGCACGTTTAATGCGAGACGGACTGAGCTCCAAGTTGGGATAGCAATGTTGTGTGCGTATTCGCCAATACTGGAGAAAGATCCCCACGGTTCTAGATGAAAAAGTGAAGAATCTTGGCCGCGTCTACGATTCGACGTTATCTGATAGGAAGGAAGCCCGGCGTATACTTAAGTCACTGGCAACAGGCCTGCTTGCTGTCGAGCAGTGCAGGCTGATAGGGAAATTCAAGGTTTTTGTGTCTCCAATTCATGTTGATTGCCAAGCTCCTCTGGCCACATGCTCATGAACGAGGTAAGCATGTGTGCAGTGGAGACAATAGAGAAAAAATCAACAACGCCATAAGGAAGGGGCTTGGTGAAACACCTTGTCTGACAGATGTGGCTTTTATATGTGGTGATCTTCATAGACGGGTTCGTTATACTAGGACATAAGAGTGCATGGGCTCGCTCTCAGAACAGTTAAGGAAGCCAGCGGTGCTTCTCCATGACCACCAGCAGCATGACGATGGAGGTGATGGCGGTGACACAGGCTTTGATGTGGCTTGGATCACAGGACTATTTCCGCGTGTTTGTGCTGAGTGATTCTTTGAGCATGATCCGGCGAGTCGAGGCAGGTTTGTTCCGCAGACAGTGGCTTGAATCTTTGCAAAATTCTAATGTGTGTGCAGATACTTTCTTATTCGTCCTAGGGTATGCAGGCGTTGTTGGTAATGAGAGAGCTGATAGACTGGCAGGTGCTGCATTAATTGAAGATTGCCGGCCCATGGATCACGCAGACATTGTCATTGCCCTTAGAGATAGGACGTTCTGAGGATTTTGGAAGCAGCGTGTCCACATCACTTCTAAGAATACGTGAATAAAGAGTAAAGATCGGCACCGCCAAGCATGAGAAGCACACTGGACGCACACGAAGTCTTGTTAACCGACATAGGAATGGTACTATTAACCGCACGACGCTGATGAATATGTTGAGAGGGTAATCTGATCGCCTATGTATGTGTCCTGAGTGCTGTGAAGAAAATCTAACTTAAAACTCTCAACTCATTGTAAGCAGGTACGCTCGTACTTCCGTTCAGGTTAATACCCAAAAAGTTTAAAGTCTGCTAGGTAAGATTCATGATGATGCTACACGAGTCTTGGGACCCCTATAGTGGCCTCTGTCCAGCCCTTTCTAAAGACAGGTAAAAATGGAATGTCCAAAGTACGATAGAACATGCACAGAAAGCACTGAAATTGAGGGAAGTGATCGGTTATACACAAACCGACCGACGCGGCCTAGGGTAAGGAAAATTCGCTTTGTGGTTCGAAGCCTCGGACAAAGAATGCAGAGACAAGGTAATACAGCAGAAATAGGAAACCGAAAACGAGGTTCGGGTCCAAAAAGCCGTCCAACAGTTACAGCAAGACGTGGATTGGTCTTGAGAGCGCCTTGCCACGAATATTCACATTGAGGTGAGATTTAGCGAATGGTCCCGCTGCAGCTGAGCTTTGTCATAAGATATGTTATGACATGTTACTCTCTTGCGCCAAAATGTCCAACTGGCATGCGACTACCGACCTGACATGTCTACGATGCTGAAATAAGCAGACGCTCGAGCACGGATTGTCTTCGTTCAGACAAGCCCTAGGCCAGGCACGATAGACATGGCGCCACAGTACAAAGTCTTGAGAGAGTTAGTGAACATTGTGGATCAACCCCGACCGGCTCCAGCTGACGGGAAATGTTGCTAACGTCACCGGGTCGAGCCAACAATGCGTTAACGCAGAGGTTCTCAAACAAGAAATAAACTTTTTTTGACAGCGGCGAGGAATAAACAACTTATAACTTCTAAGTATATACATGCCTTCTTGATTAATTTCACAATTTTTAGCCGTCCTTTCTTGATTATTGCCGTGGCACCCCTGGCATACGCTCACTGCACCCCATGGTGCCTCAGCACCCAGTTTGAGAACCGCTGCATTATCGCATCGTAAGCCTGACCCAGTGACAGCAGCACAACCCATCAACTGGAGTCGGTGGGATCAAGCCAGGATGAGGACCAACGCAAAGGCTAGTCCCTACCCCACCGCCCCCATCCCCAACCCTTTTCCCCATGGGTTTCTTCAAGGCTAGGCAGATCTCTAACGGTAAATTCAACTGAATCGCATACTCTTCATCAATACTTAACCAGGGACTGGTTACTGGCGGTCGACCTGTCTGGTTTCAAGAAGTACTCAGAATCAATCCAAAAAGACCGACTTGAGACCAGACATAGTGCTGCACTCTGCAGAAAAGCACCAGTTGATCCTGATAGAACTTAACGTGCCGTATGAGTCGCGGATATAAGAACATCGCCTGTACAAGCTAGAGAAGTACTGTTGCGTGCACAGTAAAAATTTTTAAGGTCGAGGTAGGCGCAGGAGGTCTTATCTCTACTTCCACACACAATGCACCTGGGCTTGTAAAGGCTTGAGGTAAAGAGCGAAAACGGGCACTAAAACCTTTGGGCGAAACAGCTAAAAGAGCTTCGAGCTAGCTGTGGACGCAACGGAACGTGGTGGGCAATAGGTCTTGGTAGATTGGTCTAAACACCTATTGGTAAAGAAATTTACATCTCTTCAAGCCCGTCTAGCTAGCTCTGTTAGTTAAACCTGACTGCACCGCGACCGGGTGAAAAATTTCTTGCGGTTCAGGTTCACGTCTGGGGGTAGGCAGAAAAGCCCCATTTCTCCCAAATTTATGGTATCTATCATGGAATTAGGACCGGCGGGTTGCGATATCCATAGTACCGAGCCTAAGGGTTAAGAACCCATGGTTCCTGGGTATTTAAGAAGGAAAAATCCCTTTGAAAAGGCCACCCGACGCTCCGAAGCAAACCAGCTAAAAGGGCAAAGCACAAGAAGGGGACCAGCACTCGTGGATTTCAGTCTGTTATGCATTTTATTTTGTAAACTCCCCCGCCCCTCCCACATATGTTTAAAGGCTAATCAACCTATTTTCAGCTAGAAACTGACGAAACCCACCAAAGGCCACCCGACGCTCTGAGGCAAACCAGCTAAAAGGGCATTGCACAATAAGGGGACCAGCACCTGTGGAATTCCAGGCTACTACGCTTCTCTGATAACTTCCCCCGCCCCTCCCCATATATGAATAATATATAAATCAGTATTTTTTTCAGATCAGCCCAGGCAGAGCAGGCAGTGCGCAGGACTCAACTCACCAAGGACCTCTTCCTCAACCTAGCAAGCTATCTGTCTCTCTCCATCTTCCGACCTAACTATAAAATATCTTTGCACCTTCGGGCGTTCTAGTTTTTTTGCAAACCTTTGTTACCTCCTCTACATATTTAACGGCTGCACACAACAACAAGATTGTGACAGTCGTCCTGTTGGGGGCATTGTTTTAGGTCGCTCAGTCTGCAAGACTGTTTGTTTCGCGGTGGTGTGGCTGAGGACTGACTTGGTGCTAACACAGATGAACAGTGCAACAGCTAGCGGATAGCCAACTAAACAGGAACCAGGACCCAACAGAACCAGAACTTAGGCAACAAATGAACAAACTCAGGTGAAAGTGCTCACCACAAAGGAAGATAAATAGATAAGATAGCAAAGGAACCGTCCTTGAAAAAGCATGCCATCAGGCGGCTAAAAAAGGACTAAGCTTGGAATTTTGGTTTGATTTTATACGATACGATACGATTTGAAGCCAAGAGTTTGATAAAAACGTCTGTCAATGCCACCCTGCCAGTTGCCAAAGCCTAACCTCTGTCCGATGAACTAACCATTCACTTGTCACTCTGGTCGTGGAGGTAGGCGGCTAGTTTGCTACCGCAGTGACGATACACCAAACCTCAGCTGCCATTTGCGAAACTACTATTTTGTAAGAGCGGCCCCTGTCCGAATAGCGCAGCATGAGATCTGTGGCTTGGCGCTATGACCCAGGCCGGCCCCTCTTCCGAGATTCTCTTAGAAGTTATGAGCCGAAATAATCGTTGACGATTGATATTCTCCTGATGAACGGTAGACTCCTGCTGTGTATGCTCCCTTGTGTGGTTCTTCTTCTTATTATATGAAGTAACTTTAACTGTTTACTGGTATTTTGCTTCGATTTTGAGATCTTCTAGAATATCCCCTATTTTCTTTTGATATGCACATTATAAATAACTCTGATTTGCCAACGATGTAGTTTTCATCTCTGCACATGAAACACAAAAGAAAGAAAGAAGTGCCATAATTCTATGAGAAAGTCGAAACAAAGGTCTTGGTTTGAATAACATAAATACAGAAGGAATGATTACCTCAAGAATACATAATTAAAGGGAAAACAGACCGTTCTGAATCAATTAGAAAGTTAAATGTAGAATAAATTAGGAAATTTACTCATTTCACAAATGGAATGTGCAATCATTTGGTTGTCAACTGAAGTAACAAAGGACATTTTCAAGAACTATATGATTCATATCCTGATATGTGAAAGTGAATCATGGAACATTAGCCAAATAGTGATTTAACTCAAGTGAGAGCTTCAACGATAATGTAAGAAAGTTGAATCACTTATAAGAGAGTTGGCTCACTTGTAATAATGTTTGGTTTAGTCTTCTAATATTGGTTCAGTCTTCTCATAATGCTGGCTCTCTAGGAAACGGACACAACATTTTTCAAATAATAACGCCAATTAGCGGTCTGTTTCCAAATAGACATTCATCAGTTTATTCCACTCGCTGCTCACAACTCACAGTTATTCATAAAAACCGCTGCTCGTTCTCACAATATATCTGCTCTAATTTTCCACACCACGTTAAGACATTTCAATTAATGCACCACAACCATCTTCACTGTCTTCTTCAAGCTCTGGTTCCCAACTGACCACAAGTCAACCTCAGGCTTTGGTTAGTTCATATCTCCCGCTTGGACTAACATCTGACGCTATACAGCGAAATATGCCAGGCAATACATTCTGCATCTATTCTTTGTGTCTTCTCTGTTCAAATGTTCATGTATTGATTAGCACTCATACGCATGGAGGAGAGAAGACAGAATATGATGACACAGCAGGCATCATAGCAGTCGAACGATGTCTGTTCTGGTCAAGAGTCGAAGTACTCTTATACCTTTCTGCAAAGGGTTGTCGCATTTTAAGAAGCCACAAATTCGAATACTGGCATGGTGCCTGAAGTTTTCGATTTTCTGTTGTTTTAATTGGCCTAGTCAACCTAGTCTGTGTAGGTATCTAGAATGTCTGTGGAGGTAATGACGTGATACTGATCTTTAAAAATTAAAATACTGAATGCTCTTTCAAGGAAGATGTGGAAAGGCGTTTTGTGTGGATTTTTCGAGGGGGGGGGGGTTGGGGGGGGGTGTTGGAGAGGTTACATAACTACGTGTACAGATCGTTGGGAAGATGTATCAATATATTCAATTACTGCGGTATGCGTCCCCGCCGTTTCCCAAAGGATATTAACCCAAAGACTTCGAGCAATGAATAGTTTGAGTTGTAGCTATCAAGAAGCTAAAATTCTACCAGCTGAACACATTTCTTGACGAATTGTAGGTTAAATATTTTGTCTGGGGAGTTATTTCAAGTCTGTGTCGCTGAGACATTGACTTTTATTAACTCTTTTGCTTTTTTCCGTTTGTTGTTGTCTTTTTCAGCTCAAAAAATTATCTTTACATTTCTTGATTACGGATGAGGTTGATACCAATTGAAACTTGTTGTTTCGTCTCATTACATTGTGGTGTAGAAAGAAAACCCTATCTGAAAGACATCCACTAGAGTTCTACATTTCTGGTTTATTATTTATATCATTAGTGGACAATTACCTAACCTTATAAATCCAGGCAAATACGTTAATGCATTGCATGGTGACGAACAGTTGTATGGGTTATGTTGATGTTTATAACAAATGCACATCTATTCGAGTGTAATAATGATTCGAGATGACTGGCGGTGGCCATCTCTGTGCAATAATCTTCAGCTTGTCAACAAATTTTCTAGTACTAAACAATATTTACGTCACAATAGCTTGCCAGATCTGTTTATTTGTATTTCACAGGATGGAAATTTATTGTCGGATATTTTTTAAATAACAGGTCAGCAAATGTGTTGTTCAGTGACTGCTGGAAACTATACTTCTTCTTAAAGTACATACCGTGTGGCGATGGTAGTTTTGTCCATGAAAATAAAACAAACAAAAAAACTTTTACTTAAATACAAAATATCCTTATGGTTACCATTGTCAATTATACCAGCCCCATACAAACCACGGTCTGTGTCACCCCACTATTTCAATAAGTATTGTTAATAGGTAATCCTGAATAAAAAAAAAGGCAATGCTAATAAGTATGCTTCAGAATTCTGAGATATCCAGTTATAGTCCAGCTGCAGGCGATTTGTAGCAGACCGTTTTGCGTTGATTTCGACAATGGTGTCGAGAACCGACCGTTCAATAGCGATGGCAATCCATTAAAAGCCGGGGTGAGTTGAGTTCATTCAAAAACTGATATCACATCACGCGGGGCATTCACATAAGCGCTCAGTCACCATCTTCAGCAGCCAACGCATAGTATCACTACTAACGGTGCCAGTAGCAGTCTGATTATATGTCCGTCTTGCCTCTTCTAAAACTACTGAAAGTACAATTGGCTAGTAAAGCCACAAACAGCCAGCGCATGTTTGGGTCGGTTTTGCAACGCCATATAAAGTACACAAATTATCTCCCCTTCCCCTACCTTCCCTGACAGATTTGTGTTTTGAAATTTTTTGTTTGTTTAACTGAAAATCGTGAAGGCTGAATACTTATGTCGCGTTGCTTTAATATTTACAGACTGATGTTGCTAATTCTAGGTTTCAACATATCTGATCAGGTTATATCGATAATTATATACTCAGTTATTCTAATGCCACATAATAATAGTTGCCGACATTAAATAACTGAGTATCTAGGTGATATTTTTACGACAATTAAATACTGAAACGTGACCAGTTATTCTGTCATATTCAGTATCAAGAATAACTATGTCGCACTGGTAGTAACTAGAGGCAATTGTGTCGTTTACTGACGCTGGTAATTAAATATACTAGGATATTAAAAAAAGAAAAAATCCATAGGCCAGTTTTCGTCACTATTATTCATAGAATTATAACAGAATTAGTTAGTTTAATATACAGTTTTAAGTTCCTGACGGTAAATGTGTGCTGTCATTTATTTTTTGCATCTACTAACAAACAGTATATGTTAGATACAGATTATAGTCAACAGTGAAGACCCTTTTTTTCATCGTATAATGTTAATACATATTCGCTTACATTAAAAGCAACGAGTGTTGTAAAAAAGAAGCCAGAAGGACACTGACACTACCAATGCAGAGTGTCAACAGCATTAAGAACATATGATCAGATACCGATAAATGTAGTAAAATACACAGAACGTGAGTTTTTGACATGTAAAAAACCAATTGTAAAGATTATGTAAATAAAGAGAGTAGAATCTGCAATCTTTTCAACTTAAAATTTGTATAACAGTACTTAAGGAAACGCCTGGCTTACCGAGATGAAAATAAATTGACATTGTACAAGATCATAATCTCGAACAGGCCAGCCCAGTGCTAAAATCAGAATGTTGAAGACGCATATAGCATAAATAATAACTTGTCAGAGACGCTGATGAAGACTCGAGAAACTAGCGGCCTGGTAATTAAAAAAAAAGCATTTTTCTGCAAGTAACTAGTTATACGCAAACAGAAATGATGATGATCATGGAGGTGAAGATATTCGTTTTCATACAGACAAATCGAAAAAACTAACGAATAACTAAATACCAAGAGCAATGGCGAGTGAAGTATATAATACTGCTTGCCACATGTATTTTTTCAAATTGTTTACTTTGGAATTAATCGCTAATCTGTTGTTTGCCACCCAGGGATTCATTTCTCGAACACTCTACAATATGATCTATCAAATTGTTTCTGATGGCTTCATGTACAACCATTGTTCAGTATCACCAAACTAAAACTGCGAAAATACACAGATGTAGAACAGGTTTTGAAAACTGTATCGAGAGTTGGGCGTCTGAGAAGAAGCCCACTACATACGGGTGATGACTTCAACGGTGCTGCAATCGCATGCTCTAACTGTGGAAGACATTTCTTAAAGTAGTCTCGTCTTCCTAGTCACACTCGACATGACCATAGGCTTCGATTCTCATGAGCTAACGAACATTATTTTAATGTGAACGTGTTGTAATAGAAAAGCTGAGTATTACATATCAAACAAATGCCGAAACTCTACCGAAAAATTATGATGTAAAATTTTATTATCTCAGTTAATACATGTATTTCACAATCTTCAGGTTAAACGTGTCGGGCAGCGGAGAGCTTTCTTGCAGCTTTCGGAAAGTGGTTCTTTGGACTTTATAAAGGTCACTTTAATGTTACTTTATTAGATCGCATTTTGGAAGAAATCAGAGCCTCTCCATATAATATTCCACACACGCACATCACAAACACGCACGCACGCACACACACACACACACACATACACACACACACACATACACACACAAAAAACAGCAGTGGCACGAATAACTAGAGCAATAACCAGTTGTGGTTAAGGCGGTGCATTTAGTTTTTGTACATTCTGAATATACGCTCGTATAAAATGACAATCGATGTCAGTGATGAAGCGTGCACAATAACTGAAATTGTGAACTTCCAGTGCATTTGCACTATCCTGTGTATTTTTGGTATTTCAGCCAATATTATCAACATGGTTATATTCTACAAACAAGGTTTCAAAAATACTGTAAATATTGCATTTTTTGGACTTGCCGTTTCAGACCTGTGTTGTCTCATGGCACTGCTATGGTCATCTATCTGTTTAAATTCTACATTGGGAACCCCATGGTTTCATCTGGAGGTCATGTATCTGACAGGAGGATGGCCACATATTTGCTTTTCCAGAATCACTGGCTTTATAACGGTGTACGTAACAGCTGAGAGGTACCTCAGTATAGCACTACCTCTGAAAGTGAAACAAATTGTTACGCGAAAGTCGACATCAGCGATCATTTTTGCAATTTATTTTATCAACATCGCAACTCTATTTCCAGAGTATGCCACATCTTACCTCGGCTACAGGTTCGACCTATTCAGAAACGAAACTCTGATAGGCTTACTATTTACAAACAGTAGGAGCGATTTAGAAGGAGTAGTCTTTGCACTGAACTCATTGTTTGGAATACTGTCTTTTGTGGGCGTTATTGTCTTTACAAGTTTGTTAGTGTCCAAATTAAGGCAAAGTTCGAAATGGAGACAGGAGGTAACTTCATCGTACGCTAAGCAAGAGGCTATGTCGAACAAGGAAAAGAAAACAATGAAGATGGTTGTTCTGATTGCCAGTATTCTCATCGCCTGTTACACACCTGGAGCCGTTATAGCATTAGCAAGTTTTATTGTTGGTTCTGAGTTAAGTATCAGAGGAAAGTATAGCAATATATGCAAGGCATTGTATTCTATTGCAGGGTCTTTTCAATCCATCAATTCAAGCGTTAACATAATAGTATACTATTCAATGAGCTCTGTCTACAGACATACATTTCATGAACTGATCGGCAAGTGCAACAAATGCCAACCAAAGCCGAAAGCCCTAGATCTGGGATCTCACTGACTATACTTCCGATAATTATAAAGAAACTACTTTTTCTGTATTTACAAACTTAAAAATGGACACATATGAATTTTCCTTGGTAAACATTTACTCTTGTTTGTATTTATCTAACTGTTGGTGGTACAACAATGAGAATTACTAAGAATATTTGGTTGTTGTTTGTTTTCTAATTTTCATTTAAAATTTATACCTACTGGTCTGCTGTTTTTTTTTAAATTTTTTTTAAAGGAATGTTTCAGTGCCCTAGACAGAGTATCAGACATGGATATGTAATATCACTTGATGCAATCAATACGTATACCACCATCACCATCGTCACTATCATATGCATCATCATCATCATCAACATCATCAACATCATCAGATGCTCCTACGTCAAAAAGGTCTTGCAGTCGATTCCATCATTATGTAATATCCGGTGCAATCGTTTCGATACAGTCGATGGAATCCACTGCATCCTGTCACCTGCCCCATCACAGTTCGTCGTGCTGTTCATCTTAAAGCCTTTGATTCCTCTATCCATGTGTGTCCATTTCAGTGTTTGGTTTAAAATTCATTCGCAACACGCCATGAAGGTCTCACTAAAACTCTATGTTCTTTGTTTGTTTGTTTATTAAATTGTAATCCCTATGTTGTCCTGATAGTTTTGCGATTTCTTCTCTGTTATGACCTGAAGAGGTTGTTCTAGGCCATGAGGTAGGTGTAGTCAGTTTCTGTTTTCGTTGACAATCTTTCCCCGACCATTTCCAAAATCTTCACAGATCGGCAGCAAGTCTTACAAGGCAAGGTCAATCCCAACAGCAAGTCCCGAATAATCGACCGCTCTTGGAGATTGCATCCGAACTGTTTCTTGGCAGGTAAACAAACAAATCAGTAGGTAACCAGTATCTGCTCCCAAAAAATGCCAACTCAAAACATTCATTATGCCAACGGTGTATCTTATAATCGCATGTACATGTCATCGTGCAATAGTATAATCTCATTATTAATCATCACATGCCACCCTTCAATATACGGAAATCATACTTCGAGAGAGGATAGCTCAAGCGCCAGAAGGTTATCTTAAAAAATCGAGCAAACGTTTCTCATCCTGGTGTTTATTTCTACAGTTAGAAAAAAATATATTATACAAACGCTAGAGTTTAGAGTTTATTACACGGTAGCGGATAATACATCATATTTAATATTTAAAATCCACGATTCATTTTCCTTTTCTTCTTGCTTCTTGCTTCTTGCTGCTTGCTTCTTGCTTCTTTTTCTTCTTCTTCTTCTTCTTCTTCTTCTTCTTTTTCTTCTTCTTCTTCTTCTTCTTCTTCTTCTTCTTCTTCTTCTTCTTCTTCTTCTTCTTCTTCTTCTTCTTCTTCTTCTTCTTCTTCTTCTTCTTCTTCTTCTTCTTCTTCTTCTTCTTCTTCTTCTTTTTCTTTTTCTTTATCCTCGTTCGTCTTCTTGTTATCCTTCTTTTACCTTTTCTTCTCTAATTTTTTTTTTTTTTTCTGTACCGACTTCATCTGTACCTTCTTCTTCCGTACCATCTTTTTTTTTAAATGTACCTCTTTCATCATCTCTACCTTTTTCATCTGCTTCTTCTTTGGTACTATTTGACCTTTGCCGAGTAAAATTGTTTACCTGTTTACAGGATGAGTAAACCTACCCAAGAATCTTTGTCGCCCCGTAATAAATCCCTGCTTAGGTGCATTGTAAAATGCCTTTTGCTGTCTCATGGACTCTGATAAAACACTGGTAATTTATTTAGTTATAAACAAGTATATTTGTGCCAGAAGCACTAGTAAATGGAAATGTGTGAGTTTATTTGGTCTACACGCTGTTTGATGATAATCTGGTAGGGTAGTACAAAATGTCCAAAGACAACTGAACATACACAGAACACAGGCAAATATTATTTAGTATGTTTTTTGAAGGCCTAACAAGTTACCCTTAGAGTCATTATCTGCTACCTGCCTATATTTACATGCAGAACAACAGACAGTTGTCGTCTCAAGGAGTCACTGACTCTGGTGCATGTACGGGAATGAGTTGTTCACTGAGGATCTCTCACCCTGTAAGCTTGGTGTGAGTTACACTTGATAAAGTCAGGATAATGAACGTTGACATGGCCTCCAGATATTAAAAACATCCAGTGAAAACTACTGTTAGCAATCACCAAACATCATACCATGTTCACCACCCATCCATCTATCAACAATGTTTTAAGTCAGATGTCTGTGTAAAGCGTTCACAGACCACTAAGTTCTGTACCAATCCCAGAATCACCAATGACAGCCGTTAGGTTTATTCAAAAAGGAGGTAAGCAGATAGACGGCATCGAGCCGTCTGCTCAGCCTAGAAGCTCAGTCAAGAAAGAATCCCAATCTAAGCTTCTCTCCAACTAGAGGCGGAAGTAAATTCATCCGCTCCATGCGGTAGTTGAAATGGAGTGGAGTTCGGCTTCATTATAAGTAATACTCCAAACTATATGGCTAAATGTAAATATATGTCATTTCCAAGAGAATTAGGATAGAACTGAGTATTTAACCCGACATCTTGACACATAAGTAAAAAAAAAAAAGAAGGACTATATACAAAAAGAGGTAAGTCCAAGATTCGAATTCATCTCATTAACATAGAGGTGTACAAAATGTGGGCCTCTCCAGGAAGAGAGGGTTGTGGGCTTAACATCAGTACAACTAAGTTCTATGGGGTGCCACTAAAAAAACATACTTATGCTAGCAGGATGGGATGCTGAAGTAAAAACGAAAACCAGTAAGGAAATAGCCTGGACACTTTAACCGATTAGTAGACATAAACCTCAGATACCAAAAAGGGAATTGAAACCACCATGTGTAGACATGAGCATGGCAAAACAGATCTCACAATACACTGACTGATTCACTACAAGTAACAACTATAGCAGAGGAGCATATTAGAAACGTTGAAACTGATAACACGATAATATGCACTAATGGATCCAAAATGAGAAAAGAGAACAACGAGCAGGAGTTTACATTCCATACTGGAAAATAAAAATAAAAATCCATAAAGAAAAGATCATACGTTAGTTTCCACAGCCGAACTAGTCTGCATAATGAAAGCCTTGGAGAAAAAAAAAAACTTTTTGAAATTTACAGTAAGGACTGATTCTTTTTTAATGGTACAATTCCTAGGAAACTATACCAAGGGAAGTAGATCAGACATTACAGAGGAAATACTAACACAAACCACACAACTTAGTAGCAATGGATGCCAGATCAACATAGCATGGGTTATAGCACATAAAGGCATAGTTGACAATGAAATCGTGGACATTAGCAACAAGAGGTACCAGCAGGCAACCTAAAAATTATACCAAATAACAAATTATGGAGATCAAGACTTGGATACTGGAAAGCCAAATTTACAGTAACCTAATACCTAGATTGCTTTGACGAAAACACAGTGGACCACTTCCTGCTAACATGCCCACTGCATAAAGAGGAAAGCGAACCCTTGAAATACTATTTTCAAAAACTAAATAAGTCACTGACATCCAAGGAATACTTACATGTTGATAGTAATGAGAACAATCGGAAACTAAAACGTGCAGAACGCACAGAAATATATGTCTCTATATATAATAAAATGATAAGACAGAGACGATGAGGTAAGGAAAAGGAACTGAAGAGGATGAAAAATAAAAGACAACAAGTTTATTTGTGTAAAAAACACTAAACTGGCAAATACTGACGAACTATCCCCTATAGTGGATATTGAGAAAGTGCCACATGAACAAACGAAAACACTTAACGAACGAACAAACGAACTTTATTTTCAAAGGGTTAAAAATTAGGCACACAGGCCTGTCTTACATTCGGTCCTTTCAAACTCCCATCTTTCACACAACAGTTGTATTCATCAATAAAGCATGTTATGTTCATGTAATAATATGCATATTGTGAAAATCGAGTCAAAAAACAAAACATAGGTGGTAAAATATGTGCCCACGCAAGCGTGCGAACACACGCACCCCCACATACACGAAAATCCATTCAATCACTTACACAAACACACACACACACATAAGCACCTAATACACACACACACACATACATACGAACATGCACACACACACATACATACACACACACATACATACATACATACATACATACATACATACATACATACATACATACATACATACATACATACAGACAGACAGACAGACAGACAGACAGACAGACAGACAGACAGACAGACAGACAGACAGACAGACAGACAGACAGACAGACAGACAGACAGACAGACAGACAGACAGACAGACAGACAGACAGACAGACAGACAGACAGACAGGCAGGCAGGCAGGCAGGCAGGCAGGCAGGCAGGCAGGCAGGCAGGCAGGCAGGCAGGCAGGCAGGCAGGCAGGCAGGCAGGCAGGCAGGCAGGCAGGCAGGCAGGCAGGCAGGCAGGCAGGCAGGCAGGCAGGCAGGCAGGCACGCACACACACACACACAGACAGACAGACAGACAGACAGACAGACAGACAGACAGACAGACAGACAGACAGACAGACAGACAGACAGACAGACAGACAGACAGACAGACAGACAGACAGACAGACAGACAGACAGACAGACAGACAGACAGACAGACAGACAGACAGACAGACAGACAGACAGACAGACAGACAGACAGACAGACAGACATACATACATACATACATACATACATACATACATACATACATACATACATACATACATACATACATACATACATACATACATACATACATACATACATACATACATACATACATACATACATACATACATACATACATACATACATACATACATACATACATACATACATACATACATACATACATACATACATACATACATACACACTCATACGCAATCATACACACAGTCACCCACACAGACACACGCTCTAAAACACACACGCACACAACCCAGACACACACAGTCACCCACACAGACACACGCTCTAAAACACACACGCACACAACCCAGACACACACAGTCACAATAAAAGACAAACATATATATATATATATATATATATATATATATATATATATAAATATGTACTTATATAAATATGTAGTCAAGCGTGATGCACCAGCAAGCAAGCGGGTGGCAGGTAATGAGTGTATGTATATGTGTGTGTGTGAGTTTTTTTGTTTTTTTTTAACTACTGCGCGTTTGAGTATGCGTGCTGAATTTTAGTAATACAGTGAGATAGTATTTTGGCTACGGGACACCAGTAGCACACATATATCTTCGTGAAAGGAGTCGGCAGTTCGAAACCCAAGTTCAAGGTGTCTCCTTCGTGCCAAAGAACTGCATGGCTGTTGGGTGAACAGTCGTTAACGAAGGCAGTCAGGTCGTTGTTGGGGCGACGCTTGCTGTTGGATGTAATGTCCTAAATCCCTTCACCAGCTAATAGTAGGGTACTCCTGGGGTGACAGTTTAATAACCCTCACATAATGCTTCAGGTCAAATGAACACCAGGCACTGCCACTGTTTTTCTTCTGCCAGACTGTGGCCGTTGCTTTTTTGCTCAATTTGTAGACTGGAAGTATATAGTTTCGTTACCCAGCTTCTGAGTTGAATGAATGGCGTGACACTGTGAGCTGCGGATTTCATTTGAAGGTTTTTAGACTGACCAACGTCGTGGTGTGATTTGTAGATTCAGAAAATGGTACGATGCCGGTTGTCGCAATATTGGTGGGGGCATTATTTGATTAAAATTGATCGCGTGTGCAACTACTGATCTTTAGGTGACTTCTAATAACATCAATTATAAATTGCATTTCTTACGTCAGACTGTTTGTGTTAGCACTTCGGATGGCTACCGTATGCTTTTAATGTGAGTGTTTGTTAGATTCTGTGTGTTTTTCGTTGGCACAGGAGCGGAGCAAAGATGGGGTGACCCGTTTGCTATGAAGCTGAAATTAAAAATTACCAGATTACCAGATTACCAGATACAGAAAACAGCTATACACACACATACATACATATACACACACATAGCCGAAGAAAAATACCCACACAAACACACTCATCGACGCACACAGACAGAAACCCACACAGACACACATACATACATAACACACGTAGCCGCACAAAAAACCGATACACACACACACACACACACACACACACAAACTAGTAACCAAGGCACAAATAATACAAAATGTGCAAAACAATATAGTTATTTAGTTGCGTATCCTTTACAGGATGTTGCTGAACCAACCTCAACAGCCCCTGGCTATTGTGTCGTTTTTCTAGGCAAATTTACGTCCAGTAGTTTGCCATTGCCCTGGACGGTCGGCTTTCTTGATACCGCTGTCGAAACAAACGCAATGCGCATGGCCCGCAGCTGGGATCGAACCCGGCATCCCGGCGTTACAAAGCGTTCGCATCGACTTAGCCACAGAGCCGACAAAACAATATAGGATATACCATTTATGACACTACTATCCATTTAGGGCTGAGTCGATCTGGTAGGTAAGATCATTTTGGGGAAAAATTTCCGGCTCCGTCGGGTGTGTGTGTGGGTGTGTGTATGTGTGTGTACGGTGCATACCATACTCCCTGCACCAGCGTCTGTGGCTTAGGCATTGCGAACGAACTTCGATCGCAGCTGCAGACGATAAGTCTTGCGCCGCTTTCGAGGGTATGAAGACTCATGGCTGTAGTGGCTAAGACTATCAGGCCGTGCAGCACACCAGCTGTTCCCCCTTGTGAGTCTCTAGGTCTAGCCTTATAGGTGAAATAGACGCACTCAGGTAAGTCCTCTTAGCTGGTAAACCTTTCTACAGTCAAGACCGTTGTGCGTGAATGAAAAAGCACATCTTACACTAGGTGACTAAGTTAACCAGGACCTCGCGATCCTGGGACAAAACACAACGTATGTAGAGAAGGCAGCCCCAATAAAAAAAAAGCCTAAGCCTAAAGTGGATATACATGCTGACAGACTGATTGGCTGCTGGTTATGCAGTCATAAACGTGGACGTCTGGTCAGCGAGAGGGGCGGCGCCAGGCGTATGTACTCAATAAATACATTCATTGCCTCTTCTCTAGCAGGCATGCTCTACTGGGGTGACCGGTTACTTCCTGCTCCATAACAACTTCAACATATGGATTTTTCATTTTTATTTAATAAGAACTGTCGCTGGAGCTAAGGAGCACGTGCTCTGCGCTTGACGTTACTTTGAGCAAGCAGCGAAGAGAGAGTGAAGTGAAGAAAACGATGAAATGGTGAGAAAAGAAAGCAGAGAAAAAGAAAGGCAGGAGCCAGGAGATTTAGGCGAAAAACAGAATGAGTGGGGTTTATTCATGTAAGAGTGTGCTTTTGGAACTGTCGTAGTGCCAGATAGAGAGGGCTCACACTAGAGAGGTTGATTTGCGACTTTGATCTAATCATGCTTCTGGAGCTGAATTTAGATAAATATCATTGCCCTGGATATGTCAGCAACGTAAACCCTGCTGGGCATTATGGGAGACATGGGCAATGTCTGCTGGTGAAGGAGGACTTGAAACATGTGATGCTTGATTTGAGTCTCTGGAACAATGATGCTAGAAAGGTGCAGGAAATACAGACTGAGATTGGCGGCCTAGGTTGGAACATAATAAATGTATATGCTGCCGCGGGCTCTGTAGTTACAAAACAACAATGGGACTGGCTGAACGACCCGGAGGGCGTTCCTGGCAACAAGCTCCTCATTTGTGGGGATTTTAATGCACGGAACAATGAATGGGACAGTACTGGGGACATCCGACAAGGAGTTGCCCTTGCTGACGCAATGGTTGATTCAGACTGTGTCTGTTTAATTGCAGATACGGCTTTGACCTGGCTCTGATTACACAGTCAGCAGTACTGAACACCAAATGGACTGTCCGGGGCGATTATGGAAGTGACCATCTGCCATGTTGGGTATTGGTCTCTAAATCCAGGAAAGGCAAGGCTTCAAGAGCTCATAGGTCTTTTAAGTATGAACGGATTTATACCCTTCTTAGACTCCTCTGACAAAGGGCACGTAAGAGCGCCAGCAAAATCTACATTTGTGCAGCCTCCATGGTGGACATCGGAGGTTAAACAGACAGTAAAGCGTTTAAAGAAAGTTTGACAGGCAGCCTTAAGCTCACATGAGGAGTTGGAATGCGCGGAAAGAGATTGTGCAGTTGAGATATAGTGTTACAAGCGCTGTTCGGTAGAGGATAAAAAAGCCGAATAAGAGCATTCTATTCATGAGATTGGGAGATATACAAGGCCCGACAATTAAGTAAAAAGACTAAAAAAAAAAAAAATCGTCAACAATTGAATATATAACCTCTATTTTTTTTTAAACGTAATCCCTTTGTGCATTGATACAGCGTGTGACACGATCTAACACACACTAGAACGACCTCTGTAGTTCTTCTGTTGTTATGGCCCTTGAAGTGGATGTTACGGCCCTCTGGATGCAATATCGTCAAAGAAGCGTCCTTTCAACGTAATATTACTTTTCGGAAAAGAAAATAATCACAGGGAGACAAATCTGGGAAATAGGGTGCATGGTTGAGAACACACACTCATTATAGTTAAAACAATTCTCGTACAACTACCTCCCAGTAAGCCGGTGCATTGTCATGAAGAAGGTACTAATCAGCATGCAACTTGTTTCTTGCCCAAACCTTGCTCTTAAATTTTACAAATGGTCTCTCTATTAACACCAAATGTATCTACCATCATCCTCCCAGTCAAAAATTGATCTTCTTGTATCCGCTTTCTCACTTTTGCAATGCGATCCTCGTTACGAACAGAAATTGGGCGTCCAGGTCTAGTTATTTGTAATCACTTCCACACAGCTTTTAAATGGTGAATACCACCTGAAAATCTTTGTATAACATGAACCATTATCCCCATAATCTTCTATCAATTCAGTTGTCTCATTGGTGCGTTTTCTGAGTTTTAAAGAGAATTTAATTAAGGGTTTTCGCTCCACGCTGATTACATAACAATGCACTTCTGACTAGGTCAACAAACTGGCAGCTTGTTTGCTTATCAGGCGGCGATAACAAGTTGCCAGATCATAGATGAAGGTTGCCTCAAAGGATTTCATGCTTTGCTTTATAGATGATCTTTTTGTCTTGGCCATAATCAAATCAGTCTCATTACCTCATTGTCTGACCTTGTAAGACCTTGGGAAATTTTTGGAAGCTACATAGGCAGATGCTCAAGAAAGATCGGCCCAGGGTAGTATGAGCAATTCATAGAGATGACGTTATGCTATGAACCACAGACAAAGAGAACATGGATGTTTTCCTGAAGAGGTTCATTTTACAGACATACCACAATGATGGAGATATCGGAGATAGAGATAGAGAAGATCTGGCAGCCATCTTAAAGAACAGCCATCCTAAAGAACAAACATTCTGAAGACATCATACAGGCGGACGATGTAAAACGTGTTCTGAAAAGGGCGAAAAACACTGCACCCGGGCACGACGGCGCTAGATTTTCCCACATAAAAGACATGAGTGATGTAGACCTGTAAGACTTGACTGCTTGCTTCAACTAGGACAGCTTCAGGCCCAGAAGAGTGGATGCACAGCTACGTGATTCCACTTCCTTAACCTGGCTTCCGGATCATAACTCTACAAAAAATCTTTGATAAAGTGCTGGAAAAGATAGTGGCGGGTAAGTTACACGAAATTTTGGAAAAGAAAATTTTACGTTCACGAAAATGGTAAAGTTACCGGCCAAGGAAGAACACACGGTCAAATGCAGCCACTTTTGCCTTTGATACCTTCCAAGGTTTCTAGAATAGACAGGAAACGGTGGCACTGGCACTCGATTTAGAAGACGCTTACAACAGAGTCAGATACAATGATGAAAACGCTTTTAGAGAAGGGAGTCTGCCTTTGGTTGTTGAATTGGATAGCAGCCGTTTTGTATACTCACCGGGTAGCTCTCAGTCTGGGTTTAAGGACCGAACCACATGGATCTGCAAATTTCACCTGTACTGTCCAATGTTTTTTACGAGCAAGATTGCCTACCTGGAAACACCTGCAGATGGCAGAATATTGACATTTGCGGATGGAAGATGTTTATAGAAAGGAGATTGGAATCAAAAAGCTGATGAGTTGCAGGCGACAATAGATAAGGGGATCGACTGGTTTACAGAGATGAGTGCTGCAATCAACACAGAAAGGGCAACCGTCCTGTGGTGTTCTTTGGACAACAGGATTGTTAGAGTATATGTTCCCAGACTCAAAATAAATGACAGGGACATCAAAATAGACAGCAGACTGCGGTACCTGGGAATCACCTTTAACAGAAATATGTCTTTCAATGATCACATAGAGGGGTTTGTGACTAGGGCTAAAAATGTCTCAATGCACTTAGGATTATGGCAGCGATGGACATGGACCAGATAATGATGGTTACACTTTACCGGCACTTAATCATCTTAGCGACTTATTATGGATTGGGGTTACTCACTGTCTGGAGGAGTCACCTAGAGAAACTGGAGCGCATTCAGAATGAAGCTGTGCGGCTGATTCTGGGATGTACAAGAGACACCCCGATTGTGTGTATGCGATACATCCTTGCCTTGCCGACTATTGCAGATAGGCTAAAAGTGCTGAAGGCTAAGTCATAACTCAGAGTAGCTGCAGACAGGGAACACCCTCTATATGAAGCTTTGGCTACAGGTAGGGGTCAGAGACTGAAAAGGGGAAAATCGTGGATGGTTCAAGCAGAAGTCACAACAAGACAAGTATGCATGCTGGAGAATATTGGGGGAGGAGAGGAGTGGGTCAGAGTACCAGCGGAAAAGTCTGACCTGTGTAGGGTTATGATCACATTGGGCTGGTGTGCAGAGAGTGGCCAGTGGGTGCTACGGAGGTGGAAGTCTAACAGTTAGTTCACGACAAATCACGCCCAGGTGCTTTGGTTATCTTTACAGATGGTTCGGTGTTGAGAGGAAAGCGAAGTGTCTGGGTATTAGTAGAGAAATCAATGGAAAATCTAAAGTGCAGGACAGCCTGGCATACGACACCACAACAACTAGCTTGAGAATGGAGGTGGAGGAGATAAACTGAGCTTCCCAGTGGCTAGAGAACAAGATGCATACACATGTCGTAATTGTAACAGACTCTGAGAGCATCCTGAGAAAGGCGAGAACAGGGATGCTTCGAGCAGAGTGGCAAGCTTCACTGGAAAAGTCAAGGGTGGTAAAAATACTTTAAATTTTGTTTCTCCAAGCCATGCCGGCGTCGTGGGTAATGAGCAGTCAGACCGATTGGCTGGATCTGAACCACTGGGTTGTGAAATGATATATGACAAGGCAGATGTGGTCTAGGTCCTTTGGAAACAAGTAATGGAATCAGTAGAGATATCCCCCGTGTGGGTTCCGGGGCCCCATTGTGGGGAAAACAAGAATAGACCCAATGCCTCCCCAAAAGCATGTCGTATGAGTCGACTAATTGGGGAGCTTCTTTTGAAGTCGGAGTGCATCTGCCGGAGAGGCAAGGAACCAACAGTCTGTATTCAAGAGAATAAGATCTGTAAAACTGATGCACACGCAACACTCAGGTTCTGGAGCAGGACTGCAGTTCAGTAGTGGACGAGCAACCAGAACTTTCCGCCAGAGTTTACAGCTGGTGAACGCGAAGAAGAAGAAGAAGAAGAAGAAGAAGAAGAAGAAGAAGAAGAAGAAGAAGAAGAAGAAGAAGAAGAAGAAGAAGAAGAAGAAGAAGAAGAAGAAGAAGAAGAAGAAGAAGAAGAAGTAGAGATATAAATGTATTATGGCCTGGAGAGAATGAGGCATCTGTGTGCAATCAGAAGGTCTGGGGAGCTCTCTACACTCAGAGGAAAGGCAAGACGGACATATAACCGGATTGTGACCGAGATCATAAGTACTGGAACTCTGCGCTGGCTGCAGAAGTTGAGGACGAATCATGCATGGGAATGCCTCGAGTGCTGTGATGTCAATTCTTGACTCAACTCAACTCAAATTGACAAAGCTTACCACAGACTTCGACCTGTGATAACAAGTCTTGACAAAATACTGGATAATACGAACAACAATATTTAGAATAAGCACTAGGGCAGATTTATGTCAGTGTAAGTGTGTGTGCGCGAGTGATTGCATTCAGTTTTACTGAAATGATCTTTATAACTTATGTTATACTATAAAGACTTAGACACTGAATTTATTGTATGTCCTTGCAAGCAAAGATTTAGACACTGAATTTATTGTATGTCCTTGCAAGCAAAGATTTGGACACTGAATTTATTGTATGTACTTGCAACCAAAGATTTGGACACTGAATTTATTGTATGTCCCGGAAAAAAAAGACTTAGGCACTGTATTTATTGTATGTAATGGAAAGCACAGACTTGGACACTTGATTTATTGTATGTCATGAAAAGCAAAGACTTAAACACTATATTTATTGTATGTCCTGAAAAGCAAAGACGCAGAAACTAGATGTATTGTATGTCCTGAAAAGCAAAGACGCAGAAACTAGATGTATTGTATGTCCTGAAAAGCAAAGACGCAGAAACTAGATGTATTGTATGTCCTGAAAAGCAAAGACGCAGAAACTAGATGTATTGTATGTCCTGAAAAGCAAAGACGCAGAAACTAGATTTATTGTATGTCCTGAAAAGCAAAAACTTAAGACACTGGATTTTTGTGTGAAATGGAAAGCAAAGACTTAGACACTGAATTTATTGTATGTCCTATAAAGCAAAGACTTAGGCACTGGATTTGATTTATTGTATGTCATGGAAGCAAAGACTTAGAGACTGGAGTGATTGTATTTCCTGGAAATCAAAGCCTTGGACAATGGATTCACTGTATGTCCTTGAAAGCAGAGACGTCGACACTGAATTTATTGTACGTCCTTGCAAGCAAAGACTTAGACAATGGATTCACTGTATGTCTTTGAAAGCAAAGACTTAGACACTGAATTTATTGTATGTCCTTGCAAGCAAAGACTTAGACACTGAATTTATTGTATGTCCTTGCAAGCAAAGACTTAGACACTGAATTTATTGTATGTCCTTGCAAGCAAAGACTTAGACAATGAATTTATTGTATGTCCTTGCAAGCATAGACTTAGACACTGAATTTATTGTATGTTTTTGAAAGCAAAGACTTAGGCACTGGAGTTATTATATGTCCTTGAAAGTAAAGTATGTCCTGGAAAGCAAAGTATGTCCTGGAAAGCAAAGTATGTCCTGAAAAGCAAAGACTTGGACACTGTATTTATTGTATGTCCTGGAAAGCAAAGACTTAGACACTGAATTTATTGTATGTCTTTGAAAGCAAAGACTTAGGCACTGGAGTTATTATATGTCCTTGAAAGTAAAGTATGTCCTGGAAAGCAAAGTATGTCCTGGAAAGCAAAGTATGTCCTGAAAAACAAAGACTTGGACACTGTATTTATTGTGTGTCCTGGAAAGCAAAGACTTAGACACTGGACGTAATGTATGTCCTTTAAAGTAAAGTATGTCCTGGAAAGCAAAGTATGTCCTGGTAAGCAAAGTATGTCATGGAAAGCAAAGACGGCCGCCCTCACATTCACCATACCACCCAGTGAATCCTAGTCAGTTATAAACATATGAATCTAACATCATATGCCCAGTGAGCTGCGGGCGCAAAACGAGCTCGTTACAGCTTTTCTGTATGGTATAATAAGTACACTCTACTTTTTATAAACTATTGCATCGCAGAAATAAACCTAGGTCTACAGTGTCAGGTGCAGACAAATGCTCATGTAATCATGGCCATAACTGAATTTAAAAATGCAATGTCGATTTTTGTGAACTAACCTACGCTTATAGATCTACCAAAGCTAAAATGTTGC
This sequence comes from Candidula unifasciata, assembly GCA_905116865.2. Classification (NCBI taxonomy): domain Eukaryota; kingdom Metazoa; phylum Mollusca; class Gastropoda; order Stylommatophora; family Geomitridae; genus Candidula; species Candidula unifasciata. Next base: position 257,924 of record CAJHNH020000757.1, read on the forward strand.
CAAGAAATGCTCTTAAAAGTAAAGTCAGCCGAGATAATGTTGACCAAATCAAATATCCAGTACAAAAGGGGTATAATATATAATATGTTTTTAGGACAATATAACCATATGATGATTGCTTAGAAAAAGTGTTCATTAAATTTTTTTTTAAACAATCAATGGACAAATTATGATACAGCTGTGAAAGCAATACAATTAGCAATATGTGATCATACCGAAGAAAGTAATAACAGAGCTATACAACTGTCATTTGCCTAACCATATACTGGCACATTACTGAGTAGTACTGATGTGTCCTATTTGTTATCAGTTTTAATACCTCTAATAAGGGGAAATTAGCTTACATAATAGTTATATATAACAATACTACAATTTCAGACTCTAAATGTTACCTTCAGAACCATGCTGTAGAACTATCATTAACTGCTGGCAATCATTATCCAACTATTTTAGAAAGTAAATCACAAAAGTATTGCAAGCCATATTTTAAAACTTCAACTACAGCACCATAAATACTAACATCTTTGCTGAGATTTTTTTTAACGTGCAATTAACAACGATTTTTATACGTGTTATATACATTTCGTTTGCATGCAAAACACGAAAAAACCCAAGTTTTACTATTAGCAGGAATATATTGGTGTCGCGGTGGCGTAGTAAGTAAACTCTCGATGCCGCCCAATTTTTTTGGGTTTGAATTTGAATCAGGCGAAGTAGGACTAAAGAAGACTGACCACGAATCGCAGGTAGACGCGACATAAATAGGTGTCAGGAAATGCCCTTTGGAAGTAAAGGCAGCCAACGTGATGTTGATCACATCACCTACGGAATGGCACTTGTCTACAAAAATAAATCATGCGTCATATTCACGACAGGTGTAAAAAAGAGTTCTGTACTTTCTGTTTTAAACATTGAATATGCATGGTGCATAACGTATCTTTACAAACAGCACCGGAAAACATGCACAGGTTTAACAAGCAATTTAATAAGATATAAAAAGCACATAACAGGAACACAACATTGCACACACACACACACACACACACACACACACACACACACAAAGAAAAAGAAGAAGAAGTTGAGTGACAGTAACCCACGAAGCAGACAAAGAAGATGGTGACGAGATCATACAAAGGCAGATTTACAAACATTTCGGTTCCTTAGTAGGAAAGAGAAGGTCATTATAGAAATGAATGGAGGCGGGTGATATCTTCAGCAATGAGCAGCAAAGGCTAAAAAATACTAAAATAGAAGATATGAACAATGCGTCGGTAAATAATGATATAAATACTGTACTACGAAAAATCCCTCTTTACATTGAAACCTTTGTTTCGTTTATCGTGTTGAAACATTAAACTTTTTTTTAACAGGGAATGAAAAAAGAAAAGAGAACATTTTTTTTTATATTAAAATTTCAGTACAGTGTTCATTTTGAAAAAAAAAAAAACACCTAAAATATAAATATTTCTAAATGTCTTAGAAATTAATCTATTTGATGGTGCGAATTTCGTTTGCATTTTAAACTTTAGGTGCACGTTTCGCATATTAAAAAAATATAGGGTGTCTGTTTAATGGTTGCAGATTTTTGTGTGTAAATCATTTACTTGCAATTCGGTTTGTGTATTATGTCATGTTTCAAGCACTAACTGTTAGTTCAGAATATCACTGTTGTATGTTTTAGTAAGTGATCTTTGCTATAATGGTGTTACCTATAAAAGAAAAAAGGTTTATGGTTGAACATGTGTTCCTTAACAGTGGCAGGTATTCGAATGTGGTTGTTCAACAATTTTTGATGTGATTTCCTGACACGCAAATACCCCATCCTAATACTGTTAGCGATTTAATTAGGAAAATTTCGCAGTACGGGTAGTGTTCACGATGTGTGCCGCCATGGTAGCTCATCTGTTTTTCAGGGAACATTCCTCGGCATACAAGAATTTAGCAACTTTTATAGAGCCGAGTCATTTCAAAGCGACTACTAGCGATCTACCAGCGTTGTGCCTAACTTGTAAACACTGACAATGTCCCAGAAAACAAAGGGAAAACAGTCACGACAGAAATGAAATATTTAAATACTATGCCAGGTGAAACAAGGAAAAATCAAATTGGGAACAATGATATCAGGAGGAGAGTCGACACAGAACCAATACTGTCCTTTATAAGCAGACAACAAATCAGATGGTTTGGCCATGTAATGAGATTGGCGTCAGACGGCACCACAGAGAGCAATGTTATACCGATACAGCGGTAACAGAACCAAAGGTCGACCGCGCAGAACTAGACCGCCGAAATATCACAGACACTTATAAGTACTTTATACAAAGCGAACAAACGGGTCTTTACCTGAGATCTCTTCCTGTCCTGACGCCTCCAGGCATTCCTGGAGTGAGGAAGGAAGGAAGAAAGAAGACAAGAAGTAATTATTTTCAAAATTAATAAAATATTTAACCAATTTTTGTTTACTGATTGCTACTTTGTCATATCATTTCAAATCGTGGTCTTACCAAAGGACTCAAGAATTGTTTCCTCGGACATACCTAGCGGTATTATAAGTGACTTTTGTCTTACTGCACACTTTTACAAGCTTTGTAGTTTGACCAAAAATGTCTTACAAAATTATCAACTTTTCTTAGCTTGACAAAGTCCGTATCAAGTATACCCATTTTATTTTGGACGGGACAATTTCAAAACTACTTAGGTTGCTTCTTTCAAACCAGAATGGAACGATTTTTCAATGCAACCAGGTCACTTACCGTGTCAATTAGACCGTTTTTCAAACCGCCAAGGTATGTAGTCATTTCAGACCAGAAAAATATCAAATCGATAGGACACAGTTGTTATTTTCCAATAAGTAATACCTACGAAGCGTTTACTGTCCTTGGGCTAAATTACGTTGCTTCGTGTCTTTGTCCAGTACTATCCACATACTCCCAATTTAACAACTATTTCTTACAAAATTAAATTGTTTTTTTTTTCTTCTCTAAAATCACCGTAATGACACATATACTTGGCATGTTAGAAATGTCTCGCTGTATCATAAAGGACTTTTTTTAAATAGAAAAGTGTCAATTTCAAATCTCTGTCAACCCTTCTAACCAGTTAACCATCCCTTCAGCTTTTCTGTCCGACTGATTGTTTCCACCGGTCGTCTGATCGGTTGTACCATAAGAGACTTTGTTTTACTGAACGTTTACAAATCTTGCAAAACTTTCAACATTCGTACAAAGAGCATCTTGTAAACCGGTGCCCCGCTGGTCTTCTTTTACGAAAGAAAAGACGATTTTCAAAGATGAGCCTGCCCAAATAATCTGTTTTCTGTCCAGTCGAGGTCTCTGGTAAAGCTTTCACTAACTTAATTATTTTCTTATCCAACAGACATCTTTTCACCACTTGCACATAGAGCAACACGTTAACTTTGACACTACTGATCGCGTCATCGCGGTGACCTGCGAACATATATCAGATCTTTTCCTATCTTGTACACATTTTCATTTTGTTAACTGATAACTAGCTCTTCAACATGACCACATGCTGCAACTTGTAAACTTTTGCCCGCTTGGCCTACTTTTGAACGCAAATCGAATCTTGTTCAGAGAGCAATCTGACCAAGTAACCCTTTAAACGTCCTTTTGTTTATTTTTTCTTTGTTATACAGCTAATTGTCTCTCATAGAGCCCTCACTAACTTTGCCCATGAAGCAACATTAAAACTTTAATACTAACACTTTCTTTCAAAATGGTCACTAGCAAATATGTGTCAAATCTTTCCCTAACTAGTAAAAATTGGCACAGTTTGTAAACAGTTTGGTCAACTTTGTGAACTGACAACTATTTTTTCAACTTGATCATTTGCTGCAACCTAATCGGGTTGTCATGTTGGTCAACTTTCATAAACAAGCGACGACTTTCAAAGATCAGTCTGCCCAACTAATCTTAACCCCCCCCCCTCCCCCCCCCCCACTCCATACCCTATTTCACTTTTTTGTGTGTCACAGCCCAGATGTGTATCTCTGGTAGATCTTTCACTAAGCTAACAGGTTCATTGTCTAGCATACATGTTTCACTACTTCCACATATAGAAACATGTTAACTTTGGCACTAATGGACAAGCGAACACTGTCAGTGCTTTGATTAACCTGTAAAGGTCTTCACTTTGTCAACTTTCTTCTTCTTCTTCTGCCTTTTTATCCCCCAATGGAGCATAGGCCCTCAACCAACTCACGCCAAGTCGTTCTATCCTTCGCCATTACATGGAGCTCTCCCCATGTCCTCCCAATCTTTCTAACCTCATTCTCCAGCTCTCTTCTCCATGTGTTTTTTGGCCTTCCTTTATTCCTATGCCCCTGTGGGTTCCAATGCAAAGACATTCTAGTTATGCTGTTCTCCTGTTTTCTCAGTGTGTGCCCTATCCAACGCCAGCGTCTTCTCCTCACCTCCTGATCCACTGGAGCCTGTTTAGTTCTCTCCCAAAGTTCTACATTAGTTATTCTATCATACCATTTTATTCCCTCTATTCTGCGCAGGCACCAGTTAATGAATGTCTGTAATTTATTAGTAATTGCCTTCGTTGTTCTCCATGTTTCCGCCCCATACAATAGTACTGATTTGACATTAGAATTAAAAATTTTTAGTTTAGTATTTCTTTTAATTTCTTTTGACCTCCACAAATTCCCTAGTGCTATGAAAGCCCCTCTTGCCTTTTGTATTCTTATTTTAATATCTCTATCAGTTCCTCCATCTTTATCTACATTACTGCCCAAATAGGTGTACGACTCCACGTCTTGGAGTGGGGTGCCATTAAGAGAAACCACATTACTATTTGCCTGATTTATTCTCATTATCTTTGTCTTTCCTTTATGGATTTTCAGACCAAGCTGCTGTGATCTCGCATTAAGTATATTTAATTTATCTTGTATCTGATTCCGTGAATGGGACAGAAGGGCAATATCATCAGCGAAGTCCAGATCATCAAGCTGTTTTGTAGGGGTCCACTGAATTCCATTCTTGGTGTTAGCAGTTACTGTTTTCATAGTCCAGTCTATAGCCAGTAAAAATAGGAGAGGCGACAAAAGACATCCTTGTCGCACACCTGTTTTTATTTCAAATGCATCTGTTAGCTTTCCCTCATGAAGAACTCGACATTTCATGTCTTTATATGTTGCCTTTACTAAGTTGATAATTTTCTGTGGGATTCCATAGTGCCCCATCAATTTCCAGAGAGATTCCCTATCGATGCTGTCAAATGCTTTTTCATAGTCTATAAATCCAATGTAAAGTGGTGAGTTCAGTTCAATGCTTTGCTCTATTATAATACGTAATGTGGCTATCTGATCAGTACAGGATCTGTTGGACCGAAAACCCGCCTGCTCATCTCTTAGCATTTTATCAATAGCATCTTTTAATCTTTCCAAAATAATTCTACTTAATATTTTTCCAGGAACTGACAGCAACATAATTCCTCTATAGTTTTCACACTCCTGTAGATCACCTTTTTTGGGCAGTTTCACAAGATATCCTTCTCTCCAGTCTGCTGGTATTTCTTCGGTCTCCCAGACTTTACTGAATAATCTATGTAGCAATTCTGTTGATGTGTTTATGTTGGTCCTGATGGCTTCAGCTGGGATACCATCTGGGCCTGACGCCTTTCCTTCCTTAAGAAGATTTATAGCTTTTCTAATTTCCTCTTTGGATGGTATCTCACAGTTGATATTCAGTTCCATTTCTAAAGGCTGGATATCTGGGGGAACCTCTGGGCCTGGTCTATTTAGAAGCATTTCAAAATATTCAACCCATCTGTCCATTTGATCTTTAGTGTTAGTAAGTACCTTTCCTTGACTATTTTTGATTGATCCAGTTGGCTGACTATATTTACCTACTAATTTTCTTGTGTTGCTGTAAAGTTCTCTGAGGTTTCCTTTTGCTGCTGCTGTCTCTGCTTCTTGTGCTAGATCATTTAGATGTTTCACTTTATCTGCCCTTATATGCCTCCTAACTTCCTTGTTGGCTTCTGTGTAATTCTCCTGAGCTCTAGCTTTAGCAGCTCTAGTTTTGCTATTGTTTAATTCTGCCTTTTTACTTTTCCTGTCTTCAATCAATTTAATGGTTTCTGGTGTTATCCATGCTTTATGTTTTCCTTTCTTTCTTGCCAAGAACTTCTACGCAAGATTCATTCCAGATTCCTTTGATCTGATCCCAGCAGACTTCTGTGTTGACATCTTCAGCTAACTGCTGCAACACCTGGTACTTATTAGAGACCGTAACTGAGAAACTGTTCCTTAATTTCTTTATCTCTGAGAAAGCCTACATTATATTGGTTTCTATGATTATAAGATGTTATATATCTTTTTAGTTTCAACTTGATTTTACTTATCACCAGGAAATGGTCAGTAAATACATCGGCACCTCTGAAAGCCCTAACATCGTAAAGGGATGATCTAAACTTTTTGTTAATACATATGTGGTCAATTTGATTAGTTGTCTTATGATCTGGTGATTCCCATGTTGCCTTGTGTATTCTTTTATGGGGAAAAATACTTCCACCAATAACATACTGGTTACCTGCACAAAAATTTGTGAACAATTCTCCATTTTCATTCATTACTCCTAGACCATGTCTCCCAATAATTTCTTCATAACCTGTGTTGTCTGATCCTATCTTAGCATTGTCAACTTTCGGGCAGCTGTATTTACTGGTAAATACTCCGCTGACTCACGTCAAGTGGTCTACTGACACTTCTTAGTAATTAATTACTGCAAGGACAATGGTACACCTCAAGCCACCCATGACCTTCTCTCTTGGAACGTTTTAAGTCACTCAATGCCTTTCGGTCTTTCAGTACAATCCAAAGCTTGTCAGCTTATACTTCACGGTCGTTTACTGTCCTAGGGACACCTTAAATCGTTCAATGACTTTCTCCATCAGAACACTTATCGATAGCTTTCTCATTTCTTATATGTTAATTCACTCGTTCCCTGAAGTTTCTTGATAAGACATCTACTGTCCTTGGTACACTTTAATTTTACTGGCGAAAAGCGGCCTTCAAGATGATAACTGAGTTGGTTGCAGGGTGATATCATCACCCATACCACTCAACAGAAAAATACTGATTGATTTGTAATTTGTATACTACTGTCCCATCATACTTCTCCTTTCGTTCGCATGCGATAAAGTGTTTATATGTGCAATTTCCTTTCTTTTACACATTTTACTGTCTAGTAAATCGACTTTTTTTTTCTACTGTTGTTCATCTTTGTCAAAAGGTGCGCCATAATGTGTCATATTCGGAGTAGTATTGCTGTATATGTCCTGCTATATGGCTATCATGTATGCAAGTGGCTGATATACCAATTTTTAATGTTCCTAATTGTGGTTTAGTAATTGGTTGCGTCTCTTTCTTATGCGCCGGATAAAGAATTGTTCTAGTATGCTCATTATATATATATATATATATATATATATATATATATATATATATATATATATATATATATATATTAGTCGATGCCAGGGATGTGCCAGTTAACAGATTTAAACATCCTTTTCCTTTAGTGGTGTGTGACTAGTACGGCCAGTTGCCCTGTTTTCTCACCTACTCCTGTCTGTTGATCGGTTCTATCGGACTAGACCCATATCAAACTAAAATCGAAATTAGCCATGCTATTGATGGGCTTGATTGGGATAAGGTTCAGAGCAATGTTGGAGATCCTACAGAGATCTATAGGAGTAGAAAATTCGCACACATCCTCATAGAATAAGCAGCAAAAAGCACTATGAAAAGTAGAAGGCAGACTCGCTAGCGTAGTTAGCTAAACCTGACTTCACGGCGACCGCGTGACGAACTCCTTGTGGTCCGGGTTCACACCCGCGGGTAGGCAGAAAAGCCGCATTTCTCCCAGGTATACGGTATTTATCGTGAAATCAAGGCCGAAAGTGTTGCTATATCCATAGTACCGAGCCAAAGGGTTTACAACTCATGGTTTTGGATATTTAAAAAAAAAGAGATAGGTAGAATGACGGGCCCCACAAAACTTGAAATCTGTGTGCAACAACAAGAGTAATCTAAGTGACTGAAACAACTACGATAGAAAATCACTTTCGCAAACTGTTGGTAAAGTCTTTCTCTTCTTCTTTACGTCCTCTTTTACCGCTTCGAGTGTCGAGTGAGAAATAAAGTCCCGATTCATGCTCTTCTGGCTGCTTCGGCCATAGACACATCATGGTGCTGAAGCTTCTCTGATGTTATCTTCCTATCGTGTTCTTTGTCTATCTCTTGTTCTATGTCCCTCTCCTCTTTTGGTGTATGCCGTGAATGGTATATCATCAGAAGGCATTATGTATGTAATTCAGATCTGGTTCTGTGCCGACTTTATCTCGTATGATCTCATTCCTGATTTGATCTCTTCTGGTCACTCTGACAATTTTTCTCAGACACTTTATTGCCATAGTCACTATTTTTGGAAAAAGTAAGTGGTAGATTCTGCGTAAGTGCTTTAGCCTTCCAAAGGATCATAAGTCAATATCAGACTAACACAATACTAAGAAATCACCATCAGGAAACGGAAGGCAGCAACAACAACAAAATGTTTGAGAGAAGAGAAAATTATTCTTTACACACACACACACACACACACACAAACACACACACACACACACAATATATAAACACAAAAAAACTTGTCTAGTATGTTCTTAGCTCTTTTCTTTTCGATTGTGAAACTTGGTCGACTTTTTCTTACAAGTAGAAAGGAAACGGATTTCACTTGCAATAACTACGAATATTACTCAGCATTAAAGTGCAATTTATACACTCAAACACTAAGGAATCAGAAAGAGCAGGTATCGATAAAGTTCTTAATTGTTAGATCTATGGCTAGTCACAGTATTAGCATGTTTTTTGTGTGTTAAATAATTTAAATTCACTACGGGGAAAAATTATGTTGAAATATTTTTACCAGGCAATTTTCTGGAAAGTAACGGTCAACCAGTGTGATGTTGACTATATCATCCATAGAGTGACGATTTGTTTATAAGAAATATGAATCTACACTGCGTCTAGAAAAGTGTGCCTTACTTTAAAAATCTGTAACTCAGGAAATTTTACTCGTCTTTGTTGAAACTTGACATGCAGATATTAGTAATCATGTCCTTGTTTAAAACAAATCATTATGAAAAAAAAAATCTAGTTTTTATATTGCCATTTGCGGTACATAAGAAAAGACCGATTCCAAGCATACAATTAATATGTCTTCAGTTAACAGAATGACGCGAATTTTGCAAAACATCAAATTGTACGCGTTTGAGATAATCCGGGTGAAAAACCTGTACTCAAAAAGTAAACGATTTGTGCAAAAATGCTATATATTCTACTTTTTAGGAATACAAACATTATTAGTCAGACTAAGATAAAAACACAACGGCTGCTTAAAGAAAAGTCCAGACATGAGCCCTGTGCATTTGTAAGTTATAAAACCATAAGGACACGATGAGTTTAAGACCAGGTGCAAACATTCGTTTTGATTCGTAAAAGAGTTTCAAATATGTGTTAACATTTAAGGATATGACTTTTGGAACGCTCTAAAGCAGCATATGTTGTATGCAATACTTGGGTCGACAGTTTTATTTTAATTTACTACTTTACTCATCTCTCTCTAAGGGATCTCCTATGCTAAGTGGACAAACCGCTTGCCAAATGATCTGAAATCGTGAGTTACGAGTCACTGCGGGTTTTATGTGAAAAAGGCTAATACGTGGACAAATCTGACTGTCAAATTTACATATATTACTAGGAATAGATGCACATTCCGTTGATGATTCCTATCACTGATAAAATAAGAACTCTTTTACCAGGTGATATAATACCAAGATATAACCAAATACTTTTTTTTCTGTGGTCATCAGAAACGAATCAGAACATAACATGTTACGCGTACTGAGTAAGGAGGAAAGAACAACAGTCGAAATAGTAAATTTAGTGTCTATTTGTGGTATTGTATCCATATTTGGCATTTCAGCCAACATCATCAACATAATCATATTTTACAAGCAAGGATTTAAAAATACTGTTAATATCGGATTTTTCGGTATGGCTGTTTCGGATATTAACTGTCTACTTTTCCTGTTATGGGGATCAATTTGCATGAATCCCTTATTTTATGACTTGGGGGTCCCGTGGTTTCCTATGGAAGTTATGTATCTGACGGTAGCTTGGCCTCACATCTGCTTCACCAGAATCACCAGCTGGATTACTGCTTACGTGACAGCCGAGAGATATCTGAGTATAGCCTTGCCACTGAAGGTCAAACATCTTATAACCGCAAAGACAACATCGCTAATTATTTGTGTAGTTTATTTTGTTAATCTAGCTAGTTTAGTTCCAGAGTACGCAACATCCTTTCTTGGATGGAGGTTTGTTCCTGAAAGAAACGAGACACTTATAGGTATTTTATTTACAAGCAGTAGACAAAGTACTGAGGGAGTTATATATTTTCTTCATTTTATGCTTGGAATGACTTCTTTTACTGGTGTTGTAGTTTTTACAGTTCTGCTAGTGATAAAACTTGGACAAAGCTCTAAATGGCGGATGGAGGTAACTCAAAACAACAGCCATTCTGTGGCTCTGTCGGAGAGAGATAAGAAAACAGTAAGGATGGTAATATTCATTGCTAGTATTCTCATACTGTGTTACTCTCCTGCTGCGTTGATTTCCCTGTCAACTTTCATTCTTGGGCCAGAGTTTAACATCCGGGGCAAATATATCAATACATGCGAAGCAATGTGGTCGACAGCTTTCATTTTCCAGGCCATTAACTCCAGTGTGAACATATTTGTTTATTACTCAATGAGCTCCAAATACAGGAAGACATTTCGTGAAGTTTTTACAAACAATAATTTCTAAACATAGTGGTGATCAACTTTGCCAGAACTCAATCAAGGGTGAAAGAATTGATGTTAGGGTCAGACAATCTCCGTTAGAAAACAAAAGCCAAGAAAGGGGATATAATCACATTAACAACTGCACGTGTGAGGTTGGATATTTTCACACAGAAATTACCTGATTAGGAAGGTAGGGGGAATACTTGAGGGTCACCAGAAAGCCGAAAGAGGACAGACACTCGGATAAAACTAGGTTCTCAAGGAGGGAAACGACCACCTGTTGCCACGTGGAGCCTAACAAGTGGCTATACGATTAGACCACGTTCTCATTAGACATTAAATGTTTGCCAGTTGGAATGAGAGGGCGTGTTTGTGATTCCGTATGAATGTGAATACTTAACGACTAAAGAGAATACTTCAAGACGACAGCTAGAATATCATCTTCAGCAACGAACTAGCTACGCAGGTAATCAGCAGCTATTCAGAGTCAGCGGCGAGAGACCACGAGGGAAACGACCGAGCTTACCTGTCCGGAGATGTGGAGTGGAAGATGGAGAACGACTGAACGTGAATATTCTGAGTGTTGACGTCTGAATACGGGTGCGATTGAATGTTGGACTTGGTGAAGGAATAGAGACAGGGACTAGACATCACCGTGAGTGTATTAGTGTCAGTAAACATTATTATTACGCAGATGTCTCCTTCGCTTCTAACATCAATGTCAACGTGAATTGTTGGTTATAACATCGGTTAGAGCTCACCCCTAGATAACAGCCAAATACACAAGGAAAGAAGCATTGCAGCACGCAGTTATGTTAAACGATTCGATAAGTCATCTAGTTCATCAGGCACATAAGGTTCCAGTCGGGGCCCCGGGATAGTTTTAGCTTATATTTCCTTCTAAATAACTAAACTGGGTCCTCCTACCCTTTCCCAACAACCATGTATAAAAGTTCTTTGGTTAAATTCGTGAATATACATTGCACATTATATCCAATATAAAGTATTTTTTGTATTGTATTTGTATTATTATTGTCATCATTAACAATTACAGAACATTATTATCATTGTTGAATAGTATTGGTGTCATTTTTTTTGCTATTATTAATTGCTCAAACAAGACTTAGAACCCTGTGCTACTGCAACACCTATACATTAGTTTAATAAAAAAAATCGTAGAGCTCCTTTCTCCCAACCCCACAGTGTTTTCCTTTTAACAGCGCCCCTGGTATCAAGAGATCCTTTGGTGAACTGACACAGGAAGTGACTCATAGAGAAAATTATAACCCTGGATAAAAGACACATAAGAAAGAAAGGAATGAATGGTCGATATGATTATATGAGAGATACTCAACAAAGAGTACACAATTGGAAAACCGAGAAATGCAGGGAGTTGCCGGATAATGGATTATACGTTAAGAATAATGGTTACATGAAACTGGACATTATATCGGACATTGAAAATTGTAACATGTCCTCAGCTTACAGAGAAGATTCGAGTGCCTTCTAGGATGGTGCTGAGAAGGGAGGAGGAGGAAGAGCTGTCATAATCTCACAGTTCATGGCGACTGCACTAGCCGTGCGGCTTTGAAACCTTACGCTCACGGCTACCCACTCCCCCCCCCCCCCACCCCGCCTCTTATACATACACGCGCGCACGCGAGGGCACGCACACATACACACATACACCCTCTGTTCTTTACCGCCTAAAATCGACAAATCAAAAGCATTAAAGACAGCAGTGTTTTTTATTTCTACTATATTGGCATAATAGGCCTCAGTAGGTTGACCTATTCTTGTACATCCTTGGTATGACAATCAGGCAGTTTGTAAGTATAGTCCATTTTCCCATGTCCGTATGATTTCGCAATTCACAGTTGCACATAAGCTGCTGCTTCCTTACAGCGTTGAATTTCTTTGATTTTCATCTGACTAATCATGGGCGTCTAATGTGTTGGTCTGCAAGGTGTGGTCACGACTCGTACTACAGCTAGAAGTGTAAGGGCAGCTAGCTGGCCTGTGAGGTCGGAAAGCGAAAATTATTAGCCTATTGCTGTTACGAGATCGCAGAAGCCGAACCCACCTTTCCGTGGCGCCGAACGATCGAACTCTTTTTTAAAGGGTTACAAATTGGGCACGCAGGCTCGTCTGACATTCTGTCCTTCTAAGCACTCATCTTTAAGAGTACCAATGCCTGTTATCAAAAATGCATGTTATGTTAAATATGAGAAAAACATACATTATACAATAATGCATACACACACCATGTATACACAATCATACACAGTCAAACACACACACGTACACATACTCTTACATTCTCATACATACACATAAACACTCATATACACCTTAAATACATATACACACGCACACATGGAGAGGAGTGGGTTAAAATACTGACCGAGGTGCACCATGTTGACGCCTTTAATGCAGTAGAAAGAATTATTACTAACACACCAGAGAAGCATCATAGAACAGTTAGTATGTGAGGATGTTTGGCAGCAAACAGCAGCTATAAAAATTAACAACTGTTTAGGTACATTTCAAAGCATAAAGAGGGGTGTACGACAAGGATGTGTACTGTCACCTGATTTGTTTTCAATATACAGTGAATATATAATGAGAGCTTTAATTTGTATGCCCGGAATTGTGGTTGGTGGGCACAATATAAACAATTTACGTTATGCTGATGACACAGTCTTGATAGCAACAAGTCAGAAAGAACTACAGGAAATGATAGACATTGTGGAGTTAGAAAGTGGAAGAATGGGCCTCAGTTTGAATAATGGGAAGACAGAAGTAATGGAGTTATCAAAGAAACGAATTATTCCTAAGTGTGATAAAAGTTGATGGTTTTATTTTAGGACAAGTACAGAAATTTAAGTATCTGGGCACATGGATAACATCAGATGAAAGATGCATAACTGAGATAAGAAACAGAATAAGACAGGCAAAAACTGCATTTTATAAAATGAAAAACACCTTGTGCAATATATCCTTGTCATTGAGAGTTAGAAAAAGAATTCTTGCTTGCTACATACATCCAGTTTTAACATATGGCTGTGAATCCTGGACAATCGGTAGGCAGGCCAATCAATTTCTGGAGGCTTCGGAGATGTGGTTTTACAGAAGAATACTTAGAATACCTTGGACAGCCAAAAAGAGCAACCAAGAGGTTTTGAAAGAGGCGGGAGCCCGAAGACAACTTATCACAAACATCAGAAGGAGACAGTCATCATTTTTCGGCTATGTTATGAGAAGAGGGAAAGTAGAACATGTTGTGACCACTGGAAAGATATGTGGAAGGAGAGATAGAGGATGACAACGAGAGAAGATGCTTGACAGTCTTGTTGCATGGCATGGAGGTGTGTCAGCACACGAACTGATACATGCTGCAGGAGATCGCAGATTATGGAGAGGCATGATCGACCACGCCAGTCGGCAAGGCACCTGATGATGATGAAGATAAATCGTACCAAACTTAAGGTTTGCAGATGACATCGTTTGGTAGGCTAGGGAAGAACACGAGGTAGTCGAACTTGTAAAACTTCTTAATGACACAGCGACCACTTATGGCATAGAAATAAGCACAACAAATACCAAAGTAATGACTAATTAATTATCCAGCTGTCATAACAATACAAAAGGTCCCAAATTAGATCAAGTCAATTATTTCCAAATTTAGGATTCATTTTAAGTGACCAGGTATCCTGACCCTAAATCATGTCTATGACTGCCCAGACAACATCAGTCATTGCCACAAACAGAATATATTATGGAGCTTAAGGGGTCACTACACGGCATTTTTTCCAATTTATGACAAAAATATTACTTCTTCAATGTGTTTGTTTTTGTAAAGTTCGACATTCATAGAATAGATTACACACAAAATTTATGTCATTTGTAAACAATTTAGCACTGGAAAGTTAATACTAAAGGCACCAACCCATGCACTTTTTTTTTAAATAAAAAAAAAAGTTTAAAAGTCAGTTTTCTCACGTCTTTATATTTCTGTTTGTTGTGTGTGCGTGAAATTCTAAACTGTCAGCTAATATAAAGACTAGAAACATGAAATCTAGTATGGATACTCATAAAACAATATTTTAGGGACCGGTCTTTTTAAAAGTGGATTTTAGAAAGTTTTTTTTTTTTTTTTAAATTTGATTATTGTCTTATAATGCAAGATTTTTTGGACTTTTAAATGAACCTACATTTTAAAATTATACGAAAAATATTTAAAAACATGTTTGAAGTAAATAAACTACACCCGTACCTCTAAATATAAATACAGGCCATGCATATATCGTCTATTGTTTAATATGTAGGTTTGTTTTTATATTTTTGGGATTCTAAGTACATGTTTTTTTTCTCCTAAGATGGTGGCTATTGCCATGAAAACCATGATTTTTTTTTACATTTAAAGTATGCAAATGTAATAACATGTATCCCTTCAAATGACCGTATTGCTGTAAAACGTAGACCTTAACAGATGAACTCGAAAGGGTACATTTTACTTTTTCGGGCCAGAAAGAGAGTGACTTCCTTTGTCATTCATAACCTGTCGGGTCGCAGAACGTCTCTTACGTTCCGAGGCTGCCATGTTTTTCTTATTGTCTACTGCTGTCAACAAGTTACGAATGGGAAGGTGGGTCGCCCTCTTTCTGGGGCGAAAAACGTAAAACGAACTTTCTCGTTTCTGACCGCTTGCTTGCGTGATTATTTTCCCGTTCTGCTACCTATGCAACGGATCGGGAGTATGCAAACAGCGATATTTGTTTATTCCTACGATCATTGTGAGGGCTCTCTTTCTCACGGCGGTAAATTCCATCGTCAACGAACGTAGAAATACAAAAAACAGTTTTGATACTCAAGAATCATTGACTCTGCGGCGCTTCCAACTGCAGTGCTTCTTACATGTACTCAGGCGCCTGCAGCGCCTGAAATACTCACGACAAAACAGCCTCCCACAAACATATTCTTTAAGCGAATGCCAAACTTAGCCGTATCACAGTAGCCCCACAACATATGAGAGGTCCAACGACATAACGAGTTATGAATGGCAAGGGAAGTCACTATCTTTTTGGGGTAAAAAACATAAAATGAACCTTCGAAATAAAAGATACAAGCATTGGAAATGCAACTTTTCAGGAATATTCTTGCATAACATACAGAGACCACATCACAAATGACGAGGCTCGCTGTATAATTATCCAGCTCATTCGCAACTACGAACCTCATTTAACTACAGTGAATAGTCGGAAAATCCAATGGTCCGGACATGTAATAAGATCTTACTGCCTCTCAAATGATATTACAGGGCTCAGTAGAGGGGAAGAGACAAATGAGGCAGATCATGAAAGATCTGAATCCAGAACCTGAATTGACATGCCTTAGGCATGCAGCTATGAAATCCAACGCATCTGACCTATACCGTCAAAGGAGGAGGGATATGATCAGACAGTCAACAGAAACTGGTGACCCAAGGACATCCAGTATCACGGGATAATAATGAATCATGTGTGTATCTCTAAAGAAAAAGACACAAATCATAAAACATTTTATGAGAAAGTCAACAAGCATTTTTGCAATACATAATGCCCCCACTTCACTATTTAAAAAAAAAAATTATGCTACCAAATGTGCTAAGAGTATGCTTTGAATCGGTGTTTGTTTATATATCATGTATGTATGTGTGTGTGTGTGTGTGTGTGTATATATATATATATATATATATATATATAAATATATATATATAAATATATATATATATATATATATATATATATATATATATATATATATATATATATATATATATATATATATAATGGCATCCGTCAGTCCCGGGGGACTATGGAGATGAGCCGCTGGCTTTGGGAACAGCATCTGCTGTGACTGTAAAGTACGATGCGGGAATGGCAGCCTTTGCCACACAGGATACACACAAAAGCAGATACTCCCTCGTTGTGAGGCAGTTTTACTCTCCGGTGTCTCCTCTCCACAGCTCGTTGTGTTCGGTTTCTTTCAAAATGTGACAGTCCGTCTTTCACTTTCTGTCTCCATAGTAGTCGATCTGCAGCTGATTTTTCCCATGTCTCTGTGCCTATGTTGGTATCTATTAGGTCACGTTTGCATACATCTTTATAGCGCAGCTTTGGCCTTCCTGTAGGTCTATTCACAGTTACCAATTCACCATATAGGAGATCTTTTGGAATACGACCATCCTCCATGCGGGAGACATGTCACAGCCAGCGCAGACGTCTTTGCATCAGTATACAATACATTGAGGGTAATTTTGCTCTTGTGAGCACACATTCGTTGGAGACAAGGTCTCGCCAATAGGTATAGGAATAAACTCACAGGGAGCAAGTACAGCAGGGATCTACCAGTCATCAGTAGAGGATATCCTCGTCGACAAGTTTTTCGGCCCACTATTCTCCTAGACACTTTCGGAGGTGGGCCCACCTGAGTTCATGAAGCTCAGGGCTGGTACCCTGCTGCACGAAATTACCGGATGGTGTTTTTCTTTCGGATAGGGACAAGACGACTTGGTGATTTGCAGAAGGTACTGTGAGATAAGAAGTCGTCGCGGCAGCCTAATTAAAACAGTCAGCGTACCTGGACGACCGAGCGACAAGCTTACGATTGGTATACCGGACACATGTTGGACTTTGTTAGCAGGTGGCAGAGGAACGCTGGCAGACAATTCGGACACGATGGACTTTCAAGGGGAGAGAAACCCTTTTCCGCTAGACACCCGGACCAGCTCACCGAGGCCCGTCCCCTACGTTGTTCCGTTGCGTCCAAAGCCAGCTCGAAGCCCTTTCGGCTGCCTCGCCCAGTTTTTTAAGTGTTCGTTTCCGTTCATTACCGCGCAATCCTAGTTCTTTAACCACATTGTACAGTGAAGTGGAGACGAGACCTCGCGCTCCCACTTCGACGGCAAAGACACGTACTGTGTACGTCTTGTTTCTCCTCAGACCGGCTGCTAAGTCACAATATTTCTCGAGCTTATATGTGTGACTCTCGTCCATACGCGACTCATACGGGACGGTGAGCTCAATCAGGATGAGCTGCCGTTTCTTCGCAGAGTGGAGAACTATGTCAGGTCGCAGACCGGTCTTCCTGATCAACTCAGGGTACCTTTCATGGCCCGGCAGATCAACCGCCAGTAACCAGTCCCTTGCAGAGTCTAGCACAGATGGAGCGAATGCGTTTCGGTTGACCTTACCTTTTTGAACCTGCCCAGCCTTGAGGAAACGTATGGGGACGATAGTAGAACTGGCTCTAACGTTAGCCCTCATTCTAGCCTGGTCAACAACGGCTGCTAACTCTTTTAGCACCTTGTTGTGTCGCCAGGTATATCGGCCTTGGCCTAGGGCTTTCCTGCGCGCGGACAGGACGTGCTCGAGAGTCTGCTTCGCTTTGCACAACGGGCAGGTCGGATCGTTAGTCGCAGACCATTTAACCATGTTAACACCGGACGGTAATACATCGTACGCCGAACGAACGATAAAGCTCAGTCGCAACGGGGTCATTCGCCAGATCTCACCCCATGTGAGTATTCTTGGCAATACGCTCTCCAGGCTGACCCAATGGCCCTGCTGCGACTGCTGGGCTGCTTTTTGGAGACGAACCTCGTTTTCGTTGTCCCTTACATGTTGTATAACCATGTCTCGGCGTTCTTTGGCTGAGGCCTTTGACCACCAATTGACCTTCCCGTGCCCTAGGCCTCGACGGTCGGTTTGAGTGTAACCCATTATCTCCCTCAATTTTAGTGCGTTCTGCGCAGATTCAATCGCATCGAGGACCCTTCACTTCAGGCCAGTCTTGAGAGCGGGCTGGACAGCGATGACATTTGGGTCTGAAGACTCGCGCAAGAGCATGGCGAGTCTTACCTTGCCGACTTTAAACTCTTCGGTTATTGATTTGAACAGGAGTACCAGCTTAGCCTGCTTGCAATACAGAGCCACGTCGGTCAGACAAGGCGGTGCACCAATCCACTTTCTTAAGGCTGTGTTGATTTTCCTCTCCATGGTTTCCACTGCAGTCATCGTCACCTCGTAGACTAACAGTGGCCAGAGGAGCTTCGGAATCAACATGAATTGGAGACACCACACCTTGAACTTCCCGATCAGCCTGCAACGCTCGATCGCGAGCAGGCCTGTAGCCAATGACTCGTGTATTCGCTGGACCTCCGCTCTATCAGATAACTTCGAATCGTAAACGCGACCGAGGCTCTTCACCGGTTCCTCCAGAACCGTGGGGATCTTGTTCCTTGCCACCGTAAAACTGGTTGCCGACACCTTGCCCTTATGGATTGACAGACTCCTCGACTTCTGCGGTTTGAACTGCATACCGCTCCATTGGACCACTGCGTCCAATCTTTTCAGGATCGTGTGGGCAGACTCCTCGCTGCCCGTTATAATAGTCGTGTCATCCATAAATGCGCGTAGTGGCGGCATCCAGTGATCCCCTATTTGAAGGCCCTGTCCGTAGCCAGCCGCCCCGTCTAACATGATCTGCATGGTCATGACAAACAGTACTGGTGAGATCGTACAGCCTATAGCTATCCCAATCTGCAACTCCATCCATCTCGTGGTAAACGTCGAGGTAGAGAAGCGCAAAGCGAACTTAGAGAAATATTGCTCGATCATATCATTGACCTGTGCCGGTACGTGGAACATGCGAAGGGCTCGCCACAGTAGCCTATGGGGGACTGCCCCGTAGGCGTTGGCTAAGTCCAACCAAATCACGTGCAATTGAGTTCTCTCATGCTTGGCTCTCTGAATAGCCTCCCAAATCATGGTCGCGTGTTCAAGGCACCCAGGAACCCCCGGAATACCACCCTTCTGAACACTCGTATCTATGTACTTGTTAGACATCAAATACTGTGTGAGCCGGCGAGCCATGACCGAGAAGAATATCTTACCCTCGACATTCAACAGCGAGATGGGCCTGAATTGGGACAGACTCTTTGAGTCCTGCTCTTTGGGAATGTAGACCCCATTCGCCTTTTGCCATTCTGGACATATGTGTTTGCGGATCCACGCTTGTCTCAACAAGACGTGAAGCATTTTAAGGATTTTCGGGCAGCGTTTGTAAAGAACGTACGGAACACCGTTCGGACCTGGGGCAGATTTGCCGCTGGCCGCCATAATATACCAAGGATGCGTCTCAGACAGCGCATATGGAAGGTATTCAGTCTTTTTTCCTGTGGAGCATAGGGAGTCCATGATTCGCAGCCGTACAGTAATGTGCTCAGGACACAAGACTCATAAACCTTCATTTTTGTATTATCAGTTATCTTTTTGTTTGACCAGACTCTCTTTGTGAGATTTGCAAACATAGCAGAGGCCTTTCCTATACGTTTGTCTCGTTGTGCATCCAGAGAATGATTGCCTGAGATACGTGAGCCTATGTACTCAAACTCATTTACAGCCAGCAGCTGATGGTCATACACACTAATGTTTGGTGGATTTCCAACATTCAATCCCATCACTTGTGTTTTGATCAGACTGATAATAAGCCCAAATTCTTTGCAAGCATTTGCAAAGCAATTCATCAGGATCTGCAGATCATCCTCTGAATGTGCCACAATGGCTGCATCATCCGCAAACAGAAAATCGCTGAGGCATCTCGTGTGCACTTTCGTCTTTGCACGTAGCCTGGACAGATTAAAAAGATTGCCATCTGACCTCGAACGGAGGTATATCCCCTCAGTTGCTGTCCCAAAAGAACGCCTCAATAATGCGGTAACAAAAAGAAAGATGCCAAACAGCGTAGGAGCCAGAACACATCCTTGCTTTACTCCATTTCGAATCTGGAAAAGTCGAGATGACGAATCCTCATGTATTATGGTCCCCCTCATATTCTCATGAAAGGATTTGATTAGGCTCAGTAGTATAGGTGGGCATCCATATATTTCAAGGATCCCGAATAGACCATATCTGCTGACATAGTCAAAGGCCTTAGTGAGATCTATGAAAGCAATGAGCAGTGGCCTCTGTTGCTCTCTGCACTTCTCTTGTAGTTGCCTGATGGAGAAGATCATATCAATTGTTGATCTCTGGGCCCTAAACCCACATTGTGATTCCGGGTATACTCTGTCCGCTAGAATTTGCAACCTCTTTAGGATAACACGAGCAAAGACTTTTCCCACATAATTCAATAGAGAGACACCGCGATAGTTGTTGCAGTCACTTCTATCTCCCTTATTTTTATAGAGAGTTATAATGTTGGCATCTCTCATATCCTATGGCACCGATTTTTCTTGCCAACTCTGACAGAGGATCTTGTGTAGCTCAGGAAGAATAGCATCCTTGGAGCATTTTAGGATCTCAGGTGGGATACCATCCTCTCCTGGGGCCTTCCCTGAAGGATGCCCATCTACTGCCTCACCGATTTCTATGTCTAGTTCACCCATTGTTGGCAGACACTACATTGCATTTAAGGCCTCTTCACATACAAAGGTGCTTGTAGCATATAGCTCTGAGTAGTGCTCCACCCATGGGTCCAGCTGCTTTGTCCGATCCTTTATGATTTCGCCGGTGGTTGATTTGAGAGGGGCAATCTTTCTTTTTACTGGCCCAATAGCCTTCTTAATGCCAGCATACATTCCCCTTATGTTGCCAGTAGCTGCTGAGGTTTGTATCCTCTCACAAAGTTTGATCCAGTAATCATTAGCGCAGCGCCGTGCCGTTTTCTGGACTCTGGACCGAATGGACCTAAGCACTTGCAGATTTGTGATATTCGGCTGGATTTTATATCCCAATAAAGCCTTGTTCTTCTCCTCTATTATTGGCAACATTTCTTCCTTGTGTTCCTCAAACCAGTCCAGTGATTTAACTTGCCTCTTATCGAACACGGACATGGCAGAATCATATAGGGCGTGTTTTAGATGTTTCCATCTGTCACTAGCATCCGCGTTTGGTGGGCCGGGCAGAGCTGTGCTCAGAATTTTTAAAAATTCTCCTACTTTTCCAGGATTACGACTTTCTCCTGTGTCAATGCGGTGCCGTCCTGGCCTCTTTGCCCGATGTATTCTGCTTGGGATTAACTTCACTTTGCTGCACACAAGGGAGGGATCTGTGTCACAACCTGCACTGTGATAGCTGCGAGTGACCTTAACAAGATGAAGGTGACTGCGTTTGTTTATATATCATGTATGTATGTGTGTGTAAATATATATATATATATATATATATATATATATATACACACACACACACACACACACACACACACACACACACATACACACCACAAATAAGGTTGAAAAAAAAAACTAGAGTTTGATTTATTATTATTCCAATTCAAGGATATGGTTATTAACAGAAGATCGCATGCCACATTTCAGTAATTGACACCAGTTACTGAGTTACAGATTTTTAAAGTTTGGCACGACTTTCGAGATCCACCACCTTCCGATAAACAGGCGACAGTCTAGCGGCTAAACCTCGGCAGCTCATGACTCTAGAAATACTCACCCACAAATAACTAGAAAATATATATATATATATTGGAAGGAACTTCTTAGTCGCTGTTCACCGACTGCAAACTTTTGGTTGTTCGCCACTTCTGGCCTGGAGTCCTGTTACAGAATCTGACTGTTGCGTGTTTATCAGTTTTAAAGATCTGACTATTTTGTATATATATATATTTTGTATAGTTTTGGTTGTTCGCCACTTATGGCCTGGAGTCCTGTTACAGAATCTGACTGTTGCGTGTTTATCCGTTTTAAAGATCTGACTATTTTGTATGCAGATTGTTGGTTACTTGCCTCTTAGGCAGATGCACTCCAACTTCGAAGGAAGCTCTCAGTTAGTCTACTC
Organism: Candidula unifasciata; assembly: GCA_905116865.2. Lineage (NCBI taxonomy): Eukaryota > Metazoa > Mollusca > Gastropoda > Stylommatophora > Geomitridae > Candidula > Candidula unifasciata. The sequence goes on from CAJHNH020000757.1 coordinate 280,636, forward strand.
TTACGACATGCTTTAGCGCAGGCAGTGGTCTGTTCTTGTTTCCTTGTAACAGGGCCCCGAAACCCACATGACAAAGAAGCTAAGGCTGTCGTAATTTGTCAAGCTCTAATATATCTAGAGTAAACCCAAATTTACACAAATTCCAAGGGACAGACAAATCTAGAATACGTGTAGAAATTTCGTGCTAAACGGTGACTAATTATAATAATACCTCCATGCTGGGACCAGAATTGAGTTTTATTCTCAAGCGAGTTCGTCTTAGGTTAGTTGCGTATTCTTTACAGGACGTTGCAGAACCAACCCCAACAGCCCCTGGCTGTTGTGTGGATTTTTTAGGCCAATTTACTTCCAGTCGTTTGCCATTGCCTCTGGACGGTCGGCTTTCTTGATACCACTGTTAAATCCAACGTAAGGCGCATGACCCGCAGTTGGGATCGAACCCGGCATCCCGGCATTACGACTCGTTCGCATTGAGTTAGCCACAGAGCCGACGAGTTCGTCTGAAAATAGTTTAAAAAATAATATACTAAAGCACAATCCTTAATGTTATTGGCCATATAGGGCTAAACCTGTATGTTGTAGAAACAATCGGCACTCTGTAGGTGAAGTGGTGAACATCACGTCGGCTGTCTTTACTTCACAGGACTCTATACCCATTCAAAGATAGGTCCACCTGAGGAGACAAGGTCATTTATGAAAAAAGTCTGGCTCCGTTCTGACCTGAACCCATTACTTTCGGATTCGCAGGCGAGCCTCTATCCGCAATATATCAAGGCGGATCCCCTATAATTTAAGTTTACCTAATAAACTCCACAGCATAATAAAAGGGGTTCTTTACGTAGTATGTTTACTTACTAGTCAGTAATAATTTAAATATACTATCCAAGGAATTCTATTGTACTTTTCCCCCCTCCTTTTTTGATCCAGAAACCATGAGTTGTAATAACCCTGTGGCTGGGTACTGTAGATATCGCAACCCTTCGGCCTTCATTCCATGGTACATATTGTAAATCTAGGAAATATGTGGCTTGTCTGCCTATCCTCGAGCGCAAACTAAGACCACAAGGAGTTTGTCACCCAGTGACCTCGCAGCTGGTTTAGGCAACTTAGCTAGTGCCCAAGGCGTTTTCCTCCTTGGAAATCGAAAACCTACTCCATTTAATAACAGACTCGAAAAATCACAAGGCTGTCTACGTTATTAAAAGTAGATGTTTGAACTTTCTCTTTTCGGCAAACATTACTAACAAACCTACTATTTACTTGTAGTTATGCAGACTGATATTTTCAAACAAATTATTATGCACGGTTACTGAAGGTTTACAAGCTAAAATCTACGATACATTTGTTATCTACCTGTCTTGTTGGTTAGTTAAGCTGTCAACTAAAGATTGCAGAGGAATGCCACATGTATTAATAATCAATTATCAATAAACATGGTTTCTCACTGAATAATTGATGTTTGCAAGCAAACTGATTGATTGAGGTGAAATACACTTTTATATACATGGCACACTGACATTAAATACAGTGCAGCTAATTATGTCCTAGAACTAATAATATGTTTCATAGACACATGTTTTTGTATATGTGTCATAACTGAAAGAACAGTATAATTGCCATGACAAAACAGATAATGGTAGTACAGAACTGGAACATAACTTCAAATCAGTCAAGAAAATTGAATAGTAACTGTCTCATGTTGAAAATAAGTAAAGTTAAGACTAAAAACACAGCTGTGGATTAGTAATTAGGAACACAACTTCATAATTTCGAAATAAATTGGTTCGATGTCACATACAGACGATTTACTAGCAGCTGCTGTGGATTTAGTCTCACAATAGTATGAGCACCGAGCTGTTTAAAAAGCAATGACAGACTCGGTAGTATACAGTTGTCTAGCAGAAGCACAAACAGCCAACAAATAATTAGGCTTCATTGTGATGAAAACTTATTGTTAAAACAAACGAGAAAATATAGATATGTATGAGAGCTGCTATATGTGTAACCTTGTGCAACTTCTTCCGTACGCTCTTCCTTGCTTTCACCGGCTGTTAACTCAGATAGAAGTTTGTAATTTTCGTACATTTACGGACTTTGGACTTGTTCCAAAGACAAGTATAGCTGCCACCTCTATTTTACAGAAATGTGTTATTTGTAATGGCTTATCGCCTCTCAGGCAGATGCACTTCGACTTCGAAGTAAACGTCAGTCTTGTCTATGATGGTGAGGCCTTCACCTCCTCTTAGGGTTGTATTTTCCTCTTCATGCCTTATTTCTAGATTCAGTTTGTTTCCATTACAGTGCTTATTTTATGAGCCTTTGCTAATGTCATCTCAGCACATGTCCAATTATTCCTATTCTTTTTCATTGCAGGTATTCTCGAACATGGAAAAAATTTCTTTTTTTTAATTCTGTAAAGTATACCCCTACTTGATCAATATACTGGGATGCAGGGGTGCCGAAATACACTTAATGCTGCACCAGAACTAGGCCTCAACATGGTCGTGACCTATCTGCAGCTCTCCATGTGCATCCAAGCATTCGATTACCTACGGGGAACCTGGTCATCACAAACAGGATTGACATTTCCTTCGAAGTCGGAGTGTATGTTTCTGAAAGGGAAGTGGCCAACAGTCTGCACACAAAAAAGCCAGATTTTTAAAATAGTCGTGCACGCGACATTCAAGTCCTGGAACTAAAATTTAAATCAAGAAATGGACGAACAAAAAAGACATGCCGCCTGCGTTTACAGTTTGTGAACACGAAGCAGAAAAAAATCAATGCACCTGTGTCCAGATTACTTCAGTCTCTCTTCACCGAATATGTTGCAATGTTTATCAAATATCACATTTATAAAAGAAATATACTTTTGGGGAAGAGAGGTTAGTCAAGTGCAATATCTCACGAATAAGGCCAAATTTACACAAAATGTAAGAACATCATTAAATGTTATTACTTTCACTAGAGGTTGGGACAGATGCCGATTTCAACCACTTCATTACCTAAAAGAATGATATGACGTGACAAGTAATAGGTAAGATCGCTGTGAGATGCTTTCTAATATACTACTGTTAAATGTCAAGGGCAAATTGGAGAAAGCTTGATTGAAACCATACTACAAATCTTATACAAACGTTGGCAATATCAGTGAAAATCACATTTATATAATACCAAACTGACAGGTCACGTAAAGACATGGAATCACACATTTAGGAGTGTGCTACCTACCCACCTTTTCAAAAGTCATACAAAAGATACTGGACAACCAGACATTTTGAAATCAAGTGTGACTACCGTATGCAACAACGCGTTAAAGACAGAGCAGATGCATTGAGTCCACGAGTGTCTACAAAGTAATATGAGAAACAGCTTTCCATTTCTGAAACAGAAATGAAGGCAGCTGTGTAACATGTATTTGCAAGGGTGATTTTATGAGAATCTTTGACCAAGTGTGTTAAGCTGGGGCTCAGTAGCAGACAGGTTAGGTGAATGTGATGATCACACAATACTGATGATCCCATGCTGCTGAATCAAGTAATTCACCACCTGAGCTCGATGGGGTCTGGGGTTATCATCTTGGAGGATTGCATATATTACCTCCAGAGCAGGCTGAACAATTGCTCTCATGATTTCATAATTTTGTATCAAAGGCGCACTATAATTGTTGTTATTATTAATTAATAATACTATTATCTACCTAAACAATGCATAGGCGCTTGAGGGCTTCCATTCCGCAGCCCTGTAAAGTCTCTCCCCCGCCCCTATTTTTTTTCTAATTTCTCAGTTTTCTTTCTTTTAACCCCCCCCCCTCCCCCCCCCCCCCACCGAAAGTATGTCGGCATGATACTGATCCCAAAACTAATCATATGATTAGTGATTAGTGAGGATTATCGTCACAGCACTCCAGCAAATCCATTTGTGCTCCAATCTCCTGCTCAAAAGCTGAATAAGTGTAAAACCACTGACGACGCCTGCTCTGTGTTTTTGTTAGGATAACGAAACGTCTTCTTCCTTTAGTGAAATGTTCATTTCTTGCAGCTCCAGGCTGCACACTTATGTTCGTCAGCCTAGACATGGATACGGAGTCATACCTTTTGGCGTGCTCGTCGTCACTGTAAGTGCTGCGCATGGCATTGATGGCATCGCTTCTGTCCAGTACTAGACCAGCCATAGCAACCGCAGTGTAAGCAAAATAATCTGCATGCTCGTTCCCTTGAAAAACCCGCATGACCTGGCACAAAGATGAAGGTTAGAGCAGCGATTCTCGAACTGCGTAGTGCTGCAATCCATTCTTGCCTGATAAAACCAGCTTGGATTTTTTTTAAAGCATGTTTATGAAGTTACTAAATATGTACGCATGTGTGAACTCTTGAGTACTAAGCCATGCAAATGCCCTTGTTACAGCCACAGTTTCCATTGTAAGGCTGCTAGTTGCAACGGCAAAGGTGCCATTCATCTCCTTGATGGTTTTCCCCCTTGAGTTTACCGTGAATGCCCATGCATGTCGCTTGCCCCGAATTACTAAACCGTCTGTGTAAACTACAGTATAATCTTCATCTGTGCTTTCATAATCTCAGTTCTGACTAAAAATATCCACAATGTTCGAAATCTGCAGTCTACAGCTTCCAACAAATGTGATGTGGACTGTAAGGTTAAAGTTTGGAGCAAGAGGCATGGGCATCAATTCAATCCCAAAATTAATGTCATTAAGGAGGAATTCATGTACGATGGTGTCCTCAGCGCCACCCATCCAAGATTTACCTCGTTAAAGTCTATTATTCTTTTGCTTGAATAATTCCATATGAAGTGGGTGTCGAAGGTCTGACTTTATTTTGAGGAAAGCAACCATCCTGGATAGCTTGATTTTGTTTTTCACTGGGAAATCCAAGAGGTGTGGCATGGATTTAAACGGGATGTCTCTAGTGCATCCAGAAATAATGCGCATTGCCTCGTTTTTAATTGTGTCCTGTATGTTCATCTGTGTGCTGCTGAGTGTCATGATGACCAATGCATATTTAATGGTGGAAAAAACAAGGCATGATATAACATTACAAGTAGCCGTAGCTCAAAGTTGGCAGCTTCCAAAACTTTTATTGCAGATAGTTCTTTCTTGGCTTCGGTTATAATGTGGTCTATGTTTTTTTTTTTTTTTTTTTTTCTCAAATAATAAGCATATGTCAAATGTTATGCCCAGGCAGTTCATAGAACAGACCTATCCAAGTCACCTGGGAGGATGGCACAGAGTTTTACAATCTACATTGGTGTTTGGAAAGGTGATTATTTAATGAGAACCAGGTGAATGTCGCTTAATTGATTAATTATAGCCCTTGAGGTGTTGCACCAGAATGATATGCGATCGAATTGCTGGTGTACATCCGAAATGTTATCTCTGTTCCTGCCCTGCCCGTACTCGAGGATGTAATCCACATATGATAGAGTTCTTCCTCTGCCACTCAGTGATCTCCTGTGAAGCTTGACTGTGAAGATGGCGAAGAGGACAGGAGACAATGGAGCTGTGGCAAACCAGGGTGTACTGTTATCGCCTCAGATGACCCTACCACAATAAAACACAACATTCCTCGGGGAAAGTGCAGCAGACATCCATCAAATGAAATCTGTGTGTGTGGGGGGGGGGGAATTGGGCGGAAAAAGGGGGGGGGGTGGCGTTGAGTTCCACTAACTAACACATTAGCTGGTGTAAAGGAACTTTATGTATGCATCCTCTAGATCTATGGCTACTGCACATGTTTTACAGCGAGGTTAAATGCCTTTAAATATTTGTCTCCTTAGCAAAGACGGCAGTATATGCCATGTCTCCGTGTTTTGTCTGTATCCTCTAAGTGCGGGGGATGGGGCGTTGTATCAGTTGAAGTATTTCAAGTTAGCTTGCCAGTCTCTGGAAAATTTTACGACATTATGGAAATCCAGAAAAGATAGCCAACATAATTGCTCTCTTCTATAAAGACTTTTCCTGCAGTATAAACAAAAATTAGAATACATCTTTCCCAGTAAGGACAGTTGTAAGACAGGAATGTGTCATGTCATCTCTCCTCTTCAACCTTGTGATTGATTGGATACTAAAAAAACACAGTAGACAAGACATTGAGAGGCATACGGTGGACTCCATTCACCATGCTTGACGACCTTGATTTTGCTGATGATATAGCATTCCTATCACATAAATTTGAACATATACAAGAGAAAAGTAACAGACCACACAGCACAGCAGAAATGGTGGGACTGAGAATAAATACAAATAAAACTAAGATCATGACAAACAGTCCAAACAAACAACCAGTGAACATAAAAAACCAATCACTTCAAAATGTAGAACAGTTCACATATCTTGGCAGTGTGGTGTCCCTACTGGGAGGACAGAGGAAGACATACAGTCACACCTGAACAAAGCTAAAGCTGTTTTTGGGAGGGTGAGGCAAATCTGGAAATCCAACAGTTACTGCAGAGGTACATAACTCCGACTCATAGAAGAGCATCATTTTGCCAGTTCTTCTTTTTGGAGCAAAATGCTGGAGAATGACCAGACAGGATGCACACAGGCTGTCCATCTTCCACCACACATGTCTACTTAGAATTATCAAAAGTGTCTGGCCAGATACAATCTCAAACACTAAACTACTTCAAGTCAGAGCCCAAGAAACTCTAGACAGTAAGATAACCAAGAGAAGGTGGAAATGGCTTGGCCACGTTATGAGAATTAATCCTGATATATCTGCCAAAACAGCTCTCACATAGATACCAGAGGGAAAGAGAAAAAAGGGGAGCCCAAAAACAACATGGAGACGAACGATGGAAAGTGACCTGAGTGTGGCATCTTTGACATGGAAAACTGCACTGAAGATTGTACAGGACAGGAAAGCATGGAAAGTAGTCTTTGAAGCCTCATCTGCCACTAGGCATAACGAGAACTGATGGTGATGATGCCAGTCTTCTGGCTATTATCGAGTCCTCTGTTTTGCCCAGTGTGTTCTTCATCGTAAGTATTCTTTAGCCATTTATGTGCGTGGTATTTTTGCCAGGTTTTTCTAGCGGAATCAAATAGCCATGCAGCCAGCATTCTGGGATGGTGCATTTACAGATGCTGTCATTGTAGGCTAAACATAGGTTCTCCACATAGTTGTGCGCAGCTTGGCAATGTCTTCGTAGTGAATGCCATCAGGGCCAGAAGTATTTTTTTTTTTAAATGTGTTGATGATGTTTTTAATTTCAGTGACTGGAATCAGCTTAACATCTTTATGTCTGTACCGGCACATGTTGCAGCGATCATGTCCATGGTAGTCCTACAGGTGGCGGTGTCCTGCATGCAGGTTTTCTTGAGGTATCTGTCAAAGAGCGCTCTTCCTTTGTCTTTATGAGGGCAGTCTCATGTCTGGTCTTCATTGCGGATGTCTCTGATGCCTTGGCGTCTGGAAGCCCCTGTCATAGCCAGCGTAAAGACAGAGTTTTGCAAGAGATTTGTCCTTGCACACTTCAAAGCAAAATATTTCCTACGTTGTTTCCCTAGCTTGCTGAGCAACTGATTTGAAGGCTGCTGTTGTGGTCTGCCTGGTGTGTTTGTATTCCAGTAGTAGGTCTGGAGTGGAGTCAGTGGATTTCCTTGCTGTGTGGCAGATCTTTACAGTATGTATTTTAAGTACCCACGCTGATTAAACCACAGCATTTTACCACAGTGGTGCTTGCAGCCGTTTTCTTCGGCCTACTCAGTGTTGAGTTTTAATTTCCTAAACTTGCTTATGAGGTGATTACTTTCCGGTATGTAATTAAGACAGTTTGAATTCATCCTATGATGTGTGCTAACACCCTTTTTTAATAGAATAACACAGGGACTGTGGTCGCTGCCATGGTTACCTGGTGCATACCAACTACAGTGTGGAGTGTGAGAGCAGGTGAAACTAAAGCCAAGTCCAGCACACTGTCTTCTTCTTCTTCTGGTTGTTGGACCATTCTGCTGATTCTTCCATCGTATAGGCAGACTAGGTCTATTTCCACAATGGCATCATCCAGATTCCTCCCTGGTTAAACTGGTGAACTTTTGCCCCATGTGGGATTTTTAGCGTTGAGATCGCCACAGAAAACCATATTCCCTTCTGTTTCATTATTTCATCAAGGCACATCGACTTTTCTCTGCTTACTTCACAGTTGCATGCGTAGACACTGACCAGCGTAAACAACAGCTTGTAACTGAAGGCTGGAATTGTTTCATCTGGACATGTCAACTTCATGGGCTTTGATTATTTATGATGAGAATAGCCTGTCCCCGGTGGAGCTTGTTTTGAAACGCACGAAAACCTTTGAGTTTCAGTATATTATTGACGAGTAGTGTTTCTTGCAGAGCAACGACCTCAGCACTGTATACTAATTTATTCAGGATAGGTCGTCTTTGTTCGACATTGACACAGTTCTAGTAAAGAACTCGAACATGCTTTTGACCAACCCTTTCCGATTTCGGGAGTGATTTTTTTTTCTAGCCCCAGCACGTTTTACTTTCTGATTATTTTTACGGTGCGATCGGCGTTTTCTCTTTTTCGTGTCAACATTCTTAATACATATCTGTGGAGCAGGGGCCGCGTTAGCGCAGTCGATAAGAGGCTCGCTTCCAAATCCAGCTGGGACACGCTGCAACCCACAGTCAGTGTTCAAAACCGGGCGGTTCCCGGGGTTCACCCAGCCTCTAGGAAATGGGTACCAGTTTTGACACTGTGGGGTAATGGAGAAACGCCGCTGTAGCTACAGAGTTACGTGCGAACGGCGACATAGGCGGACATCTATTATCAGCTGTCCGTACTGGTGGCATAGCACTTATGGTTTATAACCGTGCGCAATGACGCTGGTTCACATCTCCCGACGTTACATTTTTTTTCTGTGCAGCAAGTGAAGAGGATATCGGCTCAAAAGTACATACTCGTAAGCGAGAATCTTGGAATGACATTTTCACATACGACTGACCGCAGAGGTCGTCGATGTTCTTGCTAAGGCTACCATGACGTCGATCGGCTGAGCCCGCATCGAATGTACTTTAAGGGGTCACAAATTTTTTTTTAATGTTTTTTTTTTTCATTTACAGTGTTAGACCAATAATTTTATAAAGGGTAATTATTGGGATATATGTTAGTACATTTGCATACTTTGAGCTTTAAAAAAAATTCAAAGTTACCATAGCAATAGCCGCCATCTTAAGGGAAAACATGTACTAAGAATACTTAAATTTCAAAAAACAAACATAGTTATTGAGAAATAGATGATGGATTCATGAACTTTAATCCTACGTAGAGGTAGCAGAGGTACAGGTATAGTTTATTTACTGTACAGTTATTACTAACTATTTTTACTAGAATTTTAAAATGTAAGTTTGTTGAGAACATCAAAAAAAAAAAAAAAAAAAAAATGTGGCATTAAATTTACAACAACAACAACAACAAATATTAAAAACTTTCTGAAATGTTCTTTAAAATAGACATGTCCCTATAATATTGTTTACAGAGTATGCACACTTAATTTAACGTTTCTAGTCTTTTTATTAACTTAGATTTTATGATTTTTACACACACAACATAGAGAAATAAATCGTTATGAAAAAACTGTCTGTTAAACTTTTTTTTTGTAAGTGCATGGGGTGGGGTCTTTAGTATAAACTTTTTAATGCTAAAGTTTTAAAATTGACATAAATTTTGTGTGTAATCTTTTCTATAATGTCGGACTTTACGAAAACGAACACACTAAAAAAAAGTGATTTTTTGGGTCACAAATTGAAAAAAAAATGCCGTGTAGTCACCCCTTAAATATACAGCGCAGTCACAATACCGGCCTCTAACAAAACTCTTGCAGTGTAACACGTTTCTGCGCTGCTTTCGAGCCGATATTTTAATATGGCGCTAGTCAAATATGCTCGATAAAAAGTCATAGCTCATGAACACACACACACAAGAACACGCTGTCATGCTGGAAAGCGGAAATTCGTTTTCATGTGCTTATGGTTATCATTCAGCGATTGTTGACAGTTGTTAACATGAGGGTTTGGTACTATTTATACAAACAGGTCCTACTGTGTACAAAGGATGTCATTTCCTTTTTACTGATTGTGTTTCAGAGTGTTGGTTGCTGCGAAACTATCCTACTAGTGCAGAATATTATCTGCATCTCGAAGTTATTGAATATAACGTACAAAAGACAAAAGATCAGTCTTCTGCAGCATATATTATTAAACTTAAACAATATCAGCATTCTTTTGTAGAAACCATGATACTTCGTCCACTCGCCAAAATATGTTGATGTTTGTAGGGATGTAATCGACTGAATCTCAATTCATAAGGCCGAAAGATAAATTACATGCATTTCAAAACTGTCATTTGACGCCCTGTATTATGAGTAACTGAAAAGATATAAAATAAGAACAAACAGAAAAAGAGAGCACAAGAGACAAATGGAGAGCGCGAGACGATGCAAAGGATGGTGATATCTTTACATTGCAAACTTATATTAAACCATTGTATAATTAATGACAGTTCAGTGGGACATTTTTATCTCATAGACATATCTTAAACAAACCGGAAATCATGTAAGTTTAATTCTAAAACATTCCACTAATTGCTCAGAATAGTGCTTCATAACTAAATTTTATTTCTCGACAATCTTCTGAATTCATAAGAATAATGGCTCAACTTTTGAGTGATGAAGGAAGAATCATGTTTGAAATAGTGAATTTAGTGAGCATCTGCAGCATTATTGGGCTATTTGGCATTGTCGCAAATATTCTCAACATGATCATATTCTACAAGCAAGGCTTTAAAACAACTGTTAACATTGGATTTTTTGGGCTTGCCATGTCTGATGTAACGTGCCTTCTGACACTGCAAATGGGATCCATCTGTATGAATCCACTGTTGACTTCATCTGGTATCCCGTGGCTTCCTTTGGAGATTTATTACCTGTTGATTGCGTGGCCACATATTTGCTTCTCAAAAATCACCAGTTACATTACAATCTACATCACCGCTGAGAGATATCTCAGTATAGCATTCCCGCTGAAGGTGAAATACCTCATAACTTCAAAGACAACAACGTTAATTATATGTCTAATTTATTTGGTAAATTTACTGATTCTTGTTCCAGAGTATGCCACTTCTTTTATTGGATGGCGGTTCGACCCTGAAAGAAACCAGACACTTGTTGGCGTGTTGTTTATGGGTAACAGAAAGCATGCAGAAGGAGTTGTTAGTATTCTTCACTTTATATTTGGAATGTCGTCATTCGTTGGTTTGGTTGTGTTTACAACTTTACTGGTGATCAAATTAGGACAAAGCTCTCAATGGAGAAAGAAAGTAAATTCAAACAACAAAAATAGTGAGACTATGTCTAGCAGGGATAAGAAGGCAGTAAAAATGATTGTCCTGATAGCCAGTGTTTTGATCGGGTGTTATACTCCTGGCGCCATGTTTTCATTGACGACGTTTGTAGGTGGCCCTGAATTCAGTATCAGAGGCAACTACGCCAATGTTTGTGAAGCAATGTGGACAGTCGCGTACATTTTTCATTCTATCAACTCCAGTGTGAATATATTTATATATTACTCAATGAGCACCAAATACAGAGAAACGTTTCATCAAGTGATGCGTTGCATGCGAATTACAGCAAGCCAAGTTATTTAAAGTTAACGTAGCATTGTGTTTATTTTACAGTATTAGAATAAACATAAAGGAACTGTGTGTGAAAAATTTGTTTGTCTCTTTTTTTCATTTCCTTGGTAATTCGAGGGGTGTTTGATGGGAAATGTGCGTTGTTTTCATGTGTATTTCATCAGGGAAGAGGTTTTTTTTTTTTTATTGATGGAAAAGAGATGTTGTTGATGTGAAAGGGTGTTGTTTGATAGAAAAGATGTGTTGTTTGAGAGAAATTGGTGTTTTCTTGGTGAAGGGGTGCTGTTTGAAATGAAAGTGGTGTTATTTGATGATTTGAGCCTTATCAAGGGGTTGTAAACCACTATGCACATAGGAAACCTGTTTCTACAGTCCTGTAGTCCGTTACAAGTACAGCATGTGGGTTTTTCTGCTCGCAGGCCGTCTGCAAGCTGCCCTTACTATCTCCAGTCCATTCTCATACTGGATGTTGTGACGTAATACGGGACGAACATTGGGTGATCTAAGAGCAAATATCTGTTCACATGGGGAGGGGGGGGGGAGGGGGGGAGAATAAATTAATGTGGTTTTTTTTTTCGATACTATGTGTTGATTTATGTGGTATTCTATGTGTGTATATCTGCGTGGTATTGTTTTATTGATGTTTGTGCTGAGGAAGGCTCCATATTCGCAACGTGTACGCTTTGTTTGTGTTCGTTATATTGTGAGGCTTGCTGATAAATTGTTCGTTCGGTTTTATATCTTTTCTTGATATGTGTTGATTTCAAATCACAATGCTGTAATTTAATTAGTTGCATATTCTTTACAGGACGTTTCAGAACTAACCCCAGCATTTTTTTTAAGCTGCTGCGGCTTTTGTAGTCAAATTTTGCGTTCAGTAGTTTGAAATAATCAAAGACAGTAAAACAGCATCTCTCCTCAGTCTGTAAGATATGTTTAAATAAGATTTTTTTTAAAATCAAGTATCTTTGTTTTTCTTATCAATATACTGTATCTAACTTTAATTTTTTTTTTTTTTTTTTAGAATTAGAGGTACGACAACTGATAGATGAAAAAGCTGGACTAGATGATGCAGTATTGTACACCGATGGTTCTGTTCATCGGGGTGTAAGATCTGGCTGGGGATTTTCAGGTAGATTATTTTTCGGCAAAACAAAACAGAGCTTTTATATCTACAACTTCAAGCATGGGAATGGAAGTGGAGGCAATCACTGCAGCTCTGAAGTGGATATCAGAAAACTAAGTTATCAGAGGAATTATTGTGTCTGATGATTCTCAGTCAGCATTACGAAAGGTTCAAAATAGACTAAAATGGCATAAGTGGATACTATGCATCAGTACGTCAACATTGCAGGGAATCACGTGGATATACTGTCCGGGATATGCGGGATTCCGAGGGAATGAAAGAGCGAATTTTCTGGCTACAAAAGCGAAAGCTACGCGAACACTCGTACTGGACAAGGCAGATATTCTAAAGACCACACGTGAACGACTTTTGACAGAAGACACGAGATGACTTGAAATAACATGGACAAGAATGTGTGAAGGAGGATTTTTAGTGTGGATCCGGCAGGGAGGGACGAATGAAAGAAAGAAATCGGCGTGTGTACAATCAGTGTGCTACGGGAACAGCTAGCATCTACACCATACGTCATTTGCTGCGGGAGACGGAACATCTATGGGTATGCCCAGTGTGCTATGATGTCGAATCTTAAATCAGTAATCATTACCTATCTTTCGCACCCCCTTAACTTAAAATGTTTAGTCTAAACTTTTAGCGGCTGAAACCGCTTTCTCGAAGATCTGCTTACAGGGGACGGAACAGGTGGCAGTCCGATAGAGCATGAAAGGACCATAAGCAAGGTACTTCAACACATCAATACGACATGTTTATTGTGTCATAAGGGTAACCAGATGAATGTAGAAAAGCACCATCATTCATATCATAAAATCACCGGGTACGAGTCCGCCGCGTTTAATCCGATATTTAGATTTCGGCTTTGCAATGTTTATCTCAGTGTAATGAGCACTGCCAATCACCGAATATGTCACGTGATATTGTCCCAGTATTAGCCTTAACGTAATAATATTCTATCAGCACACGAATGACCTTAAATTAAAGCAGTCGAGAATAAAAAGAGGCAAGAGAAGTCTCAATATAACGAGGATGCGGATTTTCTAAATTATATTTCAAATGCAAATTATCTACGATTCAAAAAAAAAAAAAACAGGGAGCCGCCCTAAGGTAGTGGCTAGATATAGGACGCGCGCCTGCTTCCTGGGCGTCTTGGGTTCAAGGCAGAATTGTTTGAAAAATTTACCCTTTCATCCCAGCAGATCCAGCCAAACATCGGTACAGCATGTCCTTGGAAGCAAAGGTGACCAGCGTGGTGTTGAACATAGTACTGTGTGAGTATAGATCTAGTACTTTATGCCTGACATGACCTTGGCTTCCATGTCGACAAGCCTTAAATGGGTACAAGGTAAAGTTATGAGAAGAAAATCGTGATGCTGACCATATCAACCACCAAGTGTCGATTAGTCTATAAACCATAGGTCTAGCCCTCTGTGCCCAATACGCTCGAAGGCGTGGAAAGGGGTCTTTCACTTTTTACTCCTACTTCTTGCCCAATTCTCTAAATTCCTGGAAAGAATTCTTCAGTTTACTAAATTATCAAATGACAGTAAGTTTGTTGTTTGTGAGAACACATTTTTTGTTAACACGTCTAAGCAGAAGAAAAGAATTACAAAGGAATATTATTTTCTTCACTGAGACATCTGTCTCAGATCAACTGAGAACAGTATATGCTTTTTATTTCTATGATACCTATGATACAATCTCAGACTATTGTGCTTAGTTATCGAATACCTCTATTTAAAGATAACGTTTTACAGACGTGTGGTGCCAGATATGCGGTGTTCAAATGTGATTTTACTTCGAAACGAGTAACCTTACGGCACTACCCGGGCAAAATTTGAAGTTAAAAATGTACCCAATGTATTTCAAGATCCTCACCGGTGAAACAGAGTTCGTGCACTACGCTGAGATTCTTCAGACTTAGGCTTAAGTTAGAAATAGAACGGAGAACTTACGGGTTACACCCGTGTGCCATGATGTTGATCCGTCGAAAAAACATAAGCATAAACAAATGTAAATAGTAAATGGCGTCCAGCAGTGACTTTGAATGGAAAGTTAGAGAAGATAATGATGCCACAGAAGTTGCACTTTAACAGGGATGCGGATTTGTTACTAACCCTCGAATGTAAATTATCTCTAATAACAATCGTATTTGGTGATATATAGGACTACCCTTCCATCAGCATGCCACACGAATAAGATTATGTTCTTGGAGGTGGTGCTAATGGAGATGATGATGCGAATGATAATAATACAAAAGGGGAGTATTTTTCTCTAACTTACAGAGCTTTTGAATGTAGTTTCACAACTACTAGATACCTAGTTTGATTTAGCAGCAAACGATTCGGTAGCAGAATGCTTTCCTTTGAGTTTGACTATAGTGTAAACACCGTCTGAAGGCAACATATCCTTGTAAAACTACAAGCAGCTGTTGGTTTGCGACCACCTTAACTGTTTTATTTACAATGACAGAGAAAGTATGAATAAACTACCTTTCAATTTCAAAAATTTAAATATTTTTCGGTCAGTACTGTTATATATTTGTGTAATTAATTGCTCATATTATAAAAATAATCCTTGTCACAAAAGTGTTCATTGTTCCTGTTTAGGTCATCTTCATGCACATCGAACATTACCATAAGTACTCTATCTCTTCCGGAGAATACCCCAATCTTTTTAAGCTACTATGACTAACTCCCATTCTGTTTTTGCTAACTCAAGGTTTTCCTGATTTGCTGCTCTGATTTTACACCCAAGGTATGCAGTCTATTCAGTGAAAAATCATTTTCCTCAAAACGAAAAGCCTCACAGTGTCTCTCGTATGGTATTGACGCTGTCTTTCATGTCCACGAATGGCCCATTCGTGATAGTCGCACTGTTAGCCAGGGCGTCTGCTCTCTCATTGCCATTCACATCAGAAGGACGTAGGACAAAAATGAGGGTGCATTTGCGAAGCGCAGCCTGCTGTAGTAGTAGTTGTAGCCACTGTTTACGTACATGCCCCACCTTGATCTTCTGTGGCGTGCTCATTGAATCGCAGGCAGATACGGTGGCAGATTCTTGACTCCTGCAGCACTTCCCTAGTGTTATGACAACCTTAGACAAGTCATACACGTCTACAGGTGTCACAAAAAAAGCGGAACAAATTTAAAAAGAATTTTTCTGACATCATTGACTCATCGGCTACACAGCTCAAGACCCATATGCTAGAGACTAATGCGCATTCTATGGGTTATATTAACATCTTTCCTGGGAGTATATGTAAAAATGTGCCTACCACAGTTTAAAACCATTGACATAATTAGCGGGTAAATGCTGGCTAGAAAATGGCAACCCTGTAATTTCTAGCAGCTGATGGCGTATTTGATTTCCGCACCGCCCAATAAACATCGACTACCTGTAAGTGTATTATTAATGTCAACCGTGAATTGCAGAACACACTGTTATTACCTAGTAATCTGCCTTCGTTCACCACATATTAGGGCGGTCCAGCACACTGAGCCTGTGTAGGTAGCGCCGATCTGATGATAAATTATACCTTGTCAACTTGTTATTAAAAATTAACCCATGCGGACAATTATAAATTACTTGCCTGCATATAAATGTAAACGTTTATTATCAAATTTTAACAAGACAACTATAGTTTACCTGTGCCACTGACGATAGATTATAATAATCTGTCGACAAAACTTTCAAGAAACAGAAAAAGGAAAAATGTAGGAAACAGGCAATGTTATGGTTAATTTAAAACAAGCACATTGTGAGACAAATTTCACTTTATTTGTATTTAGGTATTTATTATATTTTGCCCATACACTGTCAATACAATAAATATATTTGAAAAACTCGATATACAAAATAATGCGCTGTTAACGTTTAATGTATAGCCAAACAACAGTAGGTTCTTATTAAAAATGAACTATGCGGTCCTAATGTGGGATGCCATTTTTTTGTTATTTGAAGCCTTACCCTGGCTTTTGCCGGGGGCCCTAAATATAGCCAAGTTATAACAATGGCCTAACGGCTAAATGGGATTTCTGGGACCTCTACGACGGTGATCCTCATCCGCATGGTGGCACTTAGTGTCATCGGGTGTTTGTCGCTTTGTGTAATGTCCTGGTGGGGTACAACTTACAAAAACACATGCATGCAGAAGGCCAAGATTCGAATCTTCGGTAAGATGTTTAAATGATTTATTCCCCCTTTTTTTTACAGCCTTTTGCTGGTTAGAGAGCACGACACACACACACAAACACACACACACACATACACACACACATCGTGACTGTAACTGACTCAGAAAGCATGCTTCGCTTTGAAGGTAACAGGTGGGTACCGTTGTCTTTTCTCTGTGGTTTGCCGGTGTGTTGGAAAATGAATAGACCGACAGAATGGCCGGCACTTCACAGCTTGGTTGAATAGTGATTGATACATGATAAGACAGACGTGGTTAGGATCTTGTGGGAGAAAGCGTACAAATCAGAGAAGCCAATCGATCACGACAATCTGATGAGAGTGACGCAGCGGGAAGAGTGACGCAGAGGGAAGAGTGACGCAGCGGGAAGAGTGACGCAGCGGGAAGAGTGACGCAGCGGGAAGAGTGACGCAATGGGAAGAGTGACGCAGCGGGAAGAGTGACGCAGCGGGAAGAGTGACGCAGCGGGAAGAGTGACGAGAGGATCTGGCCGATACTCGATGCTTAGAGATAAGGACTTATTATCAGTATGCTACTGGCACCATTGGAAATTGCGCTGGCTGGTGAAGATGGGGACGTAGCACTTATGGAAATGTCCTGGGGGCTGTGATATCTGTTCTTGAATCAACTCAGCTCAACTCAACCTCCTGCCGGGGGCAAATTGAGAACTGAACCTGGACAGTTATTGGCGATTGCCCTAGTCATGCGCTCCGTAATCCTTACAATCAAGACCCCATGTCCTAAACTGCTTGATAGAATTGCAAAAACAGGCGCGAATACCACTTTAAGGTGTGGATACTGCAGTGTAAGAGTCTAAATGTCAACCGCAGCAACTTTGACTTAGTCATCATCATAAACCACTTTTGCCGTTAAGCGCCATAAGAAGGAAAAATTTGCGATCCAGTGCACGTTGGCTGCCACTGGCTATTATCATGCCGTGAAGGCGTAGAGTGTCTTTAATATTGTCGATCCATGTTTTCCGCAGCTGTCCTCTCGTTCTTGTAGTTGATCCTCGCAGATGTAGTGCTTGTGATGGTATTTGATCTTGTTTCATCCTAACGAAGTGGCCAAACCACTTGATCTGCTGTTTCTTGATGAATCTTGTACAAGGTGTCGTTCCCAGAATTTGCCTCATAGTTTCATTATTCACTCGATCTTAAATGGTTAGGTTGGCTGCTTTTCTCAGGCACCTCATCTCGTAGGTGGTAATTTTGCGTATATGGGCCTTAGATAGTGTCCATGTTCGGCACTGGTAGCTTAATGTTGGAATCAATATGATAATAATAATATGTCTCTTTGCACTCATAGTTATGCTTGGATGTCTTAATAATGGTGACAATTGGTATATAAGTGCACTTGCTTTATGACATCTGGTTTCTTTTTCTCTGTCAATTCTACAATCTTCTATGATCATACTTCTTAGATTTCTAAACTCCCTAACTTGATTCAGGGCAGAACCAGTCAGCTGTATGTGTAGTGGGGCAGGTGTTCTACTAACTTGCATTGTTTCGGTTTTGTTTACATTGATCTTCATGTTGTATTTACTACATGCTGAGTTAAACCTGTTAATGGGCTTAGTATTACCATAATAAAGGCTAACTCAGTAGAGCGTCAGTAATTTGATAACAGTCTCGTAATTTGATAGGTCAAGTGAGATAAAAGCCGGTGTACAAAATGTAAATGCTGACACCGACCAGCTGACCTCTGTTGCTTAGACACCCAAAAGTTTATATCCCAGCAAAACAGCAAATGATTAATGGCATCTTCGTCCCTACTTTATACTACCAGTGTCAAATATGGACATGTATAAGACATTTAAACATAAAATAACTACATGTAAATGCAGTCTCCGCAAAAGTCACTAACAACCAAAGAAGGGACAGCGTTACGAGTACCAGCATTAGAGACAACGTTAGAATTAAGACCAAGTCTACTTTATATTGAGACAAAGAAGAAAATGGTTCAGCCATCTAGTGAGAATGCAGCCACACCAAACTGCATACGATACTTTTTACGGTAGAACATCTGGGAGGAAGGCGAGGAAAATACCAAGAAAGAAATGGATAAATGGTGTAGCTAAAGCCTGCAAAAACAATGAACAAATTCATCACCCACCCGAGAGTGGGCTACAATTTGGAATCAGTGAGAAGATAAAATGAAGAAAGAAAGAACTGGTGATAGGTTTAAAAACTTCGACAGAAATATAGCATACACGGGCGAGCCCGTAGTTAAAGGTGACTATTAAAAGAGTCTTGCCTGCTACATACATCAACTTTCAACATATGGATATAAGGCCTGGACAGTCGGTAGGCCGGCTAAACATATTCTTTAGGCCTCAGAGACGTCGTTTTACAGAAAATGCATAAAATACCTTGGACAGCTAAAGAGAGCAACCAAGAGGTTTTGAAAGAGGCGGAAGCTCGAAAACAACTTGTCACAAATATTAAAAGGAGAGTGTCCTCATTTTTTTACCATGTTGTGAGAACAGGGAAATTGAAAATTGACCACCGGAAAGATCTGTGCAAGGAAGGATAAAGGATGACAACGAGAGAAGGTTCTTGACAGTCTTGTTACATGACATGGAGGTGTGTCAGCACACGAACTGATACATGCTACAGGAAAACGCAGGTTGTGGAGAGGCATGATCACATAAGTCAGTCGGCAAGGCACCTGATGATGAGGATTAGCTGACTGGATGCTTTGTAGTCGAAAAATGCTGATACTGCTTTCTTGATATCAACCACAATGTACCTATTACTACCATAAATGGGGTGAACGAAGAGTCCATTAGAGAATGGGTCATTTGATAACAGACACATATTTTGATAGGCCAGTCTTCCCTGTAGCTACAAATGACTATGAGTCGTGGACTATCTCCCAATCCTTAAAAAAATTGCGGGGGGGGGGGGGGGGGGGGGGTGGAGGAGGGCTGCTTTTGAACTAAAATGCTAAAGAAAGATTCTCAGAATACCATGGACAAACAATAGAAGAAATACTGGCAATTACAAGATCTGAAAATCAAGGAAGATTGGCTAATAAACAGCATCTTGTCTCGGAAGCTTACAAATTTTGGTAAGACTAAGCACCTTTAAAAAATAGCAGAAGGCGTGGTACCAAAAAGGAGGGACAGGGGCCGACAAACATGAAGATAAGCCAAGGATAAAAGTGACTCCTTGAATATGAACGTACATGAGGCAGAAAAGCTGCCGAGTTTTTTTCCCAGGCATAGAGGAATTATGTTGCTGTCAGTTCCTGGAAAAATATTAAGTATAATTATTTTGGAAAGATTAAAAGATGCTATTGATAAAATGCTAAGAGATGAACAGGCAGGTTTTCGGTCAAACAGATCCTGTACTGATCAGATAGCCACATTACGTATTATAATAGAGCAAACCATTGAACTGAACTCACCACTTTACATTGGATTTATAGACTATGAAAAAGCATTTGACAGCATTGATAGGGAATCTCTCTGGAAATTGATGGGGCACTATGGAATCCCACAGAAAATTATCAACTTAGTAAAGGCAACATATAAAGACATGAAATGTCGAGTTCTTCATGAGGGAAAGCTAACAGATGCATTTGAAATAAAAACAGGTGTGCGACAGGGATGTCATTTGTCGCTTCTCTTATTTTTACTGGCTATAGACTGGACTATGAAAACAGTAACTGCTAACACCAAGAATGAAATTCAGTGGACCCCTACAAAACAGCTTGATGATCTGGACTTCGCTGATGATATTGCTCTTCTGTCCCATTCACGGAATCAGATACAAGATAAATTAAATATACTTAATGCGAGATCACAGCAGCTTGGTCTGAAAATCCATAAAGGAAAGACAAAGATAATGGAAATAAATCAGGCAAATAGTAATGTGGTTTCTCTTCATGGCACCCCACTCCAAGAGGGGCAAGAGGGGCTTTCATAGCACTAGAGAATTTGTGGAGGTCAAAAGAAATTAAAAGAAATACTAAACTAAAAATTTTAAATTTTAATGTCAAATTAGTACTATTGTATGGGGCGGAAACATGGAGAACAACCAAGGCAATTAATAATAAATTACAGACATTCATTAACTGGTGCCTGCGCAGAATAGAGGGAATAAAATGGTATGGTAGAATAACTAATGTAGAACTTTGGGAGAGAACTAAACAGGCTCCAGTGGATCAGGAGGTGAGGAAAAGACGCTGGCGTTGGATAGGGCACACACTGAGAAAACAGGAGAACAGCATAACTAGAATGTCTTTGCATTGGAACCCACAGGGGCATAGGAAAAAAGGAAGGCCAAAAAACACATGGAGAAGAGAGCTGGTGAATGAGGTTAGAAAGATTGGGAGGACATGGGGAGAGCTCCATGCAATGGCGAAGGATAGAACGACTTGGCGTGAGTTGGTTGAGGGCCTATGCTCCATTGGGGGATAGAAAGGCAGAAGAAGAAGAAGAAAAGACCATGATGAAAGCGACGTTCTGCAAGGAACCTAATACATGATGATGATTAGTCGGAAGTTAGTTGGTACGTTTAACAGGAAGTTGCTGAACTAGCCCCAGCATTTGTTTGCTGTTGTGGGTTTTTAGGCAGATTTACGTTCAGTAGTTTTTCACTGCGTCTCAGCGGTTGACACTCGATACCTTTGACGAAACCAAGGCAAGACGGTGTCTTGCCTAATTCGCCTGGAGCTAGGATCATACCCCCCCCCCCACCCCCAGCATTACGAAGCGAGTTTGCAACACTTAAGCTACAGACGCTGACTAATACAGTTAATATCATGCATTGCCTCTACTTTCTACGGTAAACATATAAGAAAAATATGTCTGTAATAGTTTTGTGTGACTGTACTGTTCTCAATATGAATAACATGAAATGTTCCTTCTTTTCTTCAATACGAGGTATATCACCTGCTGAAAGAATGTTCCAGGAGAAGGCAATAAAGGCTTAGTACAGTAATACTTGCCTGTAAGTCTAGCAAGTGCATTAGTGGAGTAGAGAGTTTCAACACCAGGATATATCACCATATTGGACTTTCATTCGCTGAATAATTTCTACGGGTTTCACCCCTTCACTGACGATAATACAAGGTTCATCTTTGGAGCAAGTCAAAAAAGGGAGCGGCCATCTTTAAACTGTCATTGTCATTCACAGACTTTTTCTGCACAGTGATGGCATGTGCTTAACAATCACGACATCCGTAAGAATAATACTGAAAGGTTTCTAGACATTAGAGTAGTTTTGTGACGTCTATTACACTTTCAAACTTGTATGAAGATTGTAAATTTAGACCCTCTCATAACAGAACACTCCCAGGGACCATCAATCAATCAGTAAATATAGAAAAAGTGAATATCAAGAGTGCAAACTGAACACGCAGGAAAAAAAGGGGAATTCCAGAATTTCTCTCAGTAACTGCGAAAATGAGCAAACATTTGAGCGACCAAGGCAGAACAATATTTGAAATAGTAAATTTGGTGTGTATTTCTTATACAATCGCATTATTTGGTACTGTAGCCAACATTATCAACGTGATTGTGTTCCTCAAGCAAGGCTTTAAAAATACTGTAAACATCGGATTTTGTGGCCTTGCTATTTCAGATCTATTATGTCTCATAACTCTACAATGTGCGTCCGTCTATATGAACCCCCTACTTGCCTCGTTCTGGAATCCATGGCTTCCTCTGGAAACTTACTATCTGTTGATCGCATGGCCACACGTTTGTTTTTCAAAAATCACCAGCTACATTACAGTTTACATTACAGCGGAGAGATATTTCAGCATAGCGTTTCCGCTGAAGGTGAAAGACATGGTAACTCCTAGAAAGGCTACATGTATTATGTGTATGATTTACAGTTTTAATCTGATGATTCTTGCTCCAGAATACGCGACATCCTATATAGGATGGAGGTACGTCCCTGAAAGGAACTTGACTCTTATAGGAATAGTATTTACAAGTAACAGGAAAAGTGTCGAAGGAATTGTCAATATTCTTCATTTCATTTTGGGAATGTCTTCCTTCATTGGCGTTGTTGTCTTTACAACGTTACTAGTCATCAAATTAAGGCAAAGTTCCCAATGGCGGAAGGAAGTGACATCAAACAACAGCAACAGCGAGGCGGTTTCTAGCAGGGACAAGAAAACTGTGAAAATGGTTGTCCTCATAGCCAGTGTTCTGATCGTCTGCTACGTGCCAGGAGCCTTAATATCATTGGGAATTTTCATAGGCGGACCTGAGTTCAGCATTAGAGGCATGTACGTCAACATATGCGAATCTATGTGGACAATAGCGTATATTTTCCACTCTATCAACTCCAGTGTTAATATATTTGTCTATTACACGATGAGCTCCAAATACAGGGAAACTCTGTTGACACTGATTAATCGGTACAGCCGTTAAGATTATGTACCATACAAGGCACTTACATGTGTAACATACGAGGCACCTAAATGCTGGTTTAAGGCACCAGCGATTTATTTGTTGAAGTCACAACAATTAAAACAATAAATACATACATACATACATACCTGTGTGATTCATCATGAAAATTTGTCATCGTGGTTATCACACACACACACACACACACACACACACACACACACACACACACACACAACTTAGTTGCGTATTCTTTGCAGGACGTAGCAGAAGGAACCTCGGCTTTTGTGTGTGGTTGTTTGAGGTTCGTTTCACTAGGCGATTTTACGTTTCCAGAAGTGATTGCCTTCGAGCTGATAAAGAGAGGTGCCAAACAGAACAAAAGGTATGGCTAGAATTCCCAACGCAGGTAATGATAAGGGGCGCATAAACACAACCGAAACGGTCTGTTGTGTGTGCAGAGGTCTTTTCAGTTTTCCTTCTGAGCCTTTCAGTCATATTTTCTAAACTGCTATTATCATCACTTTAAACCACTTCTGCCGTTAAGCGACGTTGGGGGCAATAATTTGCGATCTAGCGCATGCTGACTACCAGTGGCTCTTGTCATGCCGTGAAGGTGTAGAGTGTCTTTTAAAAATTGTCGATCACTTTTTTCGCGGCTGTCCTCTTGTTCCTGAAACTTATCTTCTGAGATGTAGTTCCTATAAATGGTATTTGATATTGCTGCCTTCTGAGAAGATGGTCAAACTACTTGATCTTCTGTTTCTCGATGAATCTAGTACAAGGTATCGTTCGCACAATCTGTCTGTTGTATTATTATTCTCTCGATCTAGGATGATCAAGCTGGCGGCACTACTCAGGCATCTAATCTCGCAACTGGTGATTTTGTCTACATTTGCTTTAGATAGTGACCATGTCTGACACTGGTAGCTTAATGTTGGAATGAATATCCCACTGTAATTAGTACCAAGAATTGGCTGTTCAGCAAGAAACATTTCGCAAAAGACGACA
>CAJHNH020000757.1:310000-357500 GCA_905116865.2 Candidula unifasciata
ATTCAACTTCTTCAAAGTGCAATAATAAATGCTAACTAGATTACGAGTGAGCACAGTTTATATGTACTGTCTTGACTAGACCTAGGTTGTCCCAGTATATGTGCCCACTGCACATGATGAAGGCATCTGGTCATCACTCACGATTAAAAAGGCATAAAAGAATGGAAGCCACAATACTTAGTGTTTGCATATGATGCTAATACACCAGTAACTAAAAAGTGAAGCTCTACAGAGATTAGTTAACCCACTCATCTTCTTGTCACCAACTGAAATGGCAATGAAGACCTATAAGACAGGCACCTAAATGTAAAACAACAGGATAAAAGGAGAGAAGTCCAAGATAAACCCTCATTTACTTCTCGTCCTTTTTATGATGTAATTTGTCGTTATTTGAAGCCCTACTCTGTCTCATGTCAGGGACCGTAATATAGAACGGCCTTAAATATGGCCTAATTGCTGAACGCGGTTTCTGGGACCTCTCCACGGTGATCTTCATCCACATGGTGGCACATTGTGTTATAGGGTGGTAAAAGCTTGTGCGATGTCCTGGTGGGGTAGAAAGTCAGTCAGTCAGATAAACCCTGATATTATCGACATTGTGAAACCAGAGATGCTAAATTCCACCCAGGTCAAGTGCAGTTGGTACAAGATATGACAAACAAGAAGCATCGGACAGGGTGTTGATAGTGGCGACGACAATGAGGAATCTGACTGAGAAAGAAGAGGTGATGGAGCCTAAATAAATAGGTTTAATACAACTTGTTGAACACAGATACATTAAACTGAAGAAAGCTGAATGTTTTAGAGAAGTGGTCGGAATAACAACCAATTATCAAATTAAGACCACACTATGAAGAGATGTCTGTGAAGTTTATGACAACCTGTGACGCTGGGCGTTTTCGTCGTGATGATCAGTTATATTGATTCCCCGTGTGGGTTCCGGGACACACTTCGGGAAAAGTAAGAACAGACTCACTGCCTCCCCCCCCTTCCCCCCCCCCCTCCCAAAATAAACGTGTTGTAAGAGACCAGTAATTGGGGGCTTCTTTCAAAGTCAGAGTTTATAGACTTGCCTGAGAGGCAAGGAACAGGCAATTGCACACAAATAAGTCAATAAAACGAATTTACTGTCAAAGCTCAGACCTTTGGCACAATGCCAAAGTCCAGATGGACTAACAACCAGGAGTTTTCGCCGTAGCTTAAGCCGGTGAACAAGAAGACATAGAGAATTATATTGATATAAAACATATCCCATTTCATTCGTTGCATTTTTTTAGTTGTCGTTTCCCAACGAAAAGTTACCAGTTTCTGAATGTATTATGAAAAATCTGAATTACAGCGATTTCGTGTGCATTGTGCAATCCAAATTCCCGCTAATAATACATTCAAGCTATCTTTCTAAAATTTGCGTCTTTCACGTAGCTAGTGAGTTATTTGATAATAACCGTAGCACTCTTCGAAAATGAACGTTTTCACTGGTATATCAGTTTCGTCTATGTTATTAAGATATATACATTATTTAAGCTGTCACGGATAGAATATTGTGTTACGATGCCATTACAATATACAGAGCATGTTATTTTTCCTCCTATCAATAGTCACATTTCAATTATAGTTAAAGTTATCGTTTTATGTTATTATGCGTCAGCTTGTGCACTATTCATTTGTTACATACAGGCAACTACAATATTGTTCATTTGTTACAAATGATAAACGGTTGCGCTCTGTGCGTTTATTATACTATTCACGTGTCACTGTAATTGTCCTATTTGTGAGCATGTGCTGTTTACATACGTCACAAGGGGCTCATTGTCAATTCCTCCATTCGATTATATGCATTGCAATCCTTTAGATATTTGTGCAGGAAATAAAGTCCGGCGCATATGGCTTCTCTTGTCAAGTCACTATTACCGTTTATGAATATACCCGTGTGTTGTTGTCACGTGAAGTAATTGTCTTCTTGATTATTTCCCTACCACTCGTATCGCTGACGTTCTCCTGTTTGGCAACCTTCAGTATACTTCATCCATACGGTTTTCATAAAAGTAACGTGTCTGTAAATGGCGAAAATATTTCACTTTTCATCCTTATCGTCTACTGTTTTAAATAAATTCATTATGGTTTACTGTTATGTATATTACGTCTCTAAGGCCTACATTTTTAAACGTATATTTTCTTCCTGAATCCATTATCTCAAAAAGTGGTGGTATTATTTGTCTAAAAATATATCTTCTGTGGCTTTCTTTACTTTCTTTCTGTGTGTGTGTGAGTGTGTGTGCGCGCAGGGGTGTGTGTATTTGTATTTTCACCTGGTAATTAACATTTAATTAGAAAAAGAATTGTCGCATGCAACATAGAGCCAGTTGCAACACATGGTTCCGAATTCCGGGCATTTAAAAAACTATTCAAACATTTTCTGAATGCATGAGAAATGTACTTTTACAGAAGAAGGCATACTATTTATTGGACAACCAAAAGGTATAACCCAGACGTTTCGAAAGAGGTGATGGCCCGAAACAAAAAATTTAACAAATATCAGAAAGAGACAGTCAACATTGTTTGGTCATGTAATGAGGAGATTAGGTAGCTAGACAGTCGACAGATCATTCTCGTTGCACATCGAACTGTTTAGACTACAGGTTCTCGGATATCCTCTTCGGTAATTCCCACATCATCTAGCCACTGACAACAATAGTTATGTTTTATTTCTCATTCTTCTTTGGCGTTTTCCACAATGACCATATTTGGCTTCACCCATTTTCTCTTACTGCTCTAGTCCGATTATACATGCATATTCACTTAGTACTTGCAAATATCCTATATCTCATGGGACATTCAGTATATCAGTCTAGCCCGATGATAGTCTTTGTGATGACCCTGCTTTGCATGGTCTCCACGAGTACATTGTGGCAAGCAGGAAGTCCGTGCTACAAGTGACGGCACGAGATACTTGTGGCCGGTGGAGTAAGCGAGGCGAAGCCCGAGCTAGCCTCGTGGTCAGTCGATCATGAGAAGTCAGAGTAGACGGTTGTAGTAATTGAAGATGTAGTTTTTATGTTGTGACTGGTTAGCGTTCGAATATGTCGCGAGTGAAATAAATGTGAAATAAATGGACGAGAATAAACTGACAGAATGTACAATGAAGCTGAGTGGCGTTTGTGTTGTCAACCCTAGATGTTAAAGTCGGTGCAAGCCACGCTTCATTCCAAGTGGGGAGCTTGTCCGAAGGAAATTTGAAACCACGCGGACCTCAATCATATGAAAACAATTTTTCTTGCAAGGTAAGATAAACATGCGGAAAACAGTGTACAATACAACGTTTTTACCCGAGCAGAGCCTATAATTAACACAGCAAGCTGCGACAGGTCAGCTGCCGACCAATGAAAACCGGTGTGTCATCTACGCCCTGCCACACACCGGATCACTCAGTTTTGTGAATTCAGGAAGGTTCGTGCTCACCAAAGCTACACATCTTAGAAACTTCAAATCTAGTTTGTGAATTAAATCAAGTTTGTGACCATTATTGTTTCGCGGAAATTAGCGGACTGTAATTTTATTACAGTTACGATCAGTTTTCTTACTACGGTGACATTTTTGCATCGATTGTGGTGATGTGCGTTTATCAGAATGGCATCTAAACGGTTGGTAAAAAGTAAGAACACTGTCTCGCAAGTATCTTCAGCGACAACAATGGAAGATACATCGATAAGTAACCAAAAGATCAAGATGTGCATTTTTTGTAAGTACCAGCACAGTTCAACTATCTGCGACAGAGATCCTAAATATTCAAGTTATATTGAAGACTTGGTCAATAAAAAGTGGCAAAATAAACAAAAGAATAACCTTAAAAAGTGCCACTTCTGTAAAGCATTCGGACATAGTGTAAAACACTGTGTTGGGAAACAGATGTTAAAAGACAAGAAAAGATCCTTGTTTGCAAAAACGAATTCAGTTACAATGGATTCAGAAGGTATTCCTACTCTAGATTGTTCACTGTGCTACTGGAGAAAGAATCAAGGAAAAGTTACAGCTCCACATATCATGTTTATAGGAAAAAGCCAATTGAAATGTCCAGGAACTAAAAAAAATTAAGAACGAAATCGTGATTGCAGAATTAGAATCCAGCAAGAGTAGTAATACAAGCAAGAAAGTTGAAACGAAAAAGACAGCAGCCACTGAAACAGAGAAAAAGTCAAACTTAGAAACAATGAAAATTAATCAAGCAAAGGATATCACTGTTCCAACAATGACATCAGTCGAGACAAAAGCAACTCAGTGTATGAAAAAGACAGATTGTGAAATAATAGATAGGCAAACTGTGGATAAAGAATTTTCATTCCTAGAGGACAATAAATATATAGATTATGATCAATTCCACAGAGCAACAAGTCAGAAATATTGTGTAAAATCAACTAAATGTTTGATAAACAAGAAACCAGCACAAATGCAATTAAATAGAAAATCAAATATCACTTTGGTACGTGAAAAGTTTTTAGAAAAATCAGATTATAGCGGAGAAATGGTTTACTGTATAAACAGAGAAGATTTTTTTATGCGATTTTGGACAGCTTATATTTATTTGAAGTCGCCCTATATATCACGACCATTGAAAGTAGTGGTAACGGACAACATCGGAACAGATGTGATTCTGGGATACAAAGACTTCAACATTAGAGACTGTTCTGATGAAGACATACGAGTCTGGGAACAAAGTCATCTCCATCAACAAAACTAACAGCTGATTCAAGGAAAATTACCATCTTTATTTATCAACTGAAGTATCACTATTTACTAACTTGAAACCATACAGTCCATCATCCTGAACATCATCAATTTAACATATCACCATGCAAGAAGTTCAATATTATTATCAGTTAAGAAGCTACATAGAACCACCTTCAACCAAACAATCAAGAGTAAACCTGAACAATCATCTTTGACATTTTAGCAGTCTTCATCTTCAAGATTATCATATTTCAATCAAAATCAGAAATCACCAACCAGTACTGTACAGTGAATGAACAGAACCATATCAGCCACTGAATTATTCAAATTTGAAAATCACTATCAAGAAACACGAAATTTTCTCCAGATACCTCAAAAATCATCAAATTCTAAGCGACACTTCAAGAGCATCTATACAATATCAAGATCGTCGAATACCAAACGTATCATAAAATAAAGAATGCGAGAATAATGAAGCATTCTGACCGTTAAACGCAATCAAGAACAACCAAAATGTCAGTATTGCTAGTGTTCACACAAGTATTTATTGTGAAATTTAGATCAAGTTGATTATTTAAAGTACTGGTGTAAATATCAAATTAATGATGAAGTATTTTAAAAAAGTGCATAAACACCTGATTTCATTTATAAAAAACAGTCACATACTGTGTGTATTGAACACCTTCCGTTTAATTCCATTATTATTTTATAGGTGGCATATCAGTGTATGCAGTCACCGAACACTGATAATAGCATTGTGTTAACTCTTAAAATTAAAGTATATTTTTAGTCAGTATATCTCTAAGATTATCAGTTCAAGCCTACTAAGAGAGACCCCAGAGCAGAGCAGACTGTCGAGCAAACCAAGGAATGAGAACCTTGAAAGCAAGCGCCAGAGTACAAGCAAGACACACACAGCCTGCAGGAATGGATCAAGATCAAGGATAGTTAGTGGAATGAATGGGAATGAAAGAGAATAAAACAGGTATGAATGATGAATGAAAGATTTGTGGGTAGTATTTTAATAGTGTACATAAAGTTTACTTAGGTCAGTAGTTCAAAAGTAAAAAAAAAAAAAAAAGAATCTCTCTCCCAGGAACAGCACAGAAGAATTAGATCAAGATTTAGCGATAGATCATATAGAAATCTTTTTCCACAGAATGACTTAGATAAAAAATTCAATTTGAAGTGTTTTAGCATAGGTGTACAGCACAGGGACATGGTAAATTGGTCCACGACACCCAAGATTATAAACTGCTATAGTTATACTGATGCTGACTAGATGGACTGATGGTAAAGAAAGAGTGCACACATCAAAGCACAAGCACAGTAGAGGAGTTGAACTCATCTGTATCCATCTAAAGGGGGAAAGGTGTGTGGGATTCCTTGGAGTTGATTACTCTGTTAAAGGTGATATAGAGATTGGTGGGGAAACCCTAAACTCTATGAAAGATCATCCCAATAGTCATCATTTCATCTGAGATTCCTTGGGGTTAATACCCTGTTAAAGGTGGTTATAGTCTTGGAGGAAACTCTAAGATCTATTAAAAATATATCTCAACTATCATTGTTTTCATGTTGGATTCCTTGGAGTTGGGTAATTACTCTGTGAAAGGTGAGACTTTGGTCTATGAAAATATATCCAACATGCATTTTTTTTTCTGTGGTAGATTCCTTGGGGTTGGGTAATTACCCTGTAAAAGGTGTTATAGAGGCTTTTGGGAAACCGGAAGCACTATGATAAATATATCTTACCACTATCATATCGGCTAAGAGTCCTTGGGGTTTAACACCCTGTGAAAGGTGATGTAGAAATATTGGTTAAATCCAATTTTCTATGTAGTAAATATCTCAAAGCTGACATCATCATCATCACTATCATCATTTCACTTTAAACCCGATAGAGTAGATATAGTGACTAGACAATACTACAGATGCAATAGGTGCAAAGATGAGATACCCTTCACCAGCTCAGTACTGGGAAGCAGGCAGTAAATATTAAAGGCAGTTTCAAAGGGCAGTAATTGAGGATAATCAGGAACCATAATCCCTAGTGGGAATACAATTAAATTGATTTACTATATCTGGTCAAATGAAAATGACACTTGATGTTCCATAAAGTGTCATTTTGTTAAAAAGGGGGGAGAGTGTGATGACCCTGCTTTGCATGGTCTCCACGAGTACATTGTGGCAAGCAGGAAGTCCGTGCTACAAGTGACGGCACGAGATACTTGTGGCCGGTGGAGTAAGCGAGGCGAAGCCCGAGCTAGCCTCGTGGTCAGTCGATCATGAGAAGTCAGAGTAGACGGTTGTAGTAATTGAAGATGTAGTTTTTATGTTGTGACTGGTTAGCGTTCGAATATGTCGCGAGTGAAAAAAATGTGAAATAAATGGACGAGAATAAACTGACAGAATGTACCAAGAAGACGAGCAGCGTTTGTGTTGTCAACCCTAGATGTTGAAGTCGGTGTAAACCAAGGTTCATTCCAAGCAGACCACGATTCATTCCAAGTTGAATCAGAATCATTACAAGTAAGACTTCGACTCATTCCAGTCTTCTATTCACAGCAACCTTACGTACCTTACCAGTCGTCAGTTTGTTCGTTTCCTTTTACACTAGCATGTTCTGGCACAAAAATAAAAATATGTCTTTGTCAACCGTCACCACTTCACGACTAGCACCATTGTTCTCAGACCCAGTCCACCTCCACCTTCCTGAGCGCACTCACTGAGTCACCGAGTCTCATAAAGTGGCATACCGTATATGTGGTTGTGATCTAATTCAAGTGAGAGATAATTATCTTTATTTTGTTTTTCAGAAATACTATATACAGAAGTGGTTCAAGTATGTGATTATATCAAAGCAATACTATTATAACTACAGGAAGTACTATTCCTGCTGTTGGAACCAAATAGTAGGTGAGACCCATTACCAGCGGTTCTCAGCCTGTGCGTTGCGATCCTTTTGGGGGTCAAACGACCTTTTCACAGGGGTGAAAATAATTGTCTGGTTGTCTGTCGCCACAACACGAGGAACAGTGTTAAAGGGTCTCTGTACTAGGAAAGTTGAGTGAGAGCAACTACACTACAGAATCAAATGTGGCCATCTGGAAAATCTAGTCTGAGTTCCTCCTTAATGTAATCAGCACTTAACTGTGTTTAAGAGTAAAGTTTGAGGAACAGCCTTGAGGACTCACGATACATACCTGCAGAAAAAAGCACTACAAATGAATTTAAAATATTAGCATTTAATGACTGTAAACTAGAGCAAGTGACCAAAAAATTATACCGCTAAAGTGCCAATGCGGTGCTGCTTACAATTTTGCTGTAAACTGATTTTAATGGAGCACACAATTACAATAACTGTGAAAAATTATACATAATTAATTCTGAAGTGTTAATTCAAATTCATCAACACTGTTATAACAACAGAATTGGAAACAGCCTGGCAGATTTGGTGGCCCTCTTGAAGTCAACTCAATGTAGACACAGGGCGGCCCTGGTTATGTCTTCTCTGACTCTACTGATGCAGCTTTGGCATTCGACAAAAGGTGTTGTAATATCTCAGCATAGGCCAAGCAAGGAAAGTCTTCAGATGAAAATAAAGGCCTCAGCAGATGTAGATATCTGGCTGACATGTGTTACTAGCTTCCGGAATACCCCAGACTACCGTCTCCAACATATTAAGTTATCAAAAGCCGTTGCAGTCACAATTAACAACACATGTAGCGCAGGATTCAATTTTGCTTCGTGACACTGCGGAAGCATGCACGAGTAACAGTATGTTTCTTTAGCCAGGTTACTTCTTTAGTTACTCTGCACAGTAGGAGGTGCCGGGGTCTAGCGGCTGAGCGCTCTCCTGGGGATCGGAAGATCGTGTCTTTGGGTCCTGACAGGTGCCGGACTTTTTTCAAAAATGACCTTGGCTTCCAAGTTGACCCAGCCCTCAGTGAGTACCAGGTGCAGTCCTGGGAAGTAAAGGTGGCTGGCGTGATGCTGACCACATCACCAACCAAGTGCATTTTGGTCTATAAATATAGATCTAGCCCTACACACCAAGTACGCACCAAAGACGTGGAAAAGGGTCCTTTACTTTACTTTACTTACTCTGCACAGTCTAATTAACCAAGGCAATACGACCAGATTCTTCGTCCAATAGTTCTCTCTTCAGCCTAATCGTTAAAGATCCATGAGCTTCTCATGTAATCAAACGACAGATCTTTCTGTATAAACGACTGCACCCCCCCCCCCCCCTCTCCTCTTTTTTTTTCACCCGCCTATTATGCTTCACGCTTTTTATGTCCAGTCGTGTGCATTCTGAAATTACGTACGGTACTATGCTGGCACTTGATGCTATGTTATTTAAAGATGGAAATGGAACACGGTTTAACCATTGAAAATATTTGTGGAAAGAAAACGCAAAAAGATTATTGACGGTCTTTTGTTGTGGCTTGGTGGGAAACCAGCACATGAGCTGATGATTTGAGGATATGTGTTCTGTCACATATCGCTCCTGTCGCGTGCCTGATTTAAGGATTTTTCCTTAAGAACCAACAGCACTCTGAAATAATTAAGTTGAGTCGTTGGCTCGTATTGGTCTAAGGGATGCCCCGTGGCCAATATACGCTCAACCTATTTCAGGAGCAGCGCAACTCAAGTTTTAGCACTACAAAATATATAATATTTCTAGGCACACTTGGCTGGACACCCCCACTACTATAAAAAGATAGTGCCCAGGTTATGATAGTATACTATCATAACCATGTTAACACAGATAAATATCATTAATTGAACATACATGTATTTTAGACATCTAAGAACAATGAATGAGTGACACTCCAGTCAATAGTGAAATACTGTAATAAGTGTAACACATACAATATAAGAATCGGCATAGAACTTCAAGAACCCAGAGTGATATGAAGGACCAAAACTTCAACTAGATCTGACTGAACGTGTATGAATGTTCCAGAGTCTGCCTAGATCATCCTTATGATCAGTGTGGACATTTAATAGTGAAGTCTGGCAATAAATCCATTATTGCCCACACTTATCTGAATCCTTGGATTCTTGAACTGGCTGGATGTTCAGTCACTCTGTTGTTACGGTCAAGACAGTCCCACACTAGACACTCGAACACTGGAGATACACCCAGGCTCCTGGAGAGGATATCAGGTACCATCTCAAACACTTGAGGCACAAACAAACTGCCGGATAAATGATGATGGAGGTACAACACCCATAATGTTGTCTGTAGACCAACTGGAGGATTTCATTACTTGATGACCACAGTGAGGTTCACTATCTGATGCCCACCACTGGCTTAGACATAGGTGACTTCTTTGTAGGTGGTTTTGTGGACTGATGATTCACTGCCTGGGTTCCAAGGAGATATCATCCTGTATCAAGAAGGAACTCAGAAATAGTAGTCATCTCAGGGGTTACCTGTCAAGCTCAGTTTATTAACATCCACATTAGTAATCAGAGGACAGCTCTGAGGATAATGAGACAGTATACGTCTCTACATATCATCTCTATTGTTCAGTCAGTAACAGTGACAGGAGATGAGTGTCAGAGTGGAGACAGATAGACTATCAAACAGAGAACATCAACTCTTCTCGCCCACACGCACTTGTAGACACACATCCCATCTTTCGCTCACATATATATTATACCATATTATACCATATATATTATAAATATGACCCAGTTTACATGTGTCTATTAGTCGATACAAATCCTACTTTTGGTTATAGAATAATTACTAGTAGGGTTTAATATCTTTACAAATGATGTGGGTTATGTAGAGCACAAACTATTTAGTCTCCACAGGAAAAGGTTTAATGTTCGGAGCCTGATCTCTGAAAATCAAGAACGGCCCAACTCTGTGCGATCACACAGCTGAAACTTCCCTCTATGCAGCAGTGTCCAACTTTAAAAAGACATATTTTATGGTACTCGTAAACTATAATATACTAACCCAAGGCTTAGGAAATGTTTCTTTTTATAGTTTCACAACTATCGTTCAGCTGTTGATGAAACGGGAGATACCACTGGATATGGTATAGTCTCTGTTAATGTTTTCTTTTCGCAGGTAGGTTAATCATTACAAAGTTCCATTTTTCGGATGCTGGGTATAGATGCATAATAAGATTAGTACCGTGCATAGAGTCGATTCAGTCAGTTTGGTTGTTGTTTTGTTGTTGTTGTTGTTTGCAGAGCCCTTTGCAAAAATACTTGGATTTGACTGAATTATACAGGAAACTTTCACACAACCTTCTCTTAACATAAGAATAAACTCCTCAGGGGAGCATGTACAGCAGGGGTCTCCCAACCATCAGTAAAAGTAACCTCTCGTCGACAAATGTTTCGGCCCACGAGCGCCTATACATTTTCAGAGAATGGGCCCACCTGAGTTCATGAAGCTCAGGGTTGGTTTCCCCTGCTGCACGTATTACCGGATGTTATTCAGACAGGGACAAGACGAATTGGTGATTTGCAAAAGGCACTGTGAGATAAGAAGTCGTTGCGGTAGCATAATTAGAGCAGTCTGCATACCTGAACGACCGAGTGGCAAGCTTACGATTGGTTTACCGGACAAATGTTGGACTTTTTAGCAGGTGGCAGAGGGACACTGGCAGACAATTCGGACACGATGGACTTTAAGGGAAGAGAAATTCTTTTCCGCTAGACACCCAACATAATATTGATCTTCATACCTACGAAAGACTAGCTGCACATGTTTCAGACTAAAAGTCCATAGTTCACGCAAATAGCCCATGGGTAATGTAATGATAGACTCGTAATTTTACTGTCCAATCAGCTCTCGATGGGTCATGTGGTTGGTCATCATCAGACCGACCACATTTACTTCTTATGGCATCTCCTTGAAAGCATTTCAGGCTGGGTCGACCTGAGAGACTCAAGATTACTTTATTTTTAAATCCGCCCGATGCCGAAACGAATCAAGGTCTTCGGGTCGACAGGTGAGCACTTAGCCACCACACAACAGCTGACCGCTTTCCATATACATAGTAACATTAGGTTAAGGGAATCATGTTTCGTAGACACTTTATAGGATCAGCTTTCATTTCACAGACACAGAAAGTCTTTTTTTTTTTCCACAGAATATATGATTTCTTTATCTTTCACCAAATGTGAAGGTAGCTTTCATATGTTACCACTCTCTTTTTAATGGATTGACAACGGTATCATAACCTCCAGGAGAAGGTCGCGCTGTAGCGGCTAGACGCTTGTCTTTGGGTCGGAAGGTAGTTGGTTCAGATCGTAATAGTACCGGACGTTTTACAAAAATTACCTTTGCTCTAGGGCGACCTAGGCTTAAATGGGTAACAGGTAGCCCTGGCAAGTAAATGCGACAGGGAGTGATGCTCACATCACTCATCTAGTGCCGATTCCAATTCCAATTTAAGAAACAAAAATTTCAAACATTCCCTTTTCAGAAGTCTGTGGGCCTGCTATATGAAGGAAGGTTTCTTGGCTATCTTATTTGGTGTACTTTTCATTGTGGTGTGAAGTCATACATGATATTCCTTTTCTTTGCTTTCCTAGGTCTAATGTAGTATTTGGGGTTTTGGGTCCTGATCTGGTCCGGCAGTCTGTAACTCCTAGCCGATTGGTCTATAAAATATAGGTCTAGCCCCATACGCCCTTAGGCCTGGAAAATGGTTCTTTACTTTGGTCATAAAATCTGGATATGTTACAGTGGTATTTTAATGTGTGATAGCTATAGGCTCGACTTCCTTAGATCAGATGTTATTTCATGTATGGAGCTATAGGCTCGACTTCCTTAGATCAGATGTTATTTCATGTATGGAGCTATAGGCTCCACTTTCCTGGATCAGATGTTATTCCATGTATGGAGCTATAGGCTCGACTTCCTTGGTTCAGATGTTATTTCATGTATGGAGCTACAGGCTCGACTTCCTTGGTTCAGATGTTGTTCCATGTATGGAGCTATAAGCTCGACTTCCTTGGATCAGATGTTATTTCATGTATGGAGCTATAGGCTCGACTTCCTTGGATCAGAAGTTATTCCATGTATGAAGCTATAGGCTCGACTTCCTTTGATCATATGTTATTCCATGGATGGAGCTACAGGCTCGACTTCCTTAGATGAGATGTTATTCCATGTATGGAGCTATAGGCTATCAACAGAAGAGCTTCGTGACTTGAAGGTCGAGTTCTACCGAATACACGCTTATGGACATACACGGCTGCATTGTTAAGTGTGAAAATGAGTCATTTATAGCGAAATGATTCACATTTCTATCAAGAGAGAATTGTCCACACTTTGAAAAATTATGTATTAATTTTCCGTGTCATCACTGCCCTAATGGAACGTCCTGAACGTTAAACATCTATGAGATCCTACTGGTCTTCGTGGTCTTCATGTTTTGTTAGGTAAGTCCAGTTTTGATACATGCAGTTTTTACAAATGCTTACAAATGCTTCGCATAACGTCTACAGATAGAATCATTCCACCTTGGTTACATAATATGGCTTTCTTTTAGTAAGACTGTTGTAGTGTTCCATGTCATATTCATAAATTTAAAAGCTCCATGTATTTTTCGCACATACACATATGTGGCCACATACGTTATGATACAGCAGAAGTGACGAAGGCTCTCTAAGATCAAGTGGACAGTGCAACAGAACAGACTAATTCAGCAAAGGGGTGAGCAAGGGTTCTGGAAGATATTCAACACTGGGAAAAACTAGTGAACGGTTAATCATTTTCACCAGTCGTGGTATGAGACGTCGCAGGTCGACCCAGCCTCAAATGGGTACCAGGATGGGCTGTCCTGGGAAAGTAAAGACAGCCGGCATAATGCTGACCACATTACCCACCGAGTGCTGATGGTCTGTAAAAATATGGGCGCTCTTCCCATATGCCCGATACGCCTAAAGGCGTGAAAGGGATCTTTACTTTTTTTTTTTTTTTATTATTAGTATATCGACTCTTCGCTGGCTACTCAAGAAGGAGACGGAGCACGTGTAGGAACGTTTTGAGTCCGGGAATGTCAATTCTTGATTAATTAATTGATTAATTTGCTCTTTCATTCACTCATTCCTTCACACACGGACAACAGAAATTGAATCGATGAGATCAAACATCTTTCATGTGACAGCATACTAACGAAGAAGAGTATTTGAATCTTCCTTAGTCACTGAATATGAAAATCGGAGCTTTTGGACTTAAATGTTACTGAAAGATTCTTAGTATATCATGATGAAGTCAAGAAAGGGGGAAAACGGAGAAAAGGGGGGGGGGGGTGTAATAAAGACAGCCTAGACATGACATTTTTCAAGAGGAAGCAAATGACATTGCGGCTATTATCTCTTGGGCGTTTGTAATGAAGGTGACGTCATGCTGAATACCTACTATTTGATGATGATCATATACACAAGGACATTGTTCATGTTTCAGTTGATGCTGATGTTTTGAATTGTTAATTATAACTATTGAGTTTTGTTTTCTTCAAATTCCTAGTAATCAACTTGAGGGCATCAATTGAATATATTGAACTGATTAATAAAATGCATGACAATCATTCTAGCTGGCACCT
The DNA here is from genome assembly GCA_905116865.2 of Candidula unifasciata. Lineage (NCBI taxonomy): Eukaryota > Metazoa > Mollusca > Gastropoda > Stylommatophora > Geomitridae > Candidula > Candidula unifasciata. The sequence continues at coordinate 324,316 of CAJHNH020000757.1, forward strand.
TGGCAACTTCTCGTCGTTCCAGACAATAGTAAAAATATTGTGCATCAGGGAGACAAGGCAATCATATCTCTAAACCACTGCGACTGAGACCAGCCATGCCCCACAGCGTTATGAAACATCTTTCACCATTAGAGCAAGAAATGGCAGTACCTGTGTTGCCATCGCATGTATGTACTGTTCTTCTTCTAAGACGCTCTTAACGTATCTGCAGTCATTTCTCCTTGATGCATCGGTTGTTACTGTTTACCCCCTCCCAAGTGCAACACAGTGCATAGCATTATATATTACCGTGTATCGCCAACAGTACCTGTGTCATTCTTGTCACGAATGCACACACCTTTACATCGTAACAGAGGCAGTCTTCGACATCACTACCTATCTGTAATTCACCATCAAGAATGTTCCTAGGAGCGCTAAAATCACCCATCCTCCAAGTGTGTCTAAGTCGACTGCGCCTTTGGTAACTGGAAAAATAAGCCTAACATTCCTGAACGCCCCATTTGATCTGCGCGTTCATATCGCACGGTGTACATTTCTGAAATGTTAGAAGCATATTTTTTCAGCCCATTGCTGCAAGCATCCTTTCATTTCTTAGAGACAACCAATCATGCCCTTAACATTTGTGGGTCCATCAAGCTACTTCTGGGCAAATAGTGTTATGTCTTCTTTTTTTTTTTTTTTTTGATTCACGTGCTCCAACTAAACGTCCATCACTCACACTCAGATGGTTAGAAGGGGCTGTTGTTGTTGTTGTTTTTTTTTTTAAACAAGAGAGTCAACAATATCATCTTCACTGCAGTTTTTGCAAGCCTGATCTAACTGTTACTGACCTTCAACTCTTTTGAGTTCATTGGTAAGTACTACGACCAAATCAGCGTGTCACAATGGGAACCGAGACGGGTCCCAGTTACGTGAGCCTCTTTCTGGGCTACTCTGAAGAGGAGGTTGGTGCAGCATGCCAAGACAATTTTCTGGAGGAGTCCAAGAGGTGCACAGATGACGGAGTTGATATTACTGAAATAATCAAAAACTGAGCTGGACCATGATTAATCAATAATTTCAATCAAGCTTTCCAATTTACCTCAGTGATCTCGGCCAATTCTGTTAATTTTCTCTACATCATGGCTAGCAACAATTTCATATGTCTGAAAACTACAGCCTATTAGGATACTACGAAATCTTACAGCAATCTTTTCTACACGTTGTCTCACCCACTGCGTTGTGAAAATTAGATTCCATACTCACTGCTCCTTTGGTTACTCAGGTTAAGCTCTGATGACACTGATTTTCTAAGCAAAGCATATGTATTTCTTGAAATCTTTCGTGCCGGCTTCTAACCTGGACAAATCCTGCAAGAGGCTTTGTAAAAAGTACATCACATCACCCAAACTGTTGTCCTGATCAAAGGTGATTTCATTAGTGATGGTACTAAATTGGTACACACTTTTTATCGTAGCAACTGAGCATTTATAAATTGTTGTGATACTGTTCTTTCGTATACCCTTATGTTTGTGATCTGTCTTACCACTCAATGGGAGCCGCCTTGTTTTGCGGCTTGAAGCTCTCATGCGGATCTATGGTCATGGGTTCAGTCCCAACAGAGTCGAACATTATTGTGTTTTTAATGACCTTGGCTCCTAGGTCGACCAAGCCTTAAATGAATACCAGTTAAGTCATGGGAAGTTAAGGCAGCTGGGGTGGTGTTGACCACATCCACCAGCGAGTGCCGCTTGGTCTATAAAATATAGGTCTAACACTATATGCCCTATGACTGAAGGGCGTGGGAAAACGGTCCTTTGCATGTCTTTTTTTTTTAAAATTACTTAATACTAGAAAAACACCGATACAGCTCGACTCTAACAGAGTCCATCATCATCATGTAGAAGGTACTTTGCTGAACGTCGCTCTCATCACGGTCTGCCAGAAAGAAACTCTGTCTCTCGCCAGCTCTCCCGCCTCATTTACTTTCACACTCAAGGAGTCACTTATATTTTGTGCCCATCTTCGTGTTGGTCGGCCCCTGCCCCTCCTTCATGTAACATGCCTTCTGCTACTATTTTTCCAATCCGTCGTGGCCCTTGAAATAAAAAAAATATTTTAGCTTCCGAGACAGGATGCTGTCTATTAGCTAATCTATCTTGATGTTCAGGTCTTTCAAGATGTCAGTATATCTCCTCTTCTCTGTCAATGATATTCTGAGTCCACGGCCAGTAAAATTTGATTATCTTTTCAAGTTCCTCACCACAATCATAGTTTCACAAAATGAGGCCTTCTACATGTACTTTAAACTTTTAGTTTTTTATCCATACCGACAAGATTATGTATATGCAACGTCTGCAAGAATACTATCCACACCATCTATTCAGCAGCTGCTTTAATTTGTGATTGTGCTATCCAAACACATAAATAAAAATATATATATATTTAAATGAAACAAAATCTTTAAGTATCAAAGTCGGTCATGAAAATGAATGAATGAATGATCATGAACTGACATCACTGCACTCGGGACATCCCTTCATGTGCTCCGCTCATTTCTTCTGTAGCCAGCGAAGAGTCGACATGTTAATAGTATCAGCTTCAACCTGATGCAAAGACTACCTAAGTTCCCCACCAGTGTTGAATATCTTCCTGAACGTCTACTCACCCCTTCTCCCTCTCCCCTTCCCGGTTTAATTAGTCTTTCTGTGTGTGGATTCTCATTCTGTTCTATTGCACTGTTCATTTTATCCCAGAGAGCTTTTACCACATCAGCTTTTTCACAAAATAGCTCACCGCCAAGAGGAACGGCAGCAGCGAATCCACAAGCCTGGTCGTAATCTCACACACCTATATATCATGGAAAAACAATCAATTATATGTTCCCGATCTAAGTTTAAGTTATTAAGAAAATTAGGATTTATAAAAAGAGGAAACACGGCTGTCGATAGCCACGATTACCAATGCACACAACATGGACTATAAATAGAAATAGACTACACTCGCAGCTGAAAATAATCGTGTTTATGTTAAATATTTAAATTTTTTTTTTTAGGGATATGATTCCTCGTAGGGTCGCTCTGTATCTAGAACTCATTGAGTAATAGACAAATATATTTACGCTTGAGTTAACAGCGTGGAAAATGTATGCTGTAGTCCACATTGCCTGACATAAGTTAACGTACCGGCCTCTGATACTAAACTCAGGTCCAGCTATAAAGGTTACCAAAGAGATCAATGCACCAGGAGAGTAGCATACGATTAAAACACACGCAATCAAAACAACCATCTGAACTGTTTTCTTGTCTCTTGTAGAGATGGCTTCGTGTTTACTTTGGTCTGATGTTGCTTGTTTTCGCCATTGCGAACTTTGTCCTAATGTGATTACCAATAGAGTTGTAAAAATAATAACGCCAGCAAACGAAACTACTCCAAGTGAAAAATGCAGAACAAATACAACTCCCTCCAAGTTCTCTCTGCTGCTTGTAAATAATATGCCTAAAAGGGTTTCGTTTCGGTTAGGGGAAAACCTCCATCCGAGATAAGAAGTGGCGTACTCTGGAACAAGTGTGGCTACATTGATGAAGTAAATCAGGAACAGAACTAACGTTGCGGTCTTGGGAATTATGATAGTTTTTACCTTCAGCGGTAATGCTATACTCAGATACCTCTCGGCCGTTATATAAACAGTTATACAGCCTGTAATTCTAGCAAAGCATACGTGTGGCCAGCCTCCAGTCAGATACAAGACCTCTATGGGTTTCCATCGAATCCCAGACTCAGCAAACAAAGGGTTTAAGCAAATGGATCCCCATAGTAGGGACAACAGACAAGACGTGTCAGATATGGCTAGCCCAAAAAATCCTATATTAACAGTATTCTTGAATCCTTGCTTGTAGAATATAATTATATTTATAACATTTGCTGCTATGCCGAAAAATGGAATTATGCTGCACAAACATACTACATTAACGACCTCAAACATGTGTTTTCCATGGTCACTGAGAAATTTTGTAATGTTATCATTTGCCTCCATAATTTTATCTAATGTGTTTTAAATCAGTTATATTTTTATTGTCTATAAATAAAAGATACGTATGGGAAAATACTTTTCCGTAAAAATGTATAGATTTGCTCATTATGCTGGTTCTTTGGTTCGTGTGTCAAATCGTATTTAATAATGGGTAACATTTCTAAAAATTCTGACATATTTGCCTTCAGACTGTTTTAAATCAAAGAAATCCTGTCAAATGAATTATACGATTGATGTTATGTTGATGTGGTTTTCTAGCAGTCTCTCCACTGGGTGTTCTTTCGAGATCATATACCCTCTTTAGGCTCATAAATCTAGAATGTACTGGAATTGCACATCTGCGAAGAGCAACAATAGCCTGTAACTAGATTATGAGTTTGCACGGTGCATAAGTACTGGCTCGATTAGACCACTAAGGCTGTCTCAGTATGTGCTCCCAAGGCCCATTATAAAGACATCCTCTTGTCAGTCACGAACATTTATTAAAACAGAGTAGAGCAGAATGAAGGTCACATCACTGAGTGTCTGCATATGATGCTAATGTACCATTAACTTAGAAGACCAAAAGCTCAAAAAGAGGCTTCATTATCCATCTGAGGATTAAACAACTCAGCTTATAGTCACCAACTGAGAAGACAACGAAGAACCTAGAAACAGGCACTGTAATGTGAAATCAGCGGATAAAAGGAGAGGGTAAGTCCAAGACTAACCCTACGATCAAAAGACAGGATGAAACCAGAGATGCGAAACTAAATTCCACCCATGACAAGAACGGGTGGTATAGGATATGACATACAAAGAGCATCTGGCAGGTGGCGACGACAATGATGAATCTGACTGAGATAAGAGAGATGACAAAGCCTGGAAAAACAGGTCTGATACAGCTTGTTGAACACAGATTAATGAAAGTGAGGAAAGGCTGAATGAGTTAGAACAGTGGTGGGGAAGACGGCAGGTGTCAATCTATAAGAAGACTGCCAAGAGATGTCTGTGAAAATGTATGATAAAACTCTGACGCTGGGCATTCTCGTAATAATAATCAGTTATGTTGATATAAATCATAAGTCACTTCTTTCTTTGTCATTTTTGTTGTCGTTTTTGCTTTTATTTTTATTCTAAAGATACCAGTTTGTGATCATATTATTCAAATGATCAGTTACAGCCATTTACACCGAACTATGCGAACTAAATTTCCGCTAATAATACATTTAAACAATCGATTTGACATTTACATCTTGTACGTTAATAATTTAGTTGCGAATCATTTATTGACAATGCAAAACTAACACCAGAATATTTTTTGTAATTTGTGTGTGCGTGTGTGTGTGTGTTGCTGTTGTAGTTTTTCTAGGTAAACTTTACGATCAGTAGTTTGTCACTGCTTTTAAAACGGTAAGCTAGCGATACCCCGGTCGAAACCAAAGCAAAACAAATCGTCTGCAACTAGGATCGAACCCGACAGCCCGGCATTACTAAGCGCGTTCGCAATGCCTAAGTCACAAACGCCGGTCTTTTACGTAGGTACTATTTCGAAATTTATTAGGCTCACAAGTATAATCTTTTTGGCTATGTGATTTAAATATACGGTATTAACGCTGTCACAGATAGCATATAATTTTACGATGTCATCGCAATGCAGTTAGCATGGTTTTTATCCTCCTATCAATAGTCATATTTCACTTTTAGTTTATTTTATTATTTTATGTTATAGGACTGACTGACTTTCTACCCCACCAGGACATCACACAAGCGATAAACACCCGATGACACAAAGTGCCACCATGCGGGTGAGGATCACCGTGGAGAGGTCCCAGAAACCGCGTTCAGACAATTGGCCATATTTATGGCCTGCCTATATTGCGGCCCCTGGCAAAAGCCAGAGTGAGGCTTCAAATGACAAAAAATTACGTCCTAAAAAGGACGTGAGGATTAGAGTTTTATGTTATTTATCTCCGCTTGCATACTTTTTATTTGTTACCTAAAACAGTTACTATGATAATAATTGTGGTTATGATAAATGTTGTTCTTTGTGCCTTTATTACACTATTTACGTGTCATTATAACTGTCCCTTTTGTGAGTGTGTGCTGTTTATGTGTCACAAAGGAATTATTCTCAATTCCTCTGTTCTGTTATATTTATTGCAATAATTTAGATATGTGTGTAGTGAATCCAGGTAGGCACCTTTGGCTTCTCTCGTCAAGGCACTTTTTGACATTTATAAACATGCAAAAGTATTTTTGTTATGTGAAGTGACTGTTCTTTTTTGCTTATTGTCTCCCTTAGATATATGTTTAGAGAATCTAGCCCGGCACATTTGGCTTCTCTCATCAAGACACTCTATTCACATGTATAAATATGCCAACGTATTTTTGTTACCTGAAATAATTGTTCTTTTTTAAATTATTGTTTTGCTTTGATATTTGTGTAGGAAATCCAGTTATGCGCCTTTGACTTCTTTCTTCAAGTCACTATTAACACACACACACACTCACACACACACACACACATATATATATATATATATATATATATATATATATATATATATATATATATATATATATATATATATATATATATATATATATATAAACTACGCTCCAGTATAAGATACACCTTTTCCCTTAATCCAGTTTCGTCCTTTTCAGGCTGAATTTTTTTTTGTTATTTGAAGCCCCACCCTGGCTTTTGCCAGGGGCCGCAATATAGGCAGGTCATAAATATGGCCATTTGTCTGAACGCGGTTTCTGGAACCTCTCCACGGCGATCCTCATCCACATGGTGGCACTTTGTGTCATCGGGTGTTTATCGCTTGTGTGATGTCCTAGTGGGGTAGAAAGTCAGTCAGTCATCTTTTCTCTTATTTTAAAGTCCTACCCCGGCTGTTGTCAGGGCCCTAAAATAATATAACGGCTTTAAAAAATCAGATACACAGAGCGATGTTCGTCCATTTCTTGATGATACCTTCCAGGTTGTGTAATTCACTATTTGTTGCTCGAAAACCTTCTAATTGTTTCATCTGTAAAGTTTTCATGGAAGTCCGGGGTCTTTAAAATGCTAGAAAATTTCACTTATTTATGTTTTTTTTTTTTTTACTTCTTTTGCATGGTCAATATGTCTAGAATAATTTCATGATTTTTTTTTTTTTTTTAAATTAAATCAACAATATTATTATATTTTGTATGTTCAGGTCTCCGTGGCCTTGTTTATGATGTCTATTTCCTGTTATGCTGTCTTTAACCACAGGTCTATATACGTGGCGACGCTATGTGTCTGAAATGTATGTTCCATGGTGTTCTTTGCATTATTTGATTGAACTATTCATTTCATCGGTTATTCATATTCTCTCTCTCATTCTCTCATTCTCTCTCTCTCTCTCTCTCTCTCTCTCTCTCTCTCTCTCTCTCTCTCTCTCTCTCTCTCTCTGTCTGTCTCTCTGCCTGAGTGGGTGAATGTTCTCGTGGTAATTTTGGAGAAACAAACTCCTTCATGCTATATGTGTGTGATTCATGGAACATTAACAAACAATTCAAAGTTAAGGTCCAAGAGATGTGATTTAAAACAGCTTATCACAAACATCAGAAGGAGACATTTAAAATTGTTTGGTCCTGTCATGAGCTAATCAGTTAGTTAATTAGTCGACAGATCATACTCATTGCACATCACACTGTTCAGTCTATGAGTTCTAGTATGTCTCTTCGGCAAATCCCACAGCGTGTAGCGACTGACGACATCAGTTAGGTTTGGGTTCTTTTCCTTCTTAGGTCCTCCTGTACAGTGATTTGGGGTGGCTTCATCCCTTTTCACTTGCACTGTCACAACTTTGTAATCGCAAATATATTACATCTCGTCGAACATTCAGTTTTACTGAGGGGGAGGGAAGGGGGGGGGGGGGGGGGTACGTGGACTCGAGGCATGGTGTCCGCCTTTAGTAAGGCATGGTGTCCACCTCGAGAGCTGGACGTTGCGAATTCAAAACCCGGTAAGGGCTGGGATTTCTTCACTTGGACTTGGACTTCTAGTAATTAACACTGGTCTCTGGATAGTGCGATCGCACACGCATGTGCATTGTTGCGCACGTAAAAAATCCCTAGGCAGTTGGAAAATTGAAAATAGTAGCCTAAGGGCGCTGCCCGGGCAAAATTTGAAGTTAAAATCTACCTAAAGTATTTTAGGATCCTCGCTGGTGTTACAGAGTCTGTGCACTGCGCTGAGCTTCTTCGGGCTCAGACTTGAGTTAGAAAAAGAACAGAGCACTGATGAGTTACTGATGGTATGTCATGATGTTGTTCCGTTGTTCAAACCTCTAACCTCAGTTTTACAAACTAGCCTGATGCTCCACAGTAGCCTTTCCAGTTGTCAACTTGATCATTTCTTTTTATACCTGCAGATTCTAGCCGAAAAAAAAACTGATCTTTGTCAGCTGTGTCCGGCCCAGAGACTCTGACCACCGTCTTTGGGCCCTATCCATGCTCTATCTTCCTAAGCATACTCGTTGAGTTACGGACTGTTATACGTTCTCTGTGGTTAAATGATAGAATTAACCTGAAAGATAAATGTGTTCATTATTTAAGGAATGCTTTTGGACTGCAGATCTGTCTCAAGTATATTATGGAACGTACAGAATTTTCTCAGGAAACCCTTTTTTTAGTGCAGACAAATATTTATTTTATGGGAACTAGATGGTAGGCGTTCACTAATATTTAAAACGTTCTTCTTCTTCTTTTGTTCATTTTAAAAAAGATTATCCATATCTGCAATGTTGTCTCTAGTATAAACTTCACTGTCACTGTTGTATATAAAATGTTGAAACCTGGTATATACAATCAGAGACCTCCTTCACCAATTATTCATCCACTTACTATGTTAACAATAAAGATGGAGGAACAGTTTGCAGATCCACAATACATAAACACAGAAATAATACTAAGAACGAATTAAACAATTCAAACATTTAATTACAATAAACTAGAACAAGACGAAGCCGTCGTGGTCTAGCGTCTTGACGATAGGCTGCGGATCGGAAGGTGGTGTGTTCGGTTCCTGATGAAGGCCAGATTTTTTTCAAAAATTAACTTTGCTACCAGCCTTGAGTGGAGACTGGGTAAAGTTCTGGAAAGTAAAGGCGGCTGGAAGTATGCTGACCACACCACCTACTAGGTGACGTTTAGTCTATAAAATATAGGTATAGCCCTATACACGCAATACGCCTGAAATGCGTGGAAAATGATGCTTTACATTTGTTTAAATTAGAGCAAGGGCTACAAAAAATACTGAAGTGCCAATGCACTATTGTTTATAATCCTACTATTAGGGGAAAAAATTGATCTTCTAGAGCGCAGAATTACAACAGTTTTGATTAATTATACTTTATTAATACCAAGCAGTTAATTAGGTTCATCCGCTTGGTCACTGTTAAAACAGACTCTCGAAAATAGCCTGATAGGTTGAAGGGCCAACTTGAAGTCATCTCATGGCAAAGCAAGTAGCAGCCCTGGCTATTTCTTCTCTGGCCCAAAAGGTGCAGCTTTGACATTCCACAAAGTGGGATGTCATCTCAGTATAGGATAAGCCAGGACGTTCTTCAGATATAAACCAGGGCTCATCGGGTAACCGGCTACAGGCTAACTAGTTTCTGGAATGCAACAGGCTACCAGCTCTAGGAGATTAGGTTAACAGATGCCTCTGGGACCAGAGTTAAGACACCGCTCATTGAGCAAGCAGAGGACTGATTAGGGCAACCAGACAAAACGGAACAATATTCATGCTTTCTTAATGCCCCGTTCTTGGCAATACAAGTCATTTGAGTTTACTGCACTCCGATACGTGATTTTATGGCCGTTGTCTTTCTGCCGAACAACAAAATGTCCCTCTCATTTTTTCCTTCCTGTCGAAGCACGTTTTCTATCCTTCTTAGCCATTGGCTAAGTCAAGTATAGTTTCTTCTCCTCAGCTCGAGTAGCGAGCCTGGTGATTGGTGTAATTACAGTAGAACCTCGCTTAACGAGCATAATTCGTTCCAGAATCATTCTCGTTAAGCGAAACACTCGTTATGCGAAACAATTTTTCTCATATAAATTAATGTAAAATACGATAATGCGTTCCATGTAAAAAAGAATACTCAAAAATGCTTTGTATAACGTTTATTCCAAGAAAATGATATACATAGTTTTATGGAGAGTGAATTATCTTCATCATTTCTTCAAACGCGGAACGAACTCACCTGGAATGCGAATTCAATTTGGAGGGGAAAAAATCTTAATAATTATGATACATAGCGAATTATTTTGTTTACTAGAAAGATGTCCAGAGACATCTGTTTTTGCCGACGCTTCATGATTTTGCGAAAATGCGACACAGCATTATCATTAAATAAACTTGCAACGCGCATAGCTATTTCCTTATTAGGGTGATGCTTCTCAATGTAATTTGCAACAGTTTGCCATGCTTTCAGCATTTCTCCTTTTTCGCCAGAAGATTGTTGCTTTTCTGTTACCTCCTCCTCCTCCTCCTCCTCTGACAAACTTTCCTTCCAAACATCTTGCTGTGAAACACAATGCAACTCCATAAGCTCTTGGGTGGTCAGCTCTTGGCTGTGCTCTTCCTCAAGCTCTTCGATATCACTGTTGTCCACCTACAATCCCATGATAGTGGCCAAAGACACAATCTCGTTGATTACAGGTTCCGCAGGTACTGTCTCGAACCCCTCAAAGTCACAAATCGACAACGCTCTCCGGCTAAAGCTTCTTCCAAGCAGAAGTGAGGGTTCTCTTGGTAACCTCTTTCCCCGCCGTGTCGATCATCTTGAGGCAGGCAACGATGTGGAAGTGATTTTTCCAAAACTCTTTGAGAGTGAGGTTGGTCCCTTTAGTCACCTGAAAACAATGCTCGAAGAGTGCTTTAGCGTAGAGCTTCTTAAAGTTAGAAATAACTTGCTGATCCATGGGCGCGAGTAACGGAGTGGTGTCGGGAGGCAGAAACTGGATCTTGAGGAACTTAAATTCTTCAGGGAGGTCATCTTGTAGGCCTGGAAGATTCATGTAAATATATCACAACAAAACACAAGTTTAGTAAATGTGTGATCACAAGCGACACTACAGTACACCTGGAACGAGTCCTGAACACAGATTGATTTAACATGTGCACAATTCGGGATTTCCCCTCTCCTCGCCACTCGTTATGCGAAACGTCGCTCGTTAAGCGAGTCATTTTTTTACAATTTATTTTGCTCGTTATGCGAATTACTAGAGGTTCTTCTGTATATTATCAGACACCGGCTGATGGTGTCATTCATGAATCTCAGGCTCGTATTTTTATGATATTTTGCATACACATTCTGTCAAACTCCTTGCTGGTGGAGAATCTTGTGCATGTTTCAGTTCAGCTTCGTGACGCTGCGAAAGCATGGACTAGTGAAGTTATTTCTCTCCAGTCAGGTTACTCATTCAGTTACTTTGCATACTCAAACCGTTTAACCTGGGCAAAATGGCCAGATCATTCCTCCACAGTTCTCACTTTACCCTAAATTATAAAGATTCATGAGCTTTTCGCGTGTCAGATGACACATTCATCTATGATGAATTAATGATTAGTGATTAGTGAGGGCTGATATCAAAGCACTTCCGTCAAAGCCATAGGAGCTCTGATCTCCTCCTCAATAGCTCCAGAAAAGTAAAACGACTGTTCACTCATTTTGTGTAGATTAACCAGACGCCTAGTGCCATTGATAAATTTGTTAATGTAGATCATCGGAAATCCATGTGTGTCTCACTGTCGCGTGCAGAATGTGCACTAAAACACACAAATGTTGACTAGGCAAAAAAGGATGTCATAAGCGTTACGTATTATTGTGAAGGGAATAAAATCTTAGAGAGATTGGCAAGCGAGAAGTCCAAGGAGGCGGACAGTGTTGTTGTTTTAGTGTTGCTTATCCTTGAGGAAGATTTACCCTGGAATAACATGAAGAATTTCAGCCTGGTTGTCGTCGCGTCATTGCCGTTTCTACAGGAAGCAGGGATTATTGGAATACAGAGGCTTTACCAGCGGGACTCCTGGACAATCATGAAGGAACGACATAGTGAGTTGATAACGAATCCGATATGGAATATGGATTCTAATGTTACAAGGCGAGTTTGAGTACGCTAGCGAGTGCTCAGAGTGTTTGGGTGTGTCGTGTCCACATATCACGTTATTGCACATTGTCGTTCAGATCATAAGTGTTCGTAATACACCAGTGTTGGTACTACACCCATGGCTTTCGTCATTTGATTCATTTTTGGACACCTTGGAGTTGACTTTTGCCGTTACGGTTGTCGTGTCGCGTCAGGATTTCCGGATAGTGCCTGTTGGTCCTCGACCATCAGTTACGGCGGAAATCATCTATGACTATTTCCCCTAGACTTGGCTTGTAGAATGTATTATGTTATGAGCCAGTCACGTTGATATGTACCTTTAAATTGTGAGTTTGTAAGCTTTACTGTTTCAACTGCCTTTACCCACATCAGTGGGAGCATCTTATTGTCACGCATTCCCGTGCACGTCCTTCGCCTGTTGACGGCGGTTTTCCAGGTCTATCCCATGGTAGCACTCAACCTCAAAAGAATTATAAAAATATTGGGCGGCCGGATTATGCTTTGAGTATCCCCTCCCCCCCCCCGGTCCAGTAGGATGCATACTGTAAGCACGTGCAGTACCCATTTCGCTTATTCTTTGTGTTTCACACACACACACACACACACACACACACACACACACACACACACATATATATATATATATATATATATATATATTATCAGACCATCTGGTGGGTTGTCTCAATGAACTCCGATGTTAGTAGCAGGTCCTTCATGGTTCTCTATAGCTTACTCTGCACACTTTGCTCTTAAGGCCAGGTATTTTTCGAAGTTGTAAGTAGAGGGGGCAGGTCTGCAGAATGTGCTTAGGTGTTTATGGTCCTGTTTGACAGGCACACTGACTGACTGACTGACTTTCTACCTCACTAGGACATCACACAAGCGATAAACACACGATGACACAATGTGCCACCATGTGGTTGAGGATCACCGTAGAGAGGTCCCACAAACCGCGTGCAGCCATTAGGCCAAATTTATTGCCTGGCTGTATTGCGGCCCCTGGAAAAAGCCAGAATAGGGCTTCAAATAACAAAAAATGTCATCCTAAAAAGGACGGGAAGTAATAAATCACTGTGGGGACTGCACAATCTTTATTTTATGCATGTGGTAGTTGAGCCTGTAGAGTGAAAATTGTTGTATGTTGCTTTCTGTTGAGTCTGCTGATGTTGTCTTGTGGATGTTTACTGTTGGTTTGTTTTCTCCACAGTACTATGTTGGCACTTGAAGCTATGTTGTGTGAAGATGGAAACGGCACATAGTTTAATCATTTAAAATATTTGTGGAAATATAGATATAAGAAGACAACCCGTAAAGATTACTGACGGTATGTTACAATAACTTGGAGGAGTGTCAAAACACGAACTGATGAACGATGTTGGAGACTGCAGGTTGTAGAGTGGCATGATCGTCTACGCAGGTCGGCAAGGCGCTTGATGATGATGATAATGATGATGATTATGATGATGATAATAATAAGATGGTGAGATTGACCATTATGCTAATGATGATTTTGACAATTTTAAAATCATTATCTCTTTCTACTATTGCGTTCAGAGTTTTATTGTTTTCAGGTTTTGGAGTTAAATGCAATTATTGTCCGACTGTTCATCAAACGAAAGATACAACTGTACATCTTTCAATGTTTGCTTTTCGGAAAAAAAAAAAAAAAAAAAATGAATCATTGTTTTTTGTTTTGTTTTTCCCTTTTTTTTTTTTTTTTATTGCATGGGTGCAAAATTGAATGTTTTTTGCGTATAGATACGAATCCATCATTTTTTTTTTTTTTTTTTCGGAAATGCGAATTGTATGGTGATTTTAGTCAGTGCTGTTACACTTTAGTTGGGGTGATACTTCTCTACAATCATTGACATCTGTGCTTTGTTTGCAAACCAAGATATCGTGCATTGTCGTGATTAATTTTGACTCACGCAAGTTGGTATTACAAACGAAGGTCGTATTCCAAACATTTTTACGCCTAAACAGAGAGTTTACGAAGTTGAAAATATACCGCAGAAAACAAATACAGAGGTGTCATTGTATATATGTATGTATGTGTATGTAAAATGCATTTATGTGGATGTTTACGTATATATTATGTAGGTATAAATGTGTGTGTGTAAGTCAGTGAGTGAAATTGCATGTGTATGTGGGTGTGTGTTTGAGTGTGCGTGTGTGTGTGCGAGCGTGCGCGAGTGTGCGCATACATTTAACCATCTATACTTTTGTGTTTTTGCTTGATATTTCTAGAATGCATACTATTATATGAATTATTATTATTATTATTATTATTATTATTATTATCGTATGTGTTTTGTGTGTGTGTGTGTGGTGTGTGTGTGTGTGTTTGTGTGGTGTGGGTGAGTGGGTAAGTCCAGTTTTCAGGCAGTGCAAGTTTCTACACATGCTTTCCAATGACTTTTTTAAATTATTGAATTGGTTGTTTACAAGTCATGCTTTTTAAAACGTCAGTAAATGGAACTATTCCACAGTGGTTACGTTTTATTGCGTTCTTACAGTAAGGTTGTGGAAGTTTTCCGTGTCATATTCACAAACTGAAAAGCTCATTTTTTTAGACTTCAAATAGGGCTCACATTTGATTACCCAACTCCGCCCGAATATGTGCAGTTCTTTTGATTTCCGACATGGAGCACAGCCCAGCTTGTTTAGCCTCTCCTAAAAATGTTATTCTTTATGTTTTCCTTGGTTATCCTCTTTTTCTCAGGCCGGTTACTTCGCATTTTAGTCATCCTCTGCTCATTTCGACTCAGAGAGTACCCAGTATATGTCCACCTTGTGTGTGTGTGTGTATCCTAATGAAATCGATACAGGTTTTTGTCTATGCAATCCTTTGATCTCTGTCGTCATTTTTAGTGAGCTTTTGTGTGTATGACAATTATTATAATTGTAAATGAGGTAGCTGGCCTCACGCACAAACCCTCCTTTTTTCAACCTGGCTTAGGACCAGCAACGGTGGCGATCATGTGACAACAAACTACCGAATTCAAAGCCCTTAAATTTGTATCATGTCGCTAAAGAGCACACTGGGAACTTTTAGGCTTACATGTTAAAGAAAGATTCCTAGGTTATCATGATGAAGTCAAGAAGTCAAGGGGTGAAAAAAAAGGGTGGGGGGGGGGGGACAACCTGGACATAACATTTTACAAAGCCATCAGCGGAGTGATTATCTCTCTGCTGACCCTTTTCAAATGTGTTGAGTGTTGATGTAGTAGGGAAGCGGCTGGCCGAACGGTTAGAACGCTGGACTCTCAATGGTAGATACTGGGTTTGAATCCTCGGTAAGACTGGGGATTTTTATCTTGCGGGGGCAAAAAAATCCTAACCTGCACAGTCGTTACAGCACTAGCGGTAAATTAGTTAGTTAGTTAGTTGGGTTATCATCATTGCACTCCGGACATGCCCATAGGTGCTCAGATCCTCCCCTCAGTATGAATCCCAACGTCCGATGGCTAATAGTACCAGTTCTATGTTGATTAACAAGTCTTCTGACGTGTCCGGTGTGCGTCTCGTTTTTTGCTGTGCCGATCTTAATTCCCAAGTCTGCCATTCTGGCGAGTGATGTGGATTCACTGCCACCAAAGTCCTCTATCCTTCCCATTTCTCTGAGGGCATTGATAATATCATCATGATCCATAGGCCGACCGTCGGTAGTGATAGCGGATCCAGCCAACCTGTCAGCTCTTTCATTTCCATCAACGCCTGCGTGTCCCGGAACAAAAATAAAGGTGACTCCACGCACAGTGGACTTCTGAATTGATTCAAGCCATTGTCTTCGCACTGAACCTGCCTGAACCCTCCGGATCATACTCATTGAATCACTGAGTTTACATATGCGGTTGTATTTTTGTGTTTCAAGCAAGGCAAACGATTGCGTCACTGCCATCACCTCCATCGTCATGCTGCTGGTTGTCATGGAGAAGGCGCCGTTGGCGTCTTTGACTGTTTTGTCCGCTGAGCGTGCTGTAAATGCCCATGTGCTTCTTCTTTGGCGTATAACGGATCCGTCTGTATAGATTATTGCATCTGCTTCGTCTGAATTTTCACCGATGAGAGCGTTGACCTCTGCATTAACAGCAACAGGATTCTCTTCTTTACATCGCCTGTTGAGTGTGACAATACAGGAAAATGTACAAATAAACGCCTGAGGCACAGGTATCCATTCTGCACCAGGTATGATGTCGGTTAGGCTGCATATTTGCCTAATAACATCTTCTGCCCGACCTAGCCACGATTTTCCCCTCTTCAGTCTGTCGCCCTTTTCACTAAAAAGCGCTTGATGCAGTGGGTGTTTCTTATCAGCACATATTTTGATGTATGCCCGAGCCCTCCACATCCTGATCCTTTGGTTCATTGTTGGAAAGTCAAGTAGATACCTCATTGCTCCACAGGATGTGTCTCTCGTACATCCCAAAATTATGCATGGCTTCATTTTGCACCTTTTCGAGTCGTTCAATCTGGGTAGCACTGACAGTGAGGATGGCCAGAGAGTATTCAATGGGTGAAAGGACCAGACCGTAGAATAGAAGTATTAGTAGTCTCTGCTCGATATTGGAAGCAGCCATAATCCTCATTGCAGATAGACCTTTGCGTGCTTTTGTTATTACATGGTCAACGTGTTCCCTGAATGACAAGCTGCGATCGAACCTCACTAGCGGTAGATCCTTAGGCTCAACCTCCCCCCCCCCACCCCCACCCCACCCCGCTTACACCACAACAGTTGTATAATAAAGGCAATGTTGGGAAGTTGATGTAGTATTTCATCAGCGTATGAGAGTGTTCCTCCTTCACCTGCGATTTGATATTTTGTCACCTCTATGATGAAAATATTGAAGAGCGCTGGAGATAAATTTGATCCCCGAGGCAATCATCCTATGTGTATGGTTGTCAGCTCAGTGATCCATCTAAAACATTTGAAAACAACCTGTCCCTTGAAGAATGCAGCTACTATCCAGTTGATGAGCGTGGGGAAATGTTGATACTCAGGAGTCGGTGTATGAGTTTTTCAAAGGGCACCTTGTCAAATGCATCTTCCAAGTCTAGCGTCACAAAACCTTCATAGTCATCGGAAGTAAAAATGGCAGCATTTCTTAACGTATCCCAGTATGGTCAATATCCTCCCAACGTTGATGACAGTCTACCTCTTTGTTCTGATTTATAAGTAATTTTCAGCCGTTTTCTAATGGTTTTCTGCATACCTGTATTTCGTAAGTTGTTTTTACAAGGTGGTTCTTTGCCAAGCTTAGGCAAAGGCATTAAATAACTATGAAACCATGTTTCATTTACTCTGCCTCTCCTTATGTTATTGTTATATTTATTACGCAGTTCTGATAGTTCCTCGTCTGTTTTGAAAAGTTTTCAAATCAGACTCTGCTCTGGTCACGGTTGTGTGTTGTTTATTATTTTATGGGTGTATATTATTTTATCTAAAGTGATTCAGGGCTTTTCTTTATGAGTAACAGCTTTACGAAGCCCTATCAATACTTCATTCACATTTGTACAACACTCATTGTCTAAACGAACACATCGTGGACGGTAAGTAGAAATAGACAACAATCGCAGCTAAACATAATCCTATTTGTCTTAAATATTTCACTTTTCAGATACAGAGATTATTCCACGTAGGGTAGCTCTGTATCTAGAACTCATTGAGTAATAGACCAATATATTTACGCTTGAGTTAACAGCGTGGAAAATGTATGCTGTAGTCCACATTGCCTGACATAAGTTAACGTACCGGCCTCTAATACTAAACTCAGGTCCAGCTATGAAGGTTCCCAAAGAGATCAATGCACCAGGAGAGTAGCATACGATTAAAACACAGGCAATCAAAACAACCATCTGAACTGTTTTCTTGTCTCTTGCAGAGATGGCTTCGTGTTTACTGTGGTGTGATGTTGCTTCTTTTCGCCATTGCGAACTTTGTCCTAATTTAATTACCAATAGAGTTGTGAAAATTACAGCTCCAACAAACGAAGCTATTCCCAGTGAAAAATGCAGAACAAAGACAATCCCTTCCACGTTCTTGCGGTTGCTTGTAAATAATATGCCTAAAAGTGTTTTGTTTCGGTTAGGGGAAAACCTCCATCCGAGGTAAGAAGTAGCGTACTCTGGAACAAGGGTGCCTAAATTGATGAAGTAAATCAGGCACAGAACTAACGTTGCGGTCTTGGGAGTTATGATGTTTTTTACTTTAAGCGGCAGTGCTATACTCAGATATCTTTCAGCCGTTATATAAACTGTGATACAGCCAGTAATTCTTGAAACACATACGTGTGGCCATGCTACCGTAAGATACATGACCTCCATGGGGAACCAACGGATTCCTGAAGCAACAAATACAGGATTCATGCAGACGGATCCCCAAATTAGAGAAAGTAAGCATGTCGTATCAGAAACAGCAAGCGCAAAAAAGCCAATGTTTACAGTGTTTTTGAAGCCTTGCTTGAAGAAGACTACCATGTTGATACAGTTTGCTGTAATCCCCAATATCCCAATGATGCAGCATATGCAAACCAAATTCACAATATCAGAGATTACTCTTTCTGTGTCACTTAAAAACGGCTTTATTCCAGACTCATTTGTCATACTGACGGCTTGTATTTCAGTAAAATACAGTGTAAAATATATGTCCAATTACATATAGTGGATACAGACAGGTGGCTGGAACTATTTTCTGAGCATGCCTGTAAGAAGTTAAATACATTTTCAGTTTATACTTTATTTTAATTACCGACATAAAATTGCCAATATTTTTATTTTAAACTTGATTTTAATTACAAACATAAGGTGTTCAGTAAATTAATCAATATGTTTAAATGCCTCAATATCATACAGGGTGATCTTATGTAGTTTTGTTGTTGTTGTTGTTGTTGTTGTAATATGGGATTAGTTTTACAGGTTTTCTTATGGTATGATGATTCCCATATTGCCTTATGTATTCTTTAAGTAAGAAAATGCTTCCACCAATGCCATACTGGTTCTACGCAAAAACAAACTGGAGAATAATTCCTAATTTTCATTTATTACTCTTAGTCAACGTGTTCCCATAGTCTTTGTGTTATCAGATGATGTCCTACCATTCATGTAACCCATCACGATATTTTTTAAGTTGCCCTATAATAGCTACAAAAACCAACCGACGATGGAAGAGTTAAAAGGTTTTTCTACAAACCACTAAATAAACTAGAAAAAACAATAAAATTTAAAAAACAACTTTGTAGACAAGTGCAGCTTTTTCAGTCGAATAAAATAATAATAAGAAACTGACAAACACTAAAATAAGAAGATGGATACGGCTTGAACATGACTGTAAAATGACCAATGACACTTTGGCAAAGACAAATCAGACTGCTGATTCCTGCCTCACAGACTGATGCACTCGGATTCTGAAGAAAACAACCCTTATTAGTCGTCTCTTACGACATGCCTTCTATGCGGCAGTTCATCATTTCCCCATTCCAACCACCCCCCCCCCCCCCCACCCCCCCCCCCCCAGTCCCATCCACCCAAAATGGGATCCTTCAACTCCGAGAAAACTATAGTTAAATATATGTACACAGTTGACCACAATAGCTTACACAGTTCTCGTCCTTCGGTCAGATGCCTATAATTTCATACATATTTTTTCATGAATGCAATAATTACTTAACCAAACTAACGCAAAATATGCACGACAGTACACATTAATTGCAATTTCGTCTGCAGATGGACCGCTAACTTGTATTATTATCATCAATCAAGACTGCTTGATAGATGATAATACAAGTGAGCGGTGCATCAGGGATGACTAACTCTTACGTGGCCAGTAAATTACTGCATTATCACTGCCAGACTCTGCAAAACTGAAAGTGCTCACATGTAACATTTCCCCCTTTATAATTAAACTCGTATCATTATTGGTATTATGCATAGTATATTTAACACAATGTGCATTACTTGATATCATGTTTTTAGTTATGATTAAGTTACAGTAATAGATGTCATTATATAATAGTATGTGTCATAAGTTGCATACGGATAACTATTGTGCTAATAACGACAGTCAACAAATTTACAAAACACACATTTTAAGAATCCATATAAATCATTTAATTTTCATTTTGATATGCTGATTTATCATAAAGGAATTCAGTTAGCTCTTCGCTGTTTTTTTTTTTTTTTTTTTCAAAATGATTACATTACAGTAACAAAAGAAAATATATTTGTTTATTTCTCGGATGTGAACAGTTAGCGTTTTCGCTTTAGAATTCAAACGTGTAGTTATATACTCAGTTAATTGATATTTCATTACGAAATTATATTAAGGAATTAAATATAAAATGTTTGTGGGGTTTAAATTTTACATATAATGTTTACTAAAACGTGCACATTTAAAGCCATTCCATCATTATTCAGTTGTTGTCTGATTTCTTTTATTGATTTGGTGTCTCTTGTCACAGTTCACAATTGTCGGTAAGCATTCGAAGGGTTCTAACTGCCTTGATACCTTGTCGCCACAGCAACAATGTCCTGGTAAAATCGTTTAACTTGCGCATCACTGAAGCTCCAGTTTGACATAGAGAAATCATCATGAGAATCAAGAAAATTGGTGTTTAAAGTCATCTTGCAGCAAGGCTTTTATATTTCATATTAAGATTTTCTACAATCTCATTGTAATTTAGACCTGTTGTTTCCAACATAATTACCCACCACCGAAAGTAATGGTAGCCATGCTGCATTTTGCTTGCCACACACAATGCAACGAAACTCGTCATCCTAAAGAAGTTTTTTTTTTCCAATTTGCGTACCAGCAAATACTTCATCTCTTTTATTTAAGCTTGAATCAGTTTCAGTCAATCAATCCTCATCGCGCACAGAGGCACATAAAACAGAAACACACCGTGCCCCGGACAAACTGTCGCGACTCAATACAATCATGAGCCATCCTCCATATCTTTAGTTGTGTCCTTCGCGTAGCCTTGAGTTCAGCCTCAAAGGTTAGTCTACAAGTGCCTCTGGGCCTGCATCTTTTTCGCTGTCCTGGTGGTGTCCATTGCATTGCCTGTCTCGGCTGTCTCTCATTCTTCATTCTGTGGACGTATCCAATCAACCTCCATCTTCGCTTTTTGATGTCTAAATTTACATATTCTAAGTCTGTCATTTGATGTAATCTAGAACTGCTGATTTTATCTTCATATTTGAACCTCAACAATCTTCTGAGAAATCTTCCCTCAAAACCTCTGTGCACGCTCTCTAACGTTGTGTCTGTTTCTGAGTTTCTGCTCCATAGAGGAGAACTGTCCTAACACATGTTTTGCCTATCCTGAGTTTAGTTTTAGTGCTGTAGATGTTTGATCTTCAGACGCTCTGAAGTCTGTTTTAAGCAACTTTTGCGTTTTCAATTCTTTGCCTAATTTCGACCACTACATTTCCATCCCAGGACACATTGCTCCCTGCCTAGTTGAACATGTTCTTAGTGCACTTGTTTCCATAGCAAGGCACACACGCCGTCTTGAGGTGACAGTTTCGATTTCCGGCACGGTAACTATAACTTTCGATTGTTATGTTGTCTAATGTGTTCTTCTATCTTTCTACTTCTTTCTATGAGTGTCGATCAATAATTTTCTGTTACCTTAATAATATATGATTATACACAGGTCGCCATCTCCCTCTCAGCCGTCCCTCCTTGCTGGATCCACACCCAGACCTCGTTCACACATTCTTGCACGTGTTATTTTATCTGATCTAGTGTCTTCTGTCAGGAGTCGTTCATATATGGTCTTAGGAATATATCCTAAATTGTAGGGGCTAGGCAAAAGTAACAGTTGTTGAGATAATGAGTAGGCCCTCTCTCATTCACTTTGATTGCAAAAAGCATAGCTTGCCTGGTGCCAGTCAAAAACACTTTCATATTTTATACTAAACTATTGTCTATTTTCCTACATCATATCGCTGCGGCTTTTGTTCTACAAATTTAGCTTTTCTTATTTTTTAACCCGATTTTTTCAGTAAGTAAATTATGGCCACTCCCTATATCCACCGATCGACGTACTCTGACGTCTTGAAGGGAATGCCTCTATTTTCTATTTTTAAGAATATGGTCAGTTTGGTTTTTCATGTGTCCACCTGAAGATCTCCATGTGACCTTGTGAATTGTTTTATGAGGGAAGAGTGTTCCTCCAATTATTAGGTCATTAGATTGGCTGAAGTCACATAATCTCTCTCAGTTGTTGGCCATTCTACCTGTTCCCTGTTTTCCCATTGTTCTCTTCCTCCCTGCATTGTCCTTTCCTACCTGAGCATTAAAGTCTCTGAGGATTGTTAATACACCATGCTTTGTGCTGTTTTCTACTATTGTTTGCAGACTGTCGTAAAAGCTGTGTTTTTCTGCATCCTCTGTTGGTGCGTTACAGACCAAGACAGATAATTTTGCAAATCTAGAATTGAACCTTGCATACAAAAGTCGTTCACTTACAGGCTTCCGTTCCATAAGAGTGTTGTTGAGCCCATTTTTAATTATTAATTCGACCCCTTAGGTATGTTGTTTATCAACTCTACCTTACCAGAATATGCTGTCGTCTGTATTGAGGTTTCCTTTTCCTGTCCCTGTCTAACGTGCTTCTGTGATTCCTGAAATGTGTACATTGTGGAGGTGCATCTCATTAAGAACTCGTTCCACATTTTCCCAGTTTAAAATACAATGTTCTCACATTCCAACATCCAACACTTAGGAGTGTTTTTAGGAGAAAGAAGATTCACTGCCGGGCTGTTGACTTCCTTTCGGCTCTGATAACCAGCCGTCATATCACCAAATTTCTGTCTAGCTTCACTTCTTTCCACCGGTTCAATGATTTAACTTGTTCCTGTTTCCATAACAGTTTTTTTTTTTTTTTTTTACGGCAATGGGTTGTCAAGCCTTTGCCCAACCTCCAACCTGTAGGACCAGGGTGCTAGTTTGGTCTGACTCTTCTTCTCAAGATCTGGTCGGCATGGTTGAACCTGCCAGGGGAACAAGTCCCCTGCCAACATTGCCCTGAAAGTCATTAGGGTACTCAAGCCATCCCGCCACGACAAGGCACCAGCACCATGAGATGGAAAATACAAACTGTACACCTTCTTAATCACTTTAGTTATATTTCGTTTTTTTCCCCCTGCTTTTTCTTGTGTTTCTTCATTTGCTGCTGCTTCTTCTTCTGTTGCTTCTTCTTCTTCTTCTTTTTCTTCTTCTTCTTCTTCTTCTTCTTCTTCTTCTTCTTCTTCTTCTTCTTCTTCTTCTTCTTCTTCTTCTTCTTCTTCTTTTTCTTCTTCTTCTTCTTCTTCTTCTTCTTCTTCTTCTTCTTCTTCTTCTTCTTCTTCTTCTTCTTCTTCTTCTTCTTACCACAAACATAACAGATATTATTATCGCATTTCTAGCATTTGTTAGGACAAATGCAAGAACTTAAGGCCCAATTTTTATCAGACGTAAGATATTTACACTAAAATGTGATAATCATAGATAGGATTGTATCGTCACCATCTAATTACATTTTTACTGATCATTGGAAAAAATAATTAAGATAATTTCCCACAACATCAAGTATCAACACGGCTGCGTATTGTAATAATTAACATGGTGACTCTTCAAGTATCACAATGTTAATATGTGGTGAGTGACCAAGTGCCCCACTACTTCGCAAAGAAGACACTATTCTTGTCTCATTATGTCTTTTCCACCAACAAATAAATTAAAAATGTGTGTAAGCGTGCGCCAGGCTAAGCATAGTAGTAATTTAGGGGTAAAACGATTAAACACATTTGCCCCATTGCAGTTAAGGTAAGAAGAGATTTGTATAACTATTGTTTATCTTGATCTCAAATTTCTGTAGGCCCACATGGTGCTATTATCACTAATTGACTACTTTTTATCATTAAGCCAGTGACTCGATGGATCGGATTCGATGGATCGGATTTGGTAACATGTTTTTTAAATCCTGATAATGATGACGTTCAACTCCATCAGGACGGCACAGGGCGTCGAATAACGAAAAATGGATTCCCGTATGAGGACGGTCATAGATAATGTATATTCGATTCTTATTGCAAGGTGTGTGCTAAATGGTAATCGTTTTCACGAGGATTGTATCTTCTTTACAGGATGAACTCTAGTTCTTCTCACTTGTGTTCAGCAGAAAAAATGTCGGGAAAACAGCTTGCCATGGTAGACATTAATCTGTTGTTGTTGATGCTGGTCCATGACGACACATGCAGTATGTGGACAACCATTATCTTTATGCTGTATCATGCCTGGTCGATTCGCCTTGATCTTGATCTTGATCTTGATCTTGATCTTGATCTTGAATGGTAAAAAAAATTTCAAAGTACGGCGACTCTTAACCGGCTCCTATCTGAGCGTTGGTTATCTAGTCGGCCAAGTTTCTTTGCGGTTTATTCTTGTTGGTTCTTTGTGATGTGTTGCCACATCTGAGTTCTGCTGTTGTTGCTGTTTCCTTTGTTTGCTTCGCATTGGGCTGGAATCTGACGTGGTACGGGCGGTAGGTTGTCCTTCGGCATGGCAGGGAGGGGGAGTAGCCGTTCTGAAAAGAATGGTTAAGTTGCCGTGGCGCGCTAATGTTTGGGAAAATGGGAGGGACTGCTGAGATTCTGTTTCGGTTGGTTGGCTGTGCTTCCTCGTGAACTGGCCTGTTCCTCAAAGATGGCGGCGTATTCGTTTTGGGTTTGAGCTTTTGTTTTTGGTCTTCTGATATGTTTGTGTTGGCTTTCTGCTTTTTCTTAGTATTTGCGTCCACGTTTACCTCGTCGGTTGCCTTCGGACTGTCTCGGGCTTCTCCACTAGTCCATCTCTTCCGGGTGGCGATCGTGGTAGGGAGTTCCACTGGGGTTCGTCTCTTATCGGCTACTCGCTGCTTGTGCTTCTTCTTCTTCGATATCGGAGGCGTTTTCGGCGGCTGACTGCTCTGCTTCTTCTGCATCTGTGTTCTGTCCTGAGTGTTCGTATTCTTAATCAGATTCCTCATATTTTGGTGTTTGTGGTTTTTGGGCAGCAGTCACGATTTTTTCAATCTATCTTTTTTTCTATCTGCGTCACTTGTCAGCTTCTGCTGTATTTCGCTGAATTCTTTAATTGTTTCCCGAGCCTTAGTCAGATCGTCTCGGATTTTGAAGACTTTTTCATCTTAGGCCCTTTTAGCCTCCTCTACGGCCATCATCTGCTGCAGTCCTAGCACAGTAGAGAGGGTTTCGTATTTCTGATTTGCCAGTTTGACGTATTCTCGGTAGGCGCCCTCACTGGCTTGTGTCAGTTCTTTCATCTCCTTTATTCGCACCGTCCCTTCTTCTTGTCTTAGCTTTTGTCCTTCTATCTGGGCTGCCTTCAGACTTGCTATTAGTTCTCGGATGCTTTCTTTCGTTTCTGTATCTCGTTTGTTGTTTTCACTTTGTTGTGCTGCAACTAGTTTTCTCTCCTCCCCTTCTTCCTGTCTTCGCTTCTCGTCTGCTACCTGGGCCGCTTCGAGTCTTGTGTAAAATACGTTGGTGTCCAAAATATTTTTATGCCGGCAAGGTGTGATGTCGGGAAAAAATGGCAATAATCAAAGAAGTCCACGAAGCAGGAGAAAAACATTACCAGCCTCCCTGATGGTGTAAATGAAACCCTAGTTACCAATATTGTTTCTAGTCGATGAATGACAAGTAAGACAAACTGACATATTCAATAAATATATTTGCCTTTAGGTGCAGATAAGGTACCCACGCAGATAGGTTTTTTAATGAATCTAGTCTTCTTTCAGTGGTTGAGTGGTGATTTTCTTCTAAAATATAAAGTAAAAGGATCCCTTTTCACGTCTATAGGCGTAGTAGGCATATAAGGATAGACCTATATTTTTTTAGACCAATCGACACTTGGTGGGTGATGAGGTCAGCATCAAGCTGGCCCTTTCTTTTTCCCAGGACTCAACCTGATATCCACACAAGACTGGGTCAACCTGAAAGCCAAGGTCATTTTTGAAAAACGTCCCGGCTCCGTCAAGTTCTAAAACCACGATCTTCCGATCCGCAGGCGAATGTCTAGCCCTTAAAACAGGATGGCGCCCTTCTATTATTTTACAAACTATAGTTCCAGTTTTAATCAGTAGTATAATTTCAAAACAATTTAACTGATGAATTGAAGGAAAGAGTTGACCATTACAATTCTCTTGTATTTTGATGTTTAAGCTCAGTTCAAGCAAAGGTATAAATAGTTATTAGCAGTTTGATAAGATTGGCTGCCGTTCCACCTGTTCTGTGCACTAAGCTACTTTGTGGTAAGGCAGACGTGGAGATGGATCTCGGGGAATAACTGGACAGTGCAGGAATATCCATACTTCGAGAGACTGATTCGAAGTGTTAAATATAGGGCTTGCTCGATTTTCAAAGCCCTGGGATAAAGACAGGTAGACTGTAAAGTTGCACCTGGTACCTTTAATGTGTGTACACTTCCTAGGCTACTGAGTTTGGGAACAAATCATGTATGGCAATATCCTTAGTGTAGTGATATCAATTATTTATTCGTTCATCCTTTCATTTACCTACAAAGCTGAACAGTATATGTAGATAGACAAGATCTGTGTTTCATTTGCAACCTAATAGAATTAGGCAGACACATAATTAAGAGTATGTGATATGCTATTTGCACATTTTGTATGCCATTTTTAAAACCAGGACTAGGGACGAAAATGTGGATCCATCAAAGATGCAACCAGCAGAAAACAGAAAGTGAGAAGCAAGAACGATATTCATAATCCACTTTAATCACCGCTAGTTATTGGCATAATGATGGCTAAAAAAAAAACTGCAATGGGTGGGGCATATGGAGAGACTCAGATAACATGGAGACCACAGATATGGTTGATAAATGCAGCCACGAAGCCCGAAGGCTCAGAATGCTGAAATATAAGATGCATTATGAGTGGCTACAAAGATAGCTGACCAGTTAATTTAACATAATATGTGATTATTTCTTGAGCAGTTCTCTTAACAGCCACAGACCGCCTAAACTTGTTAAACTTAACAATGACTATTTTTTGTAAAAAATAGAATAGCGTCACGATTGAAGGGCGAGTGTTGCTAAATACATTTGTGCACATAACACCCAGTACTGTTAACAGTGGTAATAAATAAACTGGGATCGAGGGTCATGGAGACTCGCGGCTGTAGTGGCTAAAATTCTCGAGCAGATGAGCACACCAACTGTTCCCCCTTGTGGGTCTCTGTGTCAAGCCTTACATGTGAAAATGATGCACTTAGGTGGTAAGTTTTCTGACCTGCTGAACCTTTCTTAGTCAAGAGTGTTGTGCGTGACTCCATAAGAACATACATTGTCTCTTCCATAGCAGGCAGGCTCCACTAGAGTGACCAGTTAATTTCTGCTCCATAACAACTTCAACATATAGATTTTTCATTTTCATTTAATAAGAATTGTCGCGGGAGCTACGGAGCACATGCTCTGAGCTTGACGTCATCTTTAGCAAGCAGCGAAGAGAGAGTGAAGAGGAGAAAACTAGGAAATGGTGAGAGAAGAAAGCAGAGAAATAGAAGAGCAGGAGCCAGAAGATTTAGTGGAAAAATAGAACGGTTGGGGGTTCAATCATGTAAGAGTGTGCTTTTGGAGCCGTCGTAGTGCCAGACAGAAAGGGCTCATACTATGCAGGTTTATTTACGACTTTGATCTAATCATGCTTCAGGAGCTGAATGCAGATAAATATCATTGCCCTGGATATGTCAGCTTCATAAACCCCGCTGAACATCATTTGAGGCATGAGCAATGTCTACTAGTGAAGGAGGGCTTGAAACATGTGGTGCTTGATCTGAGTCTCTGTTGGACAACAGGATTGTTAGAGCTGATCATCCCAGACTCAAAATAAATGGCAGGGACATCAGGTGGCCAGTATCCTTGTCTTTTAAGGATCACATAGAGGAGGATGTGACAAGAGCTCAAAAAAAAAGTAATAAGTACTAATAAGATTATGGCAGTGATGGGCATGGAGCAAAGAATGCTGTTTACACTTCACCAGCACTTAATCATCTCAGTGATTGACTATAGATTGCAGTTACTCACTGTCTCGAAGAGTCAGCTAAAGAAACTGGAGCGCATACAGAATAAAGTCATGCTACTGATCCTGGGATGTATAAGAGACAACCCCGTTTGTGTGCATGCGATACATCATTGCATTGCCGACTAATGCAGATAGGCTAAAGGTGCTGCAGGCTAAGTCATACCTCAGAGTACATGCTGACGACATTACCCACCTAGTGCCGATTGGTCTGCAAAAATATGGGATGCTCTTTCCATATGCCTGATGCGCTTAAGAAGTAAAAATGGATCTTTACTTTTATAAATGATAGGCAACTGACTTCTTTCATCTCCTAACTAGCAAAAATTATTAGTTAATATTGACACCGGCCCAATATGGGAGGCACATTTTCGTTGAAGCCCCACCTCGGATAATGCCAGGAGCCCTAATATAATCCAACCTATGGGTTAAACGGGGTTTCTGGGACCTGTCCATGGGTGATCCTCATCTGAATAGTGGCACTTTATGTCAAAGGGTGTTTATCGCTCGGTGTGATGTCTTAGTTTTGTTAAACGTGAAACAATCAGTCACAAAAATCAAACTATTATACAGCAAAGTGTGAGATGTTTTTAACAGATAATACTAGGCAAGTAAGAGTTGCGAGTAAAGACAACCAAAGAGTAAATTAGTCTAATTAATGACAAAGTCATTAGTATGACTAATGCCTATACATAAATGACAGCTATTTACTGATCTTTGGGGAGGGGGGTAATCTAGTCTTTCTAATCTGTTACATGATGCCTTTGTAAATAAGGGATGTTTTTGTCACACTGAGCAGGCAAAAATTATATTCAACACCCAAAACTTGTGTTTTCGGCTATTGCGTTCAAATATCTAACCTATATACCACTATCTCTAATAGTAAGGTCCCTATCATGCTTTCGACATGACTTTTCTTTCTTTCTTTCCTTTTTTCTTTCCATCTTTTTCATTCTTATCTCTTTCTTTCTCTATCATTCGCTCGTTTACCCTTCAGTTGGTGAGGTTCATACTATAAATTCATTGTCACGTTATTACCTAGTGACATAAGCACTGATCCCCTAAACAAGGACACGTCATCATTTGTCATTCACCTTAGGATATTGTGACTTAGATTAGGCTAGACTCAATGATATTTTACTATACTTCTCTCCACATAAATATTACCGGAACCACAGTGAGGATCATCATATAGTGAGTGTTGCGGTTTCCGTGGCTTAGGTGTTGCGAGTTCGACTCGTAATTCCAACGTACCACGATCGAAACCCACTGCTGACTGCGTGGATTTGTATCATGGCATGGTGGGTTGCAAGTCGACCCAGCCTTAAATGGATACCAGGATGTATGTCCTGAGAAAGTAAAGACAGCCGGCGTAATGCTGACCACATTACCCACCTAGTGCTGATTGGTCTGTTAAAATATGGGTTCTCTTGCCATATTCGCGACGCGCCCAAGGCGTAAAATTGAATCTTCACTTTACTTTACTTATATACTGAGTATTAATCGCCACACTATGAAGTAGGCATGGTACCTGGAAGGACGTGCAGGGGCTGACCGACACGAAGATGGGCACAGGATATAAGTGACTCCTTGAGTATGAAAGTACATGAGGCGGGAGAACTGGCGAGAGTTTCTTTCAGGCAGACTATAATGAGAGTGACGTTCTGCAAAGAACCTGCTACATGATGATTATGATGATATGGGGTGGTAATCTGAGTTTATGGATTTTTTTAGGTGGCGGGGGGGGGGGGTGTGGGGCAAAATGAAAAAAACTATTATACAAACAGTTGGTAAATAATTCATGCTAGTCAAGAAAGTGCAAATGAGAAGGACTGGGTTCGTTGCTCGTCTTAAAATTTATAAATGTCACGAAAACCGCAATGGGGCGACAAGCTGAAATCAGAACTTTTCGAGGTGGTCACAAGTTTAAATTAAAAGGCCAGAACAGTGCAAAGAGCTGATCTTAGCCATGAGGTCCGAAAATATGCTACACTTTGATCTTGCTCAAAAGGTCCGGAAACATATGCCTGATAAACATTTGGCGTGAAAAAAAAAAGAAGTCGTTATACGTTTTTATACATTACGTTGCTACCTGGAAGCAGCTTGGCAGAATGTATAAAGAGGATATAAATTGTAAAAGATCATATATATATATATACACCTCCACTTAAAACATACATCGGAACGGTGATGTTGATAAAGTAAATTTCATATTTACATATCAATAATACTCACTCTATAAATATGTCCACATATGATTTTTTTTTAAACACGTTTGTCGTTCGACAGTTTGACTTTAGGATTCCGGATTACAGCATTTGCTATGAGACATGACTTCTCCAAATGTCAGTCTGTATTTAGAACTCATGGAGTAATAAATGAATATATTCACGCTGGAGTTAACTGACTGGGCTGAAATTACTGTAGTCCACATTGCTTGACACAAGTTGACGTACTTGCCTCTGATGGTGTACTCAGGTCCCGCAATCAGGGTAGCTAGAGCGATTAGCGCCCCCGGAGAGTAGCAGACGATCAAGACACAGGCAATAAAGACAACTGTCTTCACCGCCTTCTTGTCTCTGGCAGAGATCTCTTCATGCTTACTCTGGTCTGATATCATGTCTTTACGACGTTTAGAACTTTGCCCTAATTTAAACACCAGCAGAGCTGTAAAGAGAACCACTGCACCGAAAGAAGCCACTCCCAGGGTAAAATGAAAGATATAAACGACTCCCTCAACACTCTTTCTATTGCTGGTGAATAGTATTCCTATAAGTGTCTCGTTTCTGGAAGCAAAAAATCTTTTTCCAAGTGAACAAGTGGCGTACTCGGGAATCATACTGGCTAAATTGATAAAATATATAGCGCACACGGCTAGAGTAGCAGTCTTTGGAGTTATAATATTCTTTACCTTCAGCGGTAATGCTATACTGAGATATCTTTCCGCTGTTATGTAAGCAGTAATACAGCCTGTAAGTCTAGCAAATAATACGTGTGGCCACTGCGCAGTGAGGTAACTGACTTCCATAGCAAACCACGGAATTCCAGAAGCAGTAAATAAGGGGTTCATGCAAATTGACCCCCATACTAGGGACAAGAGACAAGATGTATCCGAAATAGCAAGACCAAGAAAACCTATGTTTACGGTATTCTTGAATCCTTGCTTGTGAAAAATGATCATGTTGATGACATTCGCTGCAATGCCAAATGTTCCAATAATGCCACATAGACACACTAAATTGACAACCTCAAATATTATTCTATCTTTGTCACTGACAAATTTTGTCACATTATTGTTTGATTCCATGCTGAAATCCAGTAGTTCTAGCTTTGAACCAATTTTGCTCAATAGAGCCGATGTATACTGTAAATAGATGGCAAAGAAAAAATATATATATATAATTAGATATGCTACGATAATAATGCGATTTATAAAAAATGGAGTACAACCAGAATATTATAAAATGTAGCATTAACTGTCGGCTAAATTACCTATTATGAATGAAAGTCACAAGCTAGCAATTTGAAACCCCTATGGCTGATTTTGATAAGAATCTGATCTTCGCACCAATTAAAAGGTAATGGTAGCCTACGGGACCCAGATGTACCTGACAAATACCCCACAGCCGTCAATACATAATGGGTATGGTTTACTACCTTCTTTGGAATGTATGTAACCAGCTAAATCTAGCAGGTATTGAATGATTTAAAATATTAGGTTATGCTGCCACATGACACGACTATTCGATGTAAACCATATCATCTAAGTTTTGGGGAGTTTAAGTGTAGTACATACGCATCCCCCTTCTCTTCTTGAGAAGCCATCTCCGTGTGGACCGTATTGCAAATACCTTTAATCCCCTTTCGAGCGGGCAATCCAGCCGAATTCAATACCGGTACTGGAATATGGTATCTGCGGAGAAATCTATTAGTATTTACACGTGCTATACTTCATCACATCCCTTTTAACCAGTTAGACACCTGTTTTCAAGTTTCTGCTGTTATTGTATGTCATTTAGTCGTAGTCTTCGTTTCCACATTACTGCAACTGGGTTTTCACTTACTTGCTCCGTTCCTGTGCCAGTGCAAATCAAATGAAATTGGCATCACTGTAGCGTTAAAAACAAACCTGGTGAGCAAACTATTAGCCCCGAAACAATCCAGAAATATGCGCAAACAGAAAATGTATATTTCAGTTGCCAGAGGGGCCAAAAGTTAACTGTCGCCACCAGAAATGCAGTCCGTCGTTGATGGAAGTAGTAGGGCACGACCAGTTGGCCATACACATAGAGAATTACTACATAAGGTATTCCACTAGCTCACAGGTAAACAGGCTACCAGCTATATTGAACACCACGACACGATCGCTGCACCCTTGAAAGGCATTCCAAAGGAAAAGACAGCTCAAAGGGCCGCACAAAGCACTAAACTCAGTAGCTCAGGCAGCAAAACCGTAGACTACCGTCCATATGTGGAAACAGCACCAGCAAAGCGTTGTCGGTGTCATAAAAACCATCCTGAGGCGTAACATTCTGCCATGCCTCAACCATTTATGTAGCACTAATTTAACGCTGGGTCTAGCATGCAAATTCACTGTTTTATGTGCCAGTATTTAGATTGTTTTATGTTTATTTCAAAAAAATTATGATATATTCCCACCTGATCAGAAATCTGAGAGTACTCTTATCGTCAATGTACAGATAAACATTCCTAGGCATTTTCAAATCACACAGATCAGATTTGATGATCACTGTCAATTTTTAATTAAATATTTTTTAGGCTGCAATGATGGCTGTAGAGGAGTTGCAAAATAAAATCCCCACCTGCAGAGTCGTGGCGACAGCGAAAGTGGTAAAATGAAGACAGTAAATGGCAATGATGGCTCCTTTTTAAACCATGTTGTGATATTTGTGGCCTAATTGAATTATTGTCCCTTGCGATAGTTTTCTTAAATA
>CAJHNH020000757.1:362500-480000 GCA_905116865.2 Candidula unifasciata
AGTACAGTAGTAAGCTTCACTTCCGTCTCTTTTAAAAAAATACAAACAGCTGTAGCATGTGATAACCAAATAAACATTTTTTAAACTGTCCTAATAATACCATTTAAACGACCACTAATAAAAAGAGACAAGATTATTAAATGTTGCCTGTTCTAAAGTCGGCAAACCAGACTATCTCTATATCTATGCAGATAATGATTGCGACATTACCTATATTAGACACGTGCGATTTCTATTTTATTTCTTTTGCAAGAACCTTTGATGAAGGAGAGAGTATTAGGGGGATTTGAAGGGAGGTGGGGGCGGCATCGAAGACTATCTCTATATCTGCACAGACAATGATTGCGACAGTAACCATATTAGACACGCACGATTTCTATTCTCTTCCATTTTCATTTAGCCAAACTATGCCACAGCAACGCGTGGCCGGGTACAGCTAGTGTATGTGTGTGTGTGTATATATATATATATATATATATATATATATATATATATATATATATATATATATATATATATATGTATAATCTGAATGTGTTTATCACCTGATGTCATGGTAGTGAAAAAAAGAAAGCTGTTAGTTGAGATGATATTGTTGAATTAAGATAAGCTAAGAGCCGACACGATAGCAATCAGGAAATACCAGTACCAACTTTCAGAAGTCAGCGCGGTGTTCATGCAGAACTAGCAGCAGTCTGATGTATGTCCGGCTTGCCCTTCCCAGGAGTGTTGACTAAGTGTTGCATGTCGCGCCCTGTCCCAGGTCAGGAGAAGTATAGTTACAAACAAAAAGTAATTAAATTACCCTTTTGCATGGCTTTAGGCGAACTGAGCATATAGAGCCAGACCTATATTTTATAGATCAATGGGGGCTGGACTGGTAATGTGATCAATATACTTCCTGTCGCCTTTACTTTCCGTGACTTTACCTGGTACCCATTCAAGGCTGGGTCGACCTATAAGTCAAGTTTTTTTTTTTTTTTTAAAGGGATTTCCAGATGGGGGAGGGGGGGGGGTGTGATACTATCCACATAAGCAGGACGACTCCCTTATGTGACATATCGCCTAGGTTGCTATGGTGTGTTTCTGTTTTACATTTTTACATTTGTTGGTCAGGCTCAACCAACATTGTCTAATCAAAATTCACATCATACTCCCCAGTAGTTCACTTCCACATTCATAGTCCTAAGCCTCCACAACAAACAATTCTATCAACTGCCCTCTGCATCCATATTCAGTCAGCATCTGTGATTTTTAAAAATTATTTCGGCCTTGCAGCTGATCTTATTTTTTTTTTTTTTTTACTGAAGATTAGCATGGTATTAGGATTCACAAGCGCATCACCCCGTGCAGGGGTGGTTCTTCATGACCTGAACTGGAACTATTCTTTCTACACAATGTATTGGTCATCCAAGAAACAGATTCCCTAGTGGGAAACTGCCCACTGTAGCTGGGTGGACTTTTCTTTCAAAATCGGTAATATCTGCCTGAGAGACGAGGAATTACAGTCTTCCTACAGAAAGGTAAGATCTGCGAAGCTGATGTGAACGCGTTACACAAATTCTGGAAAAACAGCCATAATTTTCCACCCGAGTTCACAGCCGACGAACGCAAAACAAGTATAAGTATATGGTTTGCAAAATTAGACACGTCGAGTATAATTAATGTATTGTACAATCGATATAAAAAAGGGCTTAATAACATACTTCAGTAGAGTACAATAGTTTTTTGCATGCTACATATGGAATACATGCTGCCTACAAACTGTAAGTAACTGGTAAACCTGTTTGTCATATCTTAAGCGTGTCTAGTATAACATTTTGCTTAATAAGAAAAAATGAGAGTACAAAATTTTCTCATTTTTATGATACATAAACGAGTGAGTCATAAGATGTCCAGAGCGTCAGCTTGTTATAAAATATAAATAAATACGGCAGTTGTTTACATAATGTACATGATTAAAATGTGAGCTAGTCATAGGTTAGACCTCTATAAGATAACACTGACTCACACATCACTTGAAATAAAAGGACATTTAATCTTACACTACTTATGGTTAGTATATGAGTTTGTCATATTTTAGATATGTCTAGTACACCAGTCAGTTTTATAGTATTGTACCAGTTTTGACATTTCAGGAATAGCTTGTTGTTATACTAGGCGTAAGATCGTAAACGTTTGTACCGGCTTAGACGATTCCGGAATAGCTTGTTATAATACTTAACGTAAATTCAATAAAACACACGTATACCTTTCACTCGACTACACTACCAGTTATTGAAAGGAACAATAGTGTGCCATAATTTGCACTAAAAAAAAATACCACCCTGCTATTACAACAGGTGAACGGTATAATTCACAGCACCAACGAAACAACTATAAAATTACCACTTGAAGTATCATAATTTTTTTATCACTAGGATTTAAAATACAACAGAATGATACATGATTGTTTATCGATGTTACTCTAATAATATATCATGGGGGAATTCACAGGTATGAGAAGACGGGTTCTCGAGCAGCATATTCGATTTTGAAGAGGTTAAAGAGGCAATTAAACTCGTCACAAGCCACATAGCAGCAAGGGCCGCTTTCAAAATTCCATGTTATTATCAGCAATTGTAAGTGACAGAAAAACACACAATTACTTTAGTTTTAACGGACACAGATTATAAAGGTGCTGCTTGAGAGAACAATTAATTAATGCATTCATAAAAAGTATATTCTATTTCAAATATAACGTAACATTAAAACTACAACAAGTATAATGATGAAAGCTTTCAACAGAGTAAAGATCGGAGTCAAAACTGTAAACGAATGGAAGTATTGAAGAGAACGCAGTGTCACAATTAGCCCAATTTATACTGGCAATAAATTATGTATAATTATATGACCACTACAGCACAAAATGCACTGAATTTAAGAGATTACGCGTCTGACTATGCTGTATTTGCCCCTAGCTATGACTCATTTTGTTATGGTAATTATTTCGATAATGTTTTTTTTTTTTTTTTTACGTTTAGAGAATTAATTTTTAGAGAAGCCGGATTATTATTAAAAAAATTATATAATCGGGTACAGATACTTCATCTTTA
The DNA here is from genome assembly GCA_905116865.2 of Candidula unifasciata. NCBI lineage: Eukaryota > Metazoa > Mollusca > Gastropoda > Stylommatophora > Geomitridae > Candidula > Candidula unifasciata. The sequence continues at coordinate 365,596 of CAJHNH020000757.1, forward strand.
TTTTTTTTCTTTTTTTTAAGTAGGGCCTATCCAGAAATGAGTTTTTAACCCTTTGGCTTGGTACTATCGATATCGCAACCCTAGGGTCTTGATTCCATAATAGATACCGTTATTTTGGGAGAAATGTGGCTTTTCTGCCTACACCCAGGCGTAAACCCGGACAACCAGGAGTTTGTCACCCTGCCGCTGCGCAGTCCGGTTTAGCCAAAGGCGCTAGAGAGGTGGGATCGTCATCTCGATAAAAAGCTTTAAAATGATGACCTTCACATCGGCAAGCAGCTGGCGTTTTAAGTCACTTGTTAGACATAAAGAATACTGTGATAAAATACTATTCATATTTATTACTAATTAGTCCTAATATAGTGTTAGGAGTAACATCAAGCTGTGTCAGGTAAACAAACCATAAACAAGTACAGGTTTGTAAACATACATCCAGATACACATACAGACACACATCCATAACATACATAAACAAACGTATATTGACTTGAACACACGCAATAATACACAGTCACATATACGTACGTACGTGCAAACTAGCATACGTATATGCATGCATCCAAGCATCCATTTATAAACACACACAGATACACATAAACGCACACACACACACACACACATATATATATATATATATATATATATATATATATATATATATATATATATATATATATGCTCACACATATATATTTATATATCATGCACGGATACGTACATACATATCCACATACATACAGGCATACAGTCAGGCAGACATGCCCATGCAGACATGTAGAGATCAGCAAACACATACGACAGACAAGGTACCAACAAACACACAGAAAAAGACATAGACAGTTGTGTTTGATTATTATGTTTTTTCCTGTATATCATACGATAATGTCTGTTTCAGTTGCACATTTCTGACTATTAGTCTTCAAGGCGAAACCTGAGATGAAGCCCGCTTGTAAATGAATACATGACTAGGTCCACAATTCGGGCATCACATTACTGCAAGCAGGATTGGCGAAAGAGTGAAGACACCGGAGGGCACAACTGCAACATGTCATTGTGAAATCAGTATTTCGTAACGGTATTATAAGTTGAGATAAGTCAAGAATTGACATCACAGCACTCGGGGCATTTCCATGCATGCTCCGTTATCATCTTCAGTAGCCAGCGTAAATCCAATACTAATGGTACCAGTAACAATTTGGTTATAGGTCCGTCTTGACTCACTTCTGAGTACAGTGAGCCGGCCAGATCATCGAATTACACCCAGATGACTCATTCTCTCCAGGCCATAATAACCTTCTTTCTCTACTGATTCCGTTGCTTGTTCCTTAATGGTATTATGAAAGCTTGATGAAAGTTTGTTCGAAATTAAAATTGTTCACTTGTGGAATTACCTCGAAACAAAAGCTTAATGTAGTTAAGGTTGAAAATTTTGGTAAGTAAGCTTACGGTGAGGTTTATCAGACAACACTACTAACTGGCACAGCTTTATTCATATACTGGAGGATCTGTTGTGCAGAAAACTGGATCACCCTAAAAAGTAAGAGGTTTAAAATGTATAAAATACTTTTTGAATAGAAATGGTTCCATTTGTAAACGATGTATATGAACATATTTTGTTTCTAAACTGTGTTTACACAATCCTGTTTCCCTTTTATACGTCATATAAGGTTGGCAGATGATTCTTCTAGTCATTCGATCGCTTGTTGTCCTTTCGATTTCCTGTATGGTATCAATTCAGGTACCTCTTGCCTCTCTTAACGTTCATCGCAGTATTCATCTTAGATGTCCCTGCTTTCTCAGTCCATTTGTTTTTCATCCTTTTGTGACCCAGTGTTGTCTTTGTTTCCGGGTGTGCCCAGTATATCAGTATCGCATTTCTCTTCGAGTTGTAGATATAACTGGATTTCTTCGCCTTTCTTGAAATCAACGTGTTTAATGTGGATAATTGTTCGCAAGCATTTGTTTTCATTTAACATTAGTTCTATATCGTTGGCGTTTCTGTAACATTCATTCTTCTTCTTTTGTCGTCTAACTCATACCAGGTTGTATCCAAGTGTCGGTCTGCCCTACATGCATTCAATATTTCCTGTGTAGTAGCAATCAGCTGCCCCACTGCCGGCTTTCTAGGTCTGTCGCATGGCGGAAGCAGGGAAAAAATCCTACCTGCTTGGTGCCCATCTCCTTCCAGGCGAGACATTGCCTCGTTAGCCTGAAACCTCGCGGCTTCAGTTTTCCGGCGTGAACCACGAGGAAGTGGGGTTGACCCGGGTGTTCTACGGATCGGTAGGAGGCTACTTAAATTTCACTTTTCACCTTTGCGAAGAGAAATTAGCCAACCTTAAAACTGCTGGATGCAGTTTCAAGCTTCTGAGCACACCCTGGGCACTTTCATTAGCAGGTGTTAACATTAAAATAACATTTTAAATTAGAATGCCAAGCACGATTTCAGAACTTTAAAAATATTCTGCTGAGATTTTTTTTACCCACTGATGTCGCCTATCAAAATTGCCAGCTGTTTTTTTTTTTTCTTGTGTCATAATTATTACACAACAGATACACTGATTACCTAATTGTATTATCTGTTTTATCACTTTTGATGACTTTAAAATATTTCTGATTTCATAAAATATTTCCTATGCGTCTTCTAGTGTCAATTTGCCTAATCATTTACTTATCTTGCCAGCTAATCAATTATTTCTTATTTTAAAAAATATATATATGATAAAAAAAAAAATGCACAGACGAGATCCCCTAAGAGTGTGATCCATACAAAGTAAATGCAGTCAATTTTTTTTCGGCAAACTGCGTTTTCATCACCTATCCATTAGTTATTCAAAAAGATGCTGAAGATAAAATGCATAGCTATTTAAATACAGCTTCAAACACAATATCAACATATATATACACACACACACACACACACACATATATATATATATATATATATATATATATATATATATATATATATATATATATATACATGCAATGTAGCTAAAGAAACCTGGCTGAATCAAATGTGTACAAAGGTAAGGGAAAATCACAGAAAAGACTCACAATCCATGTACCAACAGATAAATATGATGACAGGAAAGATGACACGTAACAGCACTGCATGTTTAAAATCAAAAGATGGCGACTTATTAATGAAACATGGTAATATAATTAACAGATGGACTTAGTATATAGGGGAATTGCATGACGATAATAGATCAAATGTAGAACTGCAGACCAACAATAATGATTCACCAATAATGACTGCAAAAGCTGAGGATGCATTGCATCATATGAAGAAAGGAAAAGCACCCAGGCCAGAAAAAATCTCCCTGGAAGAAATCTAAGCACTGGGATATTTTGGAATCTGAATAATAACTAAACTTTTTAATGATATTTTAAACAATGGGTATATTCTAAATGACCTTTTAAAATACATATTCATAGCTCTGTCAAAGAAACCAGGCACTTTAAAATGCGAAGACCATCGCACGATAAGTCTTATGAGTCACATGACTAAGATTTTACTGATAATAGTTATGAAAAGAATAAGAAACAAATTTAAACCAGAAATCATCCTTATCATCATCAGTTCTCGTTATGCCTAGTGGCACATGAGGCTTCAGAGAGGACTTTCCATGGTTTCCTGTCTTGTGCAATCTTCAGTGCAGTTTTCCATGTCAAAGATGCCGCACTCAGGTCACTTTCCATATTTCGTCTCCATGTTGTTTTTGGGCGCCCCTGTTTTCTCTTTCCCTCTGGTGTCCGTGTGAGAGCTGTTTTGGCAGGTATATCAGAAGTCATTCTCATAACGTGGCCAAGCCATTTCCATCTTCTCTCGGTAATCATACTGTCTAAAGTTTCTTATTTTGTGGCTTGAAGTGGTTTAGTGTTTCAGATTGTATCTGGCCAGAAAATTTTGATAATTCTACGTAGACATGTGTGGTGGAAGGTGGACAGCTTGTGTGCATCCTTTTTGGTCATTCTCCAGCATTCCGCTCCATAAAGAAGAACTGGCAAAATGATGCTCTTGTAGAGTCGGAGTTTCGTTCCTCTGCAGTAATTGTTGGATTTCCAGATTTGCCTCATCCTTCCAAAAGCAGCTCTAGCTTTTGTTCAGACGTGACTATGTCTTCCTCTGTCCCTCCCAGTAGGGACACCACACTGCCAAGATATGTGACATGTTCTACATTTTCAAGTGATTGGTTTTTTTTGGTCACTGGTTGTTGGTTTGGACTGTTTGTCATGATCTTAGTTTTCTTTGTATTTATTCTCAGTCCCACCATTTCTGCTGTGCAGTTTAGTCTGTTACTTTATATATATATATATATATATATATATATATATATATATATATATATATATATATATATATATATATATATATATATATATATATATATATATATATATATATATATATATATATATATATATATATATATATATATATATAAAGTAACATATACATATATATACGAAAACCAGAAATCAGCGATGAAAAATGTTTATTTGTTGAAGGAAAAGGAACAAACAATGCCAATACATCCTAAGGACATTGTTGAACAGAGCTATATAAGTAAAGACTTGACATTTGTACGTATGCTTCATAGACTATACAAAAGCATTTAACTGTGTGAAACATGAAGAAGTAATCATACTGTAAGCAAAATTAAAAATTGATGGAAAAGATCTACAAATAATAAGAATATGCATGTTGCCTGTTCTAAAGTCGGCAAACCAGACTATCTCTATATCTATGCAGATAATGATTGCGACATTACCTATATTAGACACGTGCGATTTCTATTTTCTTTCTTTTGCAAGAACCTTTGATGAAGGAGAGAGTATTAGGGGGATTTGAAGGGGGGTGGGGGCGGCATCAAAGACTATCTCTATATCTGCACAGACAATGATTGCGACAGTAACCATATTAGACACGTACGATTTCTATTCTCTTCCATTTTCATTAAGCCAAACTATGCCACAGCAACGCGTGGCCGGGTACAGCTAGTGTATGTGTGTGTGTGTGTATATATATATATATATATATATATATATATATAAAATATATATATATATATATATATATATATATATATATATATATATATATATATATATATATAATCTGAATGTGTTAATCACCTGAAACCAGGCACTTTAAAATGCGAAGACCATCGCACGATAAGTCTTATGAGTCACATGACTAAGATTTTACTGATAATAGTTATGAAAAGAATAAGAAACAAATTTAAACCAGAAATCATCCTTATCATCATCAGTTTCTCGTTATGCTAGTGGCACATGAGGCTTCAGAGAGGACTTTCCATGGTTTCCTGTCTTGTGCAATCTTCAGTGCAGTTTTCCATGTCAAAGATGCCGCACTCAGGTCACTTTCCATATTTCGTCTCCATGTTGTTTTTGGGCGCCCCTGTTTTCTCTTTCCCTCTGGTGTCCGTGTGAGAGCTGTTTTGGCAGGTATATCAGAAGTCATTCTCATAACGTGGCCAAGCCATTTCCATCTTCTCTCGGTAATCATACTGTCTAAAGTTTCTTATTTTGTGGCTTGAAGTGGTTTAGTGTTTCAGATTGTATCTGGCCAGAAAATTTTGATAATTCTACGTAGACATGTGTGGTGGAAGGTGGACAGCTTGTGTGCATCCTTTTTGGTCATTCTCCAGCATTCCGCTCCATAAAGAAGAACTGGCAAAATGATGCTCTTGTAGAGTCGGAGTTTCGTTCCTCTGCAGTAATTGTTGGATTTCCAGATTTGCCTTATCCTTCCAAAAGCAGCTCTAGCTTTGTTCAGACGTGACTATGTCTTCCTCTGTCCCTCCCAGTAGGGACACCACACTGCCAAGATATGTGACATGTTCTACATTTTCAAGTGATTGGTTTTTTTTGGTCACTGGTTGTTGGTTTGGACTGTTTGTCATGATCTTAGTTTTCTTTGTATTTATTCTCAGTCCCACCATTTCTGCTGTGCAGTTTAGTCTGTTACTTTATATATATATATATATATATATATATATATATATATATATATATATATATATATATACATATATATATATATATATACATATATATATATATATATATATATATATATATATATATATATATATATATATATATATATATATATATAAAGTAACATATACATATATATACGAAAACCAGAAATCAGCGATGAAAAATGTTTTTATTTGTTGAAGGAAAAGGAACAAACAATGCCAATACATCCTAAGGACATTGTTGAACAGAGCTATATAAGTAAAGACTTGACATTTGTACGTATGCTTCATAGACTATACAAAAGCATTTAACTGTGTGAAACATGAAGAAGTAATCATACTGTAAGCAAAATTAAAAATTGATGGAAAAGATCTACAAATAATAAGAATATGCATACAGCAGCTATAAAAATTAACACTGTTTAGGTACATTTCAGAGCATAAAGAGGAGTGTACGACGAGGATGTGTACTGTCACCTAATTTATTTTCACTATACAGTAAATATTTAATGAGATTTTTAATTGATATTCCCAGAATTTTTGCTGGTGGGCACAATTTAAACAATTTCAGTTATGTTGATGACGCATTTTTTATAGCAACAAGTCAGAGAGAACTACAGGAAACGATAGACATTGTGATGGTAGAAGTTGGAAGAATGGACCTCATTTTGAATAATGGGAAGACAGAAGTGATGGTGGTATCAAAGAAAAGAACTATTCCTAAATGTGTGATAAAAGTCAATGGTGTTTTTGGAGGACAAGTACAAAAATGTAAGTATCTGCGCACATGGATAACATCAGATAGAAGATGCATTACTGAGATAAGAAACAGGATAGGACAGGCAAAAACTGCATTTTAAAAAAAAATGAAGATCGCGTGCAATATATCTTTGTCGTTCAGGGTAAAAAAAAAAAAAAAAAAAGAATTCTAGCTTGCTACATACATCCAATTTTAACATATGGCTGTGAGTCCTGGACAATCGGTAGACAGGCTAAACAATTTATTGAGGCCTCAGAGATGTGCTTTTACAGAAAAATGTTTGAAATACCTTGGACAGCAAAAAAGAGCAACCAAGAGGCTCTAAAAGCGGAGGGAGCCCAAAGACAACTAAATTCAAATCCATTCACAAGGCGACCGGCGACGCGAATCCCGCCAAACGTTGCAGTGCTCCACGCCTCCTGGAGCAACGGTCCGGGGTCGCGAAATTTAGGGTGCCAAAGGGTCACGAAGATGACCCCGCACGTAGTCGGCGAACTGACATTTTTGTCGCCCCAGGTCACGGTGCCTCCGATCCACCCTTAACATCCAGTCTTTGAAGTGACTCTGACCCAGGAACCCATGTTTTGTATCATAAATACCTTGACCCAGATATAAAATTCAAAAACATCATTTTTCGGCCATGCTTTGCGAAGAGGGTAATTTGGAACATGTTGCAGCCACTGAAAAGATTTGTGGAATGAGGAATAGAGGAAGACAACGAGAGATTAAGTACCGCTGGGCTAGTACTGTCGCCACGGACTGTTTAGGTAAGTATGTTTCATTTTTACCTCTGACAGAGTTTTTCTATCAGAGGCAACACTTAAACACACTAACCTACACAGTCCGTGATGACACTACTAGCTCAGCGGCACTTATTTCTCAAGACACCCCTGTACAGTTTACTTACAAACTTTCTGTTTTCTTCCTGCCTTCTAGTAGGTTACACACTGATACTATGTTTCTCTTTTCTCTTGTTGTAATCCATCAGGACATCACACAAGCGATAAACACCCGGTGACACAAAGTGCCGCAATGCGGAAGAGGATGACCTGTGGAGATGACACGGAAAACCCTTTCGGTCGTTAAGCCATATTTATGGTCCGTCTATATTCAGGGCGGCATCCGTGCCTAAGGCGTTGCGAGTCCGACTCGTGAGCCAGCATACCGCGATCGAAACCCACTGCAGGCTGCGTGGATTTTTGTCGTGGTATGGGACGTCGCAGGTCGACCCAGCCTAAAATGGGTACCAGGATGGGCTGTCCTGGGAAAGTAAAGACAGCCGGCGTAATGCTGACCACATTACCCACAGAGTGATGGTCTGTAAAATATGGGACGCTCTGCCCATATGCCCGATGCGCCGAAAGGCGTGAAAAGGCATCTTTACTTTACTTTACTTTTATATTCAGGGCCAGGGAAAAAGCTAGGATGGAGCTTTGAAAAAAACATAAAACTGCATGGATCGACCAATGTAATATACCATGTTGTAGCCCAGTTTCGTAGTTTTCTGTATGAGTCTTGCGCTTCGTGGGTTTATCTGCATGTTTATTATACAAGAAGTTTTGTTAAATTCTCCAAAACAGTCACCAGCAACTGGGTTAAAAAATCATTTACCATTATAACTACAATGTTTAACTTAACAGTCACATTGGTGGCTGAGGTTATTTTACATTACTTCATTTATTGGGATAATCTGTAAAACCTTTTCGTCCTGTCGTCCAGTTTAATTTGAAAACGTCCTAGGTGGTTGGAAAATCGTCTAGTTTGATTTGAAAAACATGCAAGATGGTTAGAAAAGTGTCCAGTTCAAAGTGATTATATTTATATATATATATATATATATATATATATATATATATATATATATATATATATATATATATATATATATGTGTGTGTGTGTGTGTGTGTGTATGTGTGTGTGTGTGGTTAGGGTGGGGGGTGTCAGGAATGTTAAAGGTGGTCTCATTTCATTCTTCATATAGGATGCCATTAAATCCACATCTTTTATATACATTTATCTACAATCTGTATTGATGTTAGAAGGAAGTGAAGAGTGAACAACGAGTCATGTATGATGCTGGGTTCGCTCCCTGGCGAAGCCGGACTATTTTCCAAAAATGACCTCGGCTCCCAGGTCTACCCAGCCTTGAATGGGTACCGGGTGCTGACCCAGGAAGTAAAGGCGGCTGGCGTGATGCTAACCACATCACCCATCTTGTGCCGATTGGTCTGTACAAATATAGGTCTAGTCCTATATGCCCTAGACGCCTAAAGGCGTGGAAAAAAAAGACCTTTACTATGACTTTATGTGTGTATGTGTTCATATGTGTGTGTGTGTGTGTATTGTGTGGTGTCAGGAATGTGACAGATGGTCTCATTTCATTGTTTATATAGGATGCCATTTGTGTGTGTGTGTGTGTGTGTGTATTGTGTGGTGTCAGGAATGTGAATGTTGGTCTCATTTCATTGTTTATATAGGATGCCATTTATGTGTGTGTGTGTGTGTGTGTATTGTGTGGTGTCAGGAATGTGACAGATGGTCTCATTTCATTGTTTATATAGGATGCCGTTTATGTGTGTGTGTGCGTGTGTGTGTATTGTGTGGTGTCAGAATGTGACAGATGGTCTCATTTCATTGTTTATATAGGATGCCATTTATGTGTGTGTGTGTGTGTGTATGTGTGTGTGTGTGTGTGTATTGTGTGGTGTCAGGAATGTGACAGATGGTCTCATTTTATTGTTTATATAGGATGCCATTTATGTATGTGTGTGTGTGTGTGTGTATTGTGTGGTGTCAGGAATGTTACAGATGGTCTCATTTCATTGTTTATATAGGATGCCATTTATGTGTGTGTGTGTGTGTGTGTGTGTGTGTGTGTGTATTGTGTGGTGTCAGGAATGTGACAGATGGTCTCATTTCATTGTTTATATAGGATGCCATTTATGTGTGTGTGTGTGTGTGTGTGTGTGTGTGTGTGTATTGTGTGGTGTCAGGAATGTGACAGATGGTCTTATTTCATTGTTTATATAGGATGCCATTTATATGTGTGTGTGTGTGTGTGTGTGTGTATTGTGTGGTGTCAGGAATGTGACAGATGGTCTCATTTCATTGTTTATATAGGATGCCATTTATGTGTGTGTGTGTGTGTGTATGTGTGTGTGTGTGTGTATTGTGTGGTGTCAGGAATGTGACAGATGGTCTTATGTCATTGTTTATATAGGATGCCATTTATGTGTGTGTGTGTGTGTGTGTGTGTATTGTGTGGTGTCAGGAATGTGACAGATGGTCTCATTTCATTGTTCATATAGGATGCCATTTATGTGTGTATGTGTTCATATGTGTGTGTATTGTGTGGTGTCAGGAATGTTACAGATGGTCTCATTTCATTGTTTATATAGGCTGCCATTTATGTGTGTGTGTGTGTGTGTGTATTGTGTGGTGTCAGGAATGTGACAGATGGTCTCATTTCATTGTTTATATAGAATGCCATTTATGTATGTGTGTGTGTGTGTGTATTGTGTGGTGTCAGGAATGTTACAGATGGTCTTTTTTTATTGTTTATATAGGATGCCATTAAATCAACAACTTTAAACGTAAATTTATCAACAGTCTGTATTGATGTTAGAAGGAACTGTTGAATAAACTGCAAATCACATATGATGCACAAAGGCAAATCGTGTTGAGTTTGCTGATCTTGAGGATGTAATATTGTAATTTAAAGGGGCTCCTATGTCAACACAAACACGATTAGGTTCCGAGAAAGATCATAGGGAAACCAATTCGCGTAGCGAAATTTTGAGTGCATTGTTTATTCAAATATTGATTGCTCTATCAAAATTTTAGTAAATAATTATACGCCCGATAAACGAACTGCGTGAACATGAATTTCAGTTTTACTGTATTGGTGTACAGGAACTTTATATAATAGCAATATTGTATGCCAGGGTCTACGCGTATTTCGCATCATCATCATCAATCAACAAGTCTTTTACAGAACGTCACTAGCTTCACGGCACGCCTGAAAAAAACCCTTTCCCTAACCAGATCTCCAGTTCCATGTGCTTTCAATGAAAAGGAATCTTCAATTTCCTGCATCCATCTTCGTGGTGGTCTACCCCTGCCTCGCTTTCCACAAACAGCACCCTCTATCATCGTCTTTTCCAAGCCACCATGACGTTTGATGTGGCCAAAATACTTCAACATTCGGGACAGGACTTTGTGTATGAGCCAGTTCCCCTTGATGTTTAACTCGTGTAAAATGTCGATGTTTTTCTTCTTCTTGACCCATGGTATTCTGAAAACTTTACAGTTACAACATTTTAATTAAAAAGCTCCAATCTTTTCTTCAGTGATTGAGTGCGAGTCCAGGACTCACAACCATAAATTCCTACCAAAAAAAATGCATGATGTCGGAATGTTTACTTTAAATAATTTACAGGTGCTTTGGTAAAGGTTCTTTGTGCTCTTTAATCAGTGCATTGAAAATGCAAATCTGTGTATTTCTACAGTAAATTATTAAATAAAGTATTTAATATACATACAAATATTAAATACACATATTGCTCACATGTATTTAATAACTATCCTGAGTGAAGAACACAAAATTAAAAAAAAAAAAAAAAAACTACATTCCTGTGGCTGTTTTTGAGAAAGTATATTAAAACATTCTGAAAAGTTAGACTGGTTTACTTTTACACTTTACATGGGAGCGTTTGCAAGGACGCACGACTTCGTCAAACGTTTGTCTGTATTTCGAACTCATGGAGTAATAGATGAATATATTCACGCTTGAGTTAACAGACTGGATTGTAAACACTGTTGTCCACATAGCCTCGCACATATTCACGTACCGGCCTCTGATAGTGAATGCATGACCAACTATAAATGTAACCAATGAGATCATTGCAGCAGGGGTGTAGCACGCGATCAAAACACATGCAATTAATACAACCATTTTTACTGTCTTCTTGTCTCTGGCTGAGATAGCTTCATGCTTAGCGTTGTCTGATATCATTCCTTTCCGCCAATGAGAACTTTGTAATAATTTTATGACTAGCAAAGTTGTAAAGATGATGACGCCAACGAATGAAACCATGCCCAGAGTGAAATGAAGAAAATAAATCACTCCTTCCACACTCCTTCGGCTACTTGTAAATAGAATCCCAACAAGTGTCGCGTTTACGGAAGAAAAGAACCTGGGTCCAAGGTAAGATGTGACGTACTCTGGAACAAGAGCTGCAAAATTTATAACGTAGATCAGGCATACAGTTACCGTTGCTGTCTTTGAAGTTATAATGGTTTTCACCTTAAGCGGTATGGCTATACTGAGATATCTCTCTGCTGTTATGTAAACAGTAATCCAGCCAGTAATTCTAGAGAAGCAAACGTGTGGCCATGATGTAGTCAGGTACATGACTTCCATAGGAAACCATTTAATTCCTGAAGCAACAAATAACGGATTCATGCAGATCGATCCCCATATTAAGAAAAGCAGACAGAATGTGTCAGAAATGGCTAGTCCGAAAAATCCGATGTTCACAGTATTTTTGAATCCTTGCTTGTAAAATATAATTATATTCATAATATTTGCTGCAACGCCTAGTGAGCCAATTATGCAACATAAAGTCACTAAATTAACTATCTCAAATATTATTCTTCCTCTGTCACTGAGAAATGTTGTCGTGTTATCGTCTGGATCCATTAGATTATCTGAATGAGTCTTCCGTTTATCAAGTTGTTCTTTGTTTTCTGTGCAAAACATTATGGATGTAATATCATGTATATTACAGTGATATAAACACAGCTTCGTTTCAACATAATTACAAGCCCCAAGGTAAAGCAAAGGGAGCTGCCGGGGTGTAGCTGGACGTTAACCTGCGGACTGAAACATCGTGGGTTCGGGTCCTGACGGAGCCAGCCATTTTTTTTTAAAACCACCATGGCTACTAGGTCGACCCAACCTTGCGGGTACCAGTGATAGTCCAAGGAAATAAAGGCGACCGGCGGGAAATCGACTAAATAACCAAATGAGTACCGATTAGTCTATAAAATTTAGGTCTAGCCATATATGCCCAATATGCCTGAAGGCGTGAGAACGGGACCCTTGAAAAGGTATAAAGCCCTTCTAGACAATCACTGACAGTGATACGTTTGTGAATCGTCAATAAAACAGTTGAGCATGTGGGCCCTCAATCGTGGGCGCTTTATTCATGCATCCCTGGACAAACTTCCCAGCGTGAATAATCGTTAAGATGGTACTGCATACATGTGAACATACTCGGAAAGTAAATTAAAGGATAACATTTTTGTACACCCCCCAAAACACACATTCTAACCACTAGACATCCAAAGAAAAGAGTTTTAATAAAATCAACAACAGTAACACATTTGTTTTTAAAATGGAAACCGTCTTGATGTATAGTGGATAAATGGACGTCATGTGCCAAAGTTAGCCAGGTCAGAAACAGACTATAGTTAGTATAATGTGTCTCTCTTTTGTACTAGCTCTGGCTCTTAAACAATCTACATAGGCTGTTGTCTAGGGGTCAGGCACACAGAGTAGACGAGGCAGACTTCTCTTCTGACAAACTACTACGTCTCCAAATGACAGTCGACGAGGGTTATCTACAGTTCCATGTTTATTCATACGGTGTTTTTCACGATAACCGTGACGTTGACCCTTCATTCATAGCTTTTTGGACTCTTCTGGGTCACAGTAGTATGCTAGTCTATTCCGCGGGACATCTGTCTGTGTAGAGCGAACTCCGACTCGACATACTGAAAGGTCAATGCGGCGTTGCTCACAGAACGGCGCAATGAACAGCGACACGCCGCAACAACATGGCACATCGCCGTTAGTGTCCCCGAAATAATCTAGAATTAGCTCACACCCCTATGCCCCAGAGCAGTCCAATGATTTATGAATGAAACGACGCGCAGTGAGTAACCTAATTTCAATGTCACGGTTACCGTGAACAGCACCATTCACACTACCATATAAGTGACAAGAATCAACACTAGAGCCTAACACGCGATCCAGACAGAATCCACTAGCTTACACTTTGGGTATACAGCCACGCCACTGTCGACGCTGACATACACCCGCTTGGCATATTATCTGTCAGTAGTACACTTCCATTGTCCTCAGCTACACTTCCCGTGGCTTTGCTGTAACCACTTCACAGCTTGCACTCCTTGCCATTCAGGATTAACGTTTACTTCGTTTCACGCTGGATCCACTTTCGCTCGGATCTCTCTGGGGTCCTGTCACAGAATGACTTCTCAGTCAGATATTCCCCCAGACCTCGTGTTCCCTGGTAAGCTCGTACAATCTCGTGCTTTGCCATTCTCAAGTCGACTTCATCTCTCTCAATCTAGGGACTTTCCCAAGTCAAACCCCTATACGTTATACATTTTTATAGCATCATTAAGTCTGTCTAGATTGGGAATTTCGCTCGAAAAATATACTCCATATTCACAAACACAAACGTGTTAAAGTTAGTTGCGTATCCTTTACACGACGTTGCAGAACTAAATCCGGCATTTTTTTTTTTTGGTTTTTTTGTTTTGCTGTTGTGGATTTTCTAAGCAAATTTTACTTTCAGTAGTTTGCCATCGCTCCTGAACGGTCAGCATTTGGTACTTCTGTCAAAACCAGCGCAAGACAAACAGTCCGAAGTTGGGATCGAACCGGGCTACCCGACATTACGAAGCTCGTTCGCAACGCCTAAGCCACAGACGCCGACTGTAAGGGCGGTGAAATCCCAGAACTTCACACAGCACGAATAAAGCGTTAACCTCGTGCGCAACACCCACGCACGCTTCCTCCCCCTCCCCCTTTCCAAGTGGTCATTATTAAGACGTGACCAAGATGATTCAAGGTTCTTTGTTTATCTTGGTAGGTTCTTCGGGATGATCTTGGACGATTCTTCTTGGAGAATTTGTGGAGGGTTAACAACTTCTTCTGACACATGGAACGAATCGTCTACACACGCTTCTGACATGGTAGCAGTTTAATACTTGTACTCTTTATGTCCCTAGAAACACACCATGTGTGTTTGGACCTTATCAAGTCAGCGAATCAAGATATTTGTGTGTGTTTCCATCTTATATTTATTGACATACTCTGTGTAACATGGCAGCCCTGGTAGTAAAGCGTAGATACTCTCCATCTGCAGGTCCGAACGCATGGGTTCGAATCCGCATTTAAAATTAACTAACCTTGGTTCCCAGATCGAAAAGTGAAGGTGGTCGGCGCGATGTTGACCACATAATACATCTAGAGTCAACATCGACTGGCGGATGCGCCACTGCAGTACTTGTAAGAAAAATACATCGGCATTGTTATTTGGACCATGTGGAAGTAGTAAACCTATGAACTTATTCTTCTTCGCATTCACCAGCTGTAAACTCCTGCGGAACGTTCTGGTTATTCGTCAACTTCTGGACTTCAGTCCTGTTCCTGAACCTGAGTGTTGCGAGTGCATCTGTTTTACCTCATTTGTAAGCAGATTGCTGGTACCCTACCTCTCAGGCAGATGCACTCCGACTTAGAAGGAAGCTTACAATTAGTCGACTCTTCCGACATGCGTTAGGGTAGGCAGTGGGTCTATTTTTGTTTTCCCAATAATAGGGCCCTGGAACGCACACGCGGGAAACCTATGAATGTATATTTATTTTCTTTCTGCCTCACCCGACCATCAGATGCGACCTTTTGGTACTGAAAAGTTACTATATACGTCACACTCAATACGTGATGTAGCCATCACAATGATTTCAATACCTCCTTGGACCTTATGAAAATGTCCTTATTCTAATCTTGGCAGATTTGAATCCCATGTAATGTTTGTGTTTAATTCCCAATGTTAAATGTTGAATTGAGAATCGACATCACAGCACCGTAAGCACTCCAGTAAGGGCTCAGTACCCATCTTCAGCAGCAAGCGATGAGTTCCAATTCCGATAGGCACCAGTAATTGTCTGATTGTATATTCCTCTCGCCCTTCCCCTGAGTGTTGAGTGTCGACCTTGGTAACTCCTCGCAGCGTCATTCTATTCAGACCGTAATGATCTATCTGTGCCTCTGGACTGTTTAATTGGTCCCAAGGGCTATAACAATACCTAGCTTGTCATACATTAATTCACCACCATGCGGTGCATAGCCAGCTAGACTATATGCCTGCTCATTTTCCAACACACCTGTGTGAGCTAGAGAAAATATCCAAAGGATGCTAACTACCCGAGACCTCATCAGTGATGCTTGCCACTCTGCACGGAGCATGCCTATCTCCACCTCTTTCAACATGCTCTGTAAGTGGGTTACAATCATGCCATGTGTGTTCAGCTGTTTCTCAAGCCAAGCCAACGGAAAGCAGCAATGACTGTCTCCACCTCCATTCTCAGACTAGACGTTGTGATATCATATTCAAGGCTTTATTGCACTTAACATCCTCCATTCGTTTTTGCTATGAACCTCCATGTATTTCGTCTGCTCCTCAACGCAGAGCAATATGTATACCTAATAACATCACTTGGGCAGGAATTGTCTTAAATCAGTTGTTAAAATTCTGATTCTGCATCACCAGCAGGCCAGTCCCTCCACTCACGACCTAAAGTGATTGGAACCCTGCACAAGTTTGAAACTATCTCAGACACCTTAACCCACTCCTCTCGTGGCTCATATTTATCTAGCCTGCACACATGTGCAATTGTTTATTTAGCGTGCGTAATCCAAGACCCTCCTCTTTTCAGTCTGTGAGCCTTAACGCTACCCAGGGCTTCATGCAGGAGGTACTTCTTATCTGCAGCTACTCTGAGATATGACTTTGCGTCAAGAACTTTGAGCCTGTCTGCAATAGTAGGCAGTGCAAGTATTATTTTTCCATTCATAATTTCTATTGTTGTACTAGTCCCAGTAACTATGGGTGCATCAGATAATCTGCACTCTGGTTGTCTCAAACACCTGCAAAGCCCGTCAACAATGACAAAGGTTAAGACAGCCACAGGCTGTGCGTTCAACAAGATAATTAATTCTTTTATGGTAAACTTAGCCTGAATTTTGAGCATATGTATTGAGTGACTCACTATGCACTAATGTGTATATTTATGAGTACCTAGTAACATCAAGGTCCTCATTGCAACCATGTTTTTCATTGTGAGGCAGTTTTCTTCTTCTTTTCTTTATTACTGGAATACCTCGCGGCGTCAGGGCAGGAAGAGATCCCTGGGAGGGCCCTTTTGTTCGCATTGTAGAAAATACTTTCCTGCATCTCTGATATTTCTTTAGTCCATTTTCTCTAGTTGGAACATCAAAGTCACCGCTTATCTCAGTGACGCGTTTACCTATTGAGCTCAAAAAATAAGAATAACTATTTAGGGAAGCGTGCACAACAGGGATCCACCGCGATCAGTAGAAAGATCCTTAGTCGACGATTGTTTCGGCCCATTACTTCCTATAAAATCTCGGAAGGTGGACCGATCTGGCCTAGATCTTCTCTTGCTGCGCTATGTTTATAGGACTCTCGGACAGGAACAAGACGGCATGGTGACTTTGCAACAGATACTTTTGAGATTCTGTGTTATATTTTTCGCTGCGGTATACAATTTGCCGACTACCTTCACGACCAGAGTGACAAGTCTACGGTTGGTGCATCGGACATACGTTAGATTTTGTCATTTGGTAGAGATACACTGGCAGACATTTAGGGGACACTCTGGCTTTATAAGGATGAAAAGTTCTTTTCGACTTTGAGCTTGGACAGTCTACCGAGGTCCATCCCCTCCCCCCTTTCCACGACGTTCCATTGTGTTCAAAGCCAGCTCGAAGCCCTTTCAGCTTCTTCACCATGGTAAATGCCTATACACTTTCGCTTGCCAAAAATGTCTTATTCGACTGAAAAAGCTTCTCCATAATCTACACATATGATCTCATTAGCTCAGTGTTTGTGTGCGTTTTTTTTTTTTTTTTTTCATTCAGTCTGCACTCAGTGAGTGATGCGATCAACACCAGACAGCCATTACTTACCAAGACACTTGCTCTCTTTGGGATATTAGTAATGCGGCCCAAATCTTCTCTACGATACGACTCCTGTACCGTTGTCCAAACAACACGATAGAGAGATTTAAAAAAAAATCAGGCAGTACTATTCAGCTTATCATATACTTGATGATTATTTTACGCATTTACCAATCGTAGGGTCCTAATGGCGAAGTGGTCAAGCCGTTTGCCTCGTGCTCTGAAGGTCGTGGGTTTGTTTCAAGGCGTTGCCATTCAGTATACGAGTGCAATTTTTAGGGAGATATCTGGGGATCTTAGCAAGGGCTGCAGAGGTGGTTGTCTCCGGAGGTAGCTGTTCTGCTGGGAGAGACTGAGCCATGTGGGGTAAACCTGGTGTAATGAAGACGATCCTCTTACCTTTACCTTTACATTTACGCATCGTATACTTTGACTACCTACTTGCATCTTGTTCTTCCGATATTGCCACTATTTCTACTGCAGTGGGTGCTTTATCCTTACGTGTTCCACATTCCTGTAATATTACTTCCCTAAGATTCGTACACAAACTCTGCAAAACCCCAAGGTGTATGGGGTTACTTCATCTTTGTCCAGAGACATGCAGGTGATGTTGGCATTAAAAAGGGGCTTATATAGAAGGCCTACTCGCCATAGCTGCGTAGACTGCGGGTACCATATTAACGCATTTAAAAAGCTAAGACGAACGGAGGATTTTATCATTAAATACATTGGTAAAAAGAATAAAATAACCAGGATGAGGGAGACTGGTACCGTAACCAACTATTTTAACATATATTTAGCTAACAGTCGTATGCTACACAAATCAGGTAGAGAAACCAGCCATTAGAACCAACGGCTAGTATAAGAGCTACATGTATACCATACATTCTAACTGTTAGTTGACTGTAACAATATATGACGAACAGACAAGGCATATACTGCAGTGAAGTGACCAGTTTATGTCGTTTTATTTAAAGCCAAAATACAAACACACACACAAATTGCACGGAAGAAACAGACACCCACGTTCTTCGATATATTTTATGCTTTGAATGACCCGAGGCAATTACCACATTTTCCGAGTGCAACAAAATTGATTAATATTAATTATTAGACACGAAAGAGCTGGGAGAAGTTGTTTCTATGTACTTGTATATTCCTAAAGGTTATGATTATGAATAACTAAAACTGGTGTAATTACATATCTGAGACCTAACTAATTTCCAAAATTTTGAAAATAATAGCATATTTGGAAATAAGTGTGCATCTTTTAACGCAAACAATCATACCTAGAAGGAAATTAAGGTGCCTTTTAAATTGTATGACAGTCGCAAAGACATAACCACCTCAGCAGTGACTGTATTGAGCGTAAAATATATAACAACCATTTTTCACGCTAATATTCTTACTAAGTGCATGAGGATACTAGCCAAAATGGTAAACTTTAACTCCTCCCTCGGTTCCCTTTGCTATATGGAGTATATGATACAATTTAGAGCAAAACAACAAATAGAATATACTACCACGGGGGGGGGGGGGGGGGGGGGCTGGGGGCAAATTTTGGAGTGAGATATAAATAAAACATAGTGTTAGAATATTCTTTGACGCCTTTTCTCATTGCATTTCAAAGTGAAAGCACACCTTTGATATTGATTTTTATTTTTATCTTGTTAACCTTATGTACGATCTTTTTTTTTTTTTTTTTTATTGTGAACATGATTTAAGATTCGTATTTTTGGGATTTCGGTGGACTATGTTGTCAAAATTGCGCCGGCTGCCTCTATTTCCCACGAAATTCTGCGATCTCAAACGCGGTCATGAAGGTGAATGATGATGATAAGTAAACAACACAAAGCACAGGTGCAAAGCACAAGTATTTGTAGTGTAGTTAGTAACCGACCGGCTGACTTTACTGTTAAGCACATTCCTAGTACCCTTTCAGGATGTGTCTGCTTACACGGCGGAGATAGTGTGTTCCATTAGTTATGCCCGACTTCAAAACTATGTTAACTCAGTAACCGTTTGATGTAAATTGTTCAAATTGGGCAAAGCCAGTAAATAATAATGTATTTTTGTTAACGTATTTAATTATTTTTTTTTTTAATTTCATTATTATTACATTTTTTTGTAAGCAAACATCTAGCTTTCATGTTGCCTTATTTGCGTAATGTGGAAAAGCAGACACCGATAACAGCAAACAGTCAGCATGCTTATAGGTTTCAATAATATAAACTTTATAAGAACATTAAATTGCACGCATTTCATATGCATTTGACTCCCAAATAGTCATCTCCAACAAGTCTTTCATGTGTTATATGAACACAGTTTTCTATATTTTAGCAAGATAGGTTATCGAAATAATCATCCCGAATCGCTTCGCCTGTAAATGAACCAAAATACTTTCCACGCCTGGGGTTTATAGAAACAGGTATTGTACAAGTACCAGTATATTCTTGTTGTCATAGGTGCCTAAATTAGTAGTCCAACAAAGATCAAATAAATTCATCGCTTTATGAAAACAGCAGCACATGTGCAACTGTAAATTATAAGATCGTAAGGACGTGGAAAATCTAAGACCACATAAAAATGCATGTTGATCCGTACCTGAGTTTTCGAAATATTTGTGAAAGTTTTAGGGCAAGTATTTTGAAACGCACTATGATGTAATTTTTAAAAGAATTCTTACCTCAGCGGTGTTTGGAACCTCTGACCATTGGTCAGGCATTCATGATTGAAAGCCGTTGCGTTATCATCGCTTCTTTATTCATGTTCTGCTCGATTTCTAAGATTCAAGATAACCGTCCTTGTTCTCCTTTTACGGCACGCATGATACAGTGTTACTATTATTTCCTTTCCTCCTCTACCTAATAGAGACATTTTCTTTTATTTTATTATATTCGTAAAGCAATTAAATTATAAGTTAAGACTGAAATCCATCGCCTCTTGCACTATTGTTGTGTTCGTTAAAAAATGAAACTCCTTTTGTGGTGTTGGGTTACGCTGAGTTAAGCTGACTTAAGAAGCTTCATCATATTACTGGGTATATTTCCATAAGCTCCCGCGTCTTATCCCCGTCTTCCTCTTTAGCAACTAGCACCGAGTTCCCGTTTACATGTTACCAATAGCAGTTTGTTTGTATGTTCGTCCTGCCTTTCCTCCGAGTGTTGACAGTCGACCAGATCACCTGGTCACTCCCGGCAGCACCAGTATCTGTAGACAGTGATGATCGTTCTGAGCCTACGCACTGTTCACTCGCTCCCAAAAAGCCGTGATAACATTCACCTTGGCATGCATCATTTTACAACTAGCTGGTGGAGACCCATACTAGCGAACAGTTACTGCGTTAAATATTTCTCTAATGTCCTCAAAACAGTAAGGGAGGAGGCGATAGGTAGATATCTTAGATAGTAATTTAATCGATAACTGTGTATAATACGAAAGGAAAGTCGATAAGTTAGTCACAAATAGTTGTTAAAAAATACTTAAGACGAAAACAACTTGAAAACTGTTTATTTTTACACACACAGACACACACACACACACACACACACACACACACACACACACACACACACACACACACACACACACTATCCCTTTATTTTTAACATAGTTTACACCAACACTGTTACACTTGCCCCATCGTTTTATCAGTACTCCCAAACCTGCTGTAAAGAACTGCGTGCTCTGTTTTCTAAACCCAATTTTCTCTTCACATTCAACTTCTTCGTCATTCGCGAAATGTCTCCCGCCAAGGTGAGTTTTCAGTGGGCCAAACAAAGGGTAAAAATCTCTAGTGGCTAAATCGGGGCTGTAAAAGGGTGGATGATCCATCCAGTCGTTCCCACTCTAAATGTTTAATTTTCTCATGAGTTAACCGAGCCCTAGGTGGTCTGGCATTGTCATGAAGGAGTAGTGCTCCTCTAGTCAGTAGGCCTGGATGTTTTACCCAGCTATGCACCGCTTTACGGAATCAACATTTGTCAGAATAAAAAGGAAACATTTTTCTTATGAATGTCCTTTCCAGGCAGCCTTTTAGCGGCCCCCTCCCCTCCCCGATTACCCCCCCCCCTCTCCCCCGCTATCACCGCACGTTGTTCTTCGAGGGTACACTCCGCAAGTACAGTCGCAATTTTGTTTCTGTGTTGCGAATATGTTTGTTTGTTTTAGTAATCAGAAGCCATGAGTTGTTAACCCTTAGGCTCGGTATTGTGGATATCGCAACCTTTCGGCCTTGATTACATGATAAATACCGTAAATCTGGGGAAAAATGTGGCTTTTCTGCCTACCCCCGGGAGTGAACCCGGACCACAAGGAGTTCGTCACCCGCAAAACCGCGCAATCCGATTTAGCCAACTACGCTAGAGAGCCGGGCGTGTTGCAAATACGCATACAACACCAAAGGCCAGCTAATGGAGACATGAAGTTTGAGATTGCTGTCACCCAAGGACACCTTTAGATACCACCAACTACATTTTCCTCTCATCACATAACCATTTGGGACTAATTGATTGACTAACACAAAATAAACTGTCTCCATGAGTACACAGCGAAAGGAAAGAAAAGGAATAGTCAGTCATGCATACCTTAAAACAAGACAATAGTTAGTTATATTGAGCCTTATAACATTAATGGAGAACTTTATTATCAAACTGTAACAAATCAACAACGGGTTTAGTGTATGTTCGTCGAGGACCTATGCTTTGTTAGGATTTTAAAAGCGGGCAAATGAGAAGTAGGAAAAGGCCAATGAAGAAAAGGTGCGGCAAAAAGATGAAATAGGAAAAGAAGCCAATTAAGAAAATGAAGAAAGAACATAGAAGGAAGATAAGGAAAAGAAACCAGAAGAGAAAGATCAGCGGAAGAGAAAAAAAAGAAAAAAGATGAGGAAGAATAAGTCACGTATCTGTGTCGATTTAAATAAGAAAGAAAAAAACGAGTTTTACAATGTTTGCTTCCTTCGAAGTCTTAGTGCGTTTGCCTGAGAGGCGAGGATTCAACAGTCTGCATTACCAAAAGCCATATCTGTAAAATGGTTGTGCGCGCAAAATTCAAGTTCTAGAAAAACACAAAATTCCAGAAGTGGACAACCAACTAAAAAGTGCCGCTGAAGTTTACAACCAGTGAACGTTAAGCAGAAGAAGGTTTCCAAAAATGTATGTTCCATAATGTTTTATATACTGTGGAGACTACTCTATATCAATGCATCAAGAATCACATACCCTTAGATTTAACTATTCTTTAGCGGCCACCTAAAATAATCTACAAACTGCTAAGAACGAAATGGCCAACTCAGAAGCCCAGTATGTCAAGTCGTACAATACACTTAATTAAAACTGGCATGATCATACACATCAGGACAAGACAGGTGTGATTTTGGTCGATTCATTTTCTGAGACAAAAGCGTTAAGAGAAAATTGTGATAATCTGAAATTGTGAAAATCTGAAAGGCCGACATCATTCAGAGACTCACGGAGACGGTTGATGGTGACAATGGCTTGACATAATAATACGGAAGACGAAAAGCGGTTACATTTATGAGTCAATATATTCAATGCCTATGCTTGTTAGAATAAAAGATAACCAGTGTGGGCTGTCACAGCACATGTTAGTGATAGTTACGTTCATCGACTTCTTTTGGGGGTATGATTGTTCATTATAATAACTATACAGATGACAGCAGACAGAAAGGTATTTCAGTTTTGCAGAACAATGTGGAAACAGACAAGTGTGTCTTGCAAGTCAGGACGTTACTTATTAATATATACTTCCAGATACATAATCAATTGAATACAGTACAATTTTCACAATCAGCTAACACGTTTGAAATGTCAGAGTTGCTCAACCAGTCTGATTCTAGGGGACATGTAAGGATGTTATGCGATTATGTAATGTTAATCCAGTCGACATCCCTGCACACTGGGCATCACCATGCATGCTCAGTATCCAGCGTAGCAGTTTTCTTCTTCTTCGCTTTGACCGGCTGCAAACTCCAGCGGAAAGTTCTGTTCTGTTCCAGAACCCAAGTGTTGAGCGTACATCCGTTTAACAGGTCTGACTCATTTGCATGCAGATTATGGTTCCCTGCCCTTCAGGCAAATGTACTCCGACTTTGAGAGAAGCCTCCAATTAATTGAATCCTACGACGTGCTTTTGGGCAGGCAGTGGGTCTATTCTTGTTTGCTCTCATAATGGGGCTCCGGAACCCACACGGGGAGCTGTTCTATATGATAAGTATGGAGCAATCCATAGAAAAGAACATCGAATATGATGAGAGGTTATGTAAAGAAGTCAAGATGCTTATACTGTCAATATATGTGACAAACAGGAGTGGGGATAAGACACATCCTTGTCTTACTCCAGATGTTACTTTAAAAGGTTAAGATGTTCCCGGATTTATTGAAATTACGCTTTTACAATCTCTATCCAAGCTTTTGCAATGAGGTGCTTACTTGCTCTATATCGAGGGATTATTTTCCATAATTTTTTTTTTGGGGGGGAAGGGGGGAGGGGGGTCTATTGACTCTGTCAAAAGCTTTCTCCTGGTCTATAAATGCTACAAATAAGTTCCCATCATATTCGATGTTCTTTTCTATTGATTGCTCAGATGTGAACATTACATCTGTGCAACTTTTATTTCCTCTGAGATACATTGGTTCTTCTGTCAACTGTGGTTCTGTCAGTGGTCGAAGCCTTGTTTCTATTATCTTTACATATATTTCCCCAATATGTCTTGAAATACAGATGCTTCCATGTGGTTTGCATTCGCGCTTGCTTCCCCCATTCTTCCACAATGGCACACCTATTGCATGCTGCCAGTCGATGGGAGCATTTTGTTGAACCCATTGCCGCATTCAACAGTCTGTGGGGTCATCTAATGTTGCTTTCACCTGCTGCTTGGATTATTTATATAGTACGTGCCTGTCTCTATTAATTTAGACTGTCTTTACGAGTTGCTGTAAATCCACTAATAGTGGTTTCCTTGTCAGTAATTTTGTCGTTTAGTTGACTTTCAGTAATTCCAAAAACATGAAATGTATTACAGAGCGGAAATGATAACTGGGGTAGTTTACAAAATAAATGATAAATATTCAAATGACCTTTACGGAGGCCATCTTTTTTAAAGCCACTAATTACTACTAAGTAACATACACTGAGAAACAATGATATCGTTTGGAGAAATGAACAGTGTCTTTGCTGCAGCAACATCATAAAAGTATAGTGAATTGCTGCAGGGTTAAACTGCAGGAGATGCTGACCGTGGCGACTCCAGTGGTAACCTGGATGTACGCTAGTGTGCGCCGAAGAGTGCCTGTCTTCCTAACTAAATTCAGACGTTTGGAGAAATTCACGATCGTTCAAGAGCGTATCTTTGGCTTTTACTTAAGAAGACCGGTTTACAGGCAAAGGAGGAAACAATGTATCATAATTAGGACTTTGGTCATTATGCACAGGAATTTGCACTGGAGTTGAAGGCGAATTTTGCATTGAAGTGTATACATTGTTTTGTGTGCTATGATGTGTGTTGGCCACTACTGATACTAAAGTACTCCTGCATCAGGGGCTGAATATTTTGTGTGCTTTGGATATTTTAGGTTTTCTGCCAAAATACTGATGCCTAATTTAGAGCAGTGTATTTGATCTGGATACAGAATTTCATCAGTAGCTGATTTTTTCACGTAGACTTCTAGTTATTTCCCCTGGTATCTGGGTAGTAAGATCGGACGCCCGTGTGTATTGCTGCGAACAATAAAACAATCCCTTAACAGTTGGAAATCGAAAAAAGTAGCATAACGGCGCTGCCCTGGCAAAGTTTGGAGTTGAAAGTCTACCCAAATTATTTCAGGATACTAGCAGGTGCTACGGAGTTCGTGCACTGCGCTGTTAACTTCAGACTTATGCTTGAGTTAGAAGTAGAACAGAGCACTTTGGGGTTACTACCCTCGTGCCATGATGTTGATACGTTGTATAAACATAGCCTTAAACATATTTATCTTAGTTTTTAAGAGCTTTATAAAACCATTACTGATATACGAAGGAGAATTATGGACAGTTCACCGACAAGGTGAAAATTTGTGTAGAAGCAGCAGAGGTGTGGTTTCATAGACTAATGGTGAGAATACCATGGAAAGATTAAAACAAAGAGTAGCGAAGAACTACTGACAGAAGTACTGACAGAAGTATGTTACGTAAAGTACTATCTATTACTTACGAGAAGAAGACCAAGATTTTGTGGTCACATCATGAAGAAGTGTTCACTTTATGCATGTCGCCTTCTGCGTCTTCTTATATTGTATTGTTATGATCAGTCCATTGTATATTTCTGGTACATGAAATACTGTGGTGTTCTATTTTTCAGGATGATTCTGCACTTGTTGAAGGCGTACCCCTACTGGAGACAGGTAGACACCTGTGGTGCATGCTCCAACCGTTAAGTACCTTCTTTACCGCTAAATGTCAACTGTGCTGAAATAAGCACTTCTGGATTCACAGCACTAGCATTATCACACATATCCACTTTTTTCTGAAGATGGAGAAAAGTGACAACGATTGAATGTGTTCCAAATCCTTAGATCAGTATGTACAAACGACGAAAGCCAATAAGAATTATTTACTTTTCATGGTTTGTGTGTACTGCAAGAGTCTATGCAGTGAGGCAGTTGGTTAATGGCCACTTTCTAACCTACTGTATAGCTCAATATGCGTATTTAGAAAACAACCTAAATGGAAATCAAACACACTTCGTCTATGTATTCTGAACTATTGACTGTCCTCTCTTTTTTCTCTTCATTTGCTAAACTATCTCTAGAATTTAATTTGAATATGATATTAACTCAATGCTTACTACAAATTAACATTTATGTAGCATTAAATCTCACTCCTATCCGGATACTCATATTCCTTTTCTCTACATCATATACATACGTGCAATATACACATCTTCTGAATATATAAAATTTTGTAAAGACTCCAGTTTGGTTTTTTTTTTTTTTTTGTTTTTGTTAGGAAATTCAACATGTAAAATACGACTTTCTGTTCGTACACTGTTTGTGACTGGTTTTTCACATCTGTTTTTGACAATTATGTCAACCACTATCAGATCCTTTTTCAAATCAACACTAATCATATCAGGACTGTATTATTTCTGTCGCTCGCCAAAAGACTGTGCATACTTCCTAATCCATTTCTAAAATTTTGGCTGTTTACACTTCAACCACCTAGTAAAAAGAAAAAGGAAAGGACCCTTTTCCACGCCATCAGGCGTAAAGGGCATATAGGGCTAGACCTATATTTTTTATAGACCAATCGGCAGAAGATGGGTGATGTAGTCAGCATCACGCCGGCCGCCTTTACTTTCCCAGGACTGCACCCGGTACCCACTCAGGGCTGGGTCGACCTTGGAGCCAAGGTCATTTTTGAAAAAAGTCCGGCTCCGCTAGGGAGCGAACCCACGACCTTCCGATCCGCGACGAGCGTCTAGGCGCTCGGCCACGGCGACTCCCTCAACCACATAGATTACAACTATTCACGCATTATTACGAGTACTATCAACGATAAGCGCACCTTCTCTGCTTTCTACTTAAAATGCCCAAATATATGCTTCAGTAATAAAGTATTTAGTAAACAGCAATTATAGTCAAATATTTAAAATCGTTTATTGACACATGATACTTCGTCTGACCATTTTCATGGACACATACTTTTATACAAGCTTCAAAATTACCTGGGAGAAAAGGTGTGCATTATTTTAATTCGGTGCACATACGCTGGAAAAGGCCAATACCATAAAATTCTGACACAATGCGATATGGCCTTCCACATTTTGGTGACCCACCCATCTCTGGAACTCTTTAAAATGAGATATCTATCAGTTCTCCGTCGTTGCTCACACTGTGAGACCTGATTCCCTCCACGTCCTTGACGAACCACACCTGCATTCATTCGACGTCAGATTGCTATCAAGGTTCGATGGTATCCACTTGGAAAAGCTGCGGTGATTCAGTTCCACGAGCCTCGTCAGCTACAAAGATGCCCTACGTAAAAGTCCTTTTTGATGCGTAAAATACGGCGAAATGAGCGTCATCTCTTCAGACCTAGGGAGATAACCAAACGTATGGAGCCGATATTTGTATAGCTGGATCTAGTTTTAACTTCGAAGGGTGTAAGACATCTAGCTGTTTCCCAAAGCAGATTGTACATTCCGACACCAGATAAACTACAATGTAAATATTGGTTGTTGTAAATTCTGTTAACAGAAGCATGACAGTGGGAGTAATAGATGTTATAAATATACAACTGAAGTCGATGTCTCACAGTTCTGCTGCTTACAAATGAACAATAGTCATTGTTGAAACACTGTTTCAATTTTCTAAGTAAGATGACATTCGGTAGGGGAAATGATTATGCCATTTTTTTTCATCTTATCGTCCAGCCATTAAAAAAAACAAACTATGTAAAAAATAATTAATACGTTACGAATGAAAACTGTAAAATGTTATGTATACTCAACTCTGCTGTTTAGTTGCAGAAATCCGGGCAATGAACACACAGCTAGAAAACTGAACTGAGTCGCTGGAAATATGGATTTACAGAAAAAAAGATCATATTTCCAGGACACATAAACAGTCAAGTGCGGATTTCTGAAAAGATACGAATGAAAATGTTGCAGGAATACATTTTTTTTTTTTTTTTTAGTGACAAGAGAAATATTTCGGCCATATTAAAAGACAAAACATCCTTTAAAAAATCATACTGAAGGAAACAGACGGGCTTGATCCCAGCTGAGGACCATGCGCCTTGCGTTGGTTTCGACAGTGGTATCAGTGGACCGACCGCCCAGAAAGAAATGTCAAACTACTGGAAATAAATTTGCCTAGAGAAACCACACAACAGCCAGGGGCTGCTGGGGTTGGTTCTGCAACGTCCTGTGAAGGATACGCAACTAACATGTGTCATGAATACCGAATATTTATCTGCAACCTCCACTGATGTTGTAAAGGAGAGAAACAGACTGCGAACCTGAAATGACCTATAAGGCATAAGGGCTGCTGAAGAGACATTGGTGTAACTAGCACGGGTTCCTAGACCAAAACCACCAACAAAATAGCTTACGGAAATGTCATGGAAAGCATAAAATCGCCAGCGTAATGTAGACTACATCTTCCTTCCAATGCTGAAACGTCTATGAAAATAAGATCAAAACCATATAACCAATCCACCAGTGATGTTTATATGTTTTTTTTTTCATTGCATTGATCCACAAGGGCTTTGGATAAAAGATGTTTTGTTTACACTGGGGTGTATAAATATTGACGATATGTCTTAAATAACTATCATGAGCAATCACAAATCAGTAAAACAAAATTCAAGGGTTGTTTTTGAAAGCTTTATTTTCAAACAATTTTAAATACAATATGTTAACCTGCTTTGCTTTTAGACTTTACATGACAGCGATGGAAAGGACGCACGACTTCATCAAACGTTTGTCTGTATTTCGAACTCATGGAGTAATAGATGAATATATTCACGCTAGAGTTAACAGACTGGATTGTAAACACTGTTGTCCACATAGCCTCGCACATATTCACGTACCGGCCTCTGATAGTGAATGCATAAAAAGAAAAAAAAAGTAAAGTTCCCTTTTCACGCCTTTCGGCGCATCGGGCATATGGGCAGAGCGTCCCATATTTTTACAGACCATCAGGACTCTGTGGGTAATGTGGTCAGCATTACGCCGGCTGTCTTTACTTTCCCAGGACAGCCTATCCTGGTACCCATTTTAGGCTGGGTCGACCTGCGACGTCCCATACCACGATGAAAATCCACGCAGCCTGCAGTGGGTTTCGATCGCGGTATGCTGGATTACGAGTCGGACTCGCAACGCCTTAGCCACGAACGCCGCAGTGAATGCATGGCCAACTATAAATGTAACCAATGAGATCACTGCAGCAGGAGTGTAGCATGCGATCAAAACACATGCAATTAATACAACCATGTTTACTGTCTTCTTGTCTCTGGCAGAGATAGCTTCATGCTTAGCGTTGTCTGATATCATTCCTTTCCGCCAATGAGAATTTTCTAATAATTTTATGACTAGCAAAGTTGTAAAGATGATGACGCCAACGAATGAAACCATGCCTAGAGTGAAAAGAAGGAAATAAATTAATCCTTCCACACTTTTTCGGCTACTTGTAAATAGAATCCCTACAAGTGTCGCGTTCTTGGAAGGAAAGAACCTGGGTCCCAGATAAGATGTGACGTGCTCTGGAACAATTATAGCAAAATTTATAAGGTATATCATGCAGATAGTCACTGTTGCTGTCTTTGAAGTTATAATGGTTTTCACCTTTAGCGGTATGGCTATACTGAGATATCTCTCTGCCGTTATGTAAACTGTTATCCAACAAGTTATTCTAGAGAAGCAAACATGTGGACATGATGTAGTCAGATACATAACTTCCATTGGAAACCATTTAATCCCTGGTGCAACAAATAGGGATTCATGCAAACCGATCCCCAGAGGAGGAATAGTAGGCAAAACGTGTCA
Source organism: Candidula unifasciata (assembly GCA_905116865.2). NCBI lineage: Eukaryota > Metazoa > Mollusca > Gastropoda > Stylommatophora > Geomitridae > Candidula > Candidula unifasciata. Next base: position 395,932 of record CAJHNH020000757.1, read on the forward strand.
GAAATGGCCAATCCAAAAAAGCCAATGTTCACAGTATTCTTGAATCCTTGTTTGTAAAATATAAGCATGTTGATAATGTTTCCTGCTATGCCTAGTGAGCCAATTATGCAACATAAAATCACTAAATTGACTACTTCAAATATTATTCTTCCTTTCGCACTGAGAAATGGTGTCATGCTATCATCTGGATCCATTAGATTGTCTGAATGCGTTTTCACTTGCTCCTCTTGGTCATTGTTATCTGTGCACAAATATGATGGCTTTAAACATTACCACATTATTATTTCATAAGCGTAATGCGGTATTAATATTGTTATAAGCCCTAAGACTAAACAAAGCTCCCTACAGCCAAAAACAGGAATACAAATGTAAATTTTTAGTAAAACACAGGTACCGGATAACATATGATCGTCGGGGCCCCGATGAGCATGGGACCGCGGTGTCACTCCTCTGTGTAAATTTTGGTTAAGATGGCGTTGTAGATTAAACACTAAATTTTTTTTCCACTCAAATTTTTTTTTTTCAAGCAAGCCTTCTAGCTATCAGGCATCCAAACGCAGGAGATTATGTATGCGATATCAGTAATGCAATACAACGTATACTCGGTGTACCTTGGTCGTATTAGGTAAATGGTACCAGCCCAATACTTAAACTCTTTATTCTTTATGTCCTTGAAAATGTGCCATGTATTCTTGGATTGTATAAATCTCTTCGAAAAAAAAGTGAGCCAAAGAAGAATTAGCAATCAACACAGGACATGTGGGCCAACAGCTACCAGCTGCGTGATTTTTTTTAGGGAGGATATCCGAAAAAGTATGGAATGAATGGTTCGATGTGAAATGAAAATAATCTGTCGAGTAATTATCTAAACCCGAAGTACCAGTGTTGTGGACAGGATCCTTTACTTTTACTTCACTTTTTAAAATTGTAATAATGCATACTTATTTTAAAATAACCGGTCTTGTGTATTTAGACCCTGTGGAAGTAGCCAACCTATGAATGTGTATGTATGTATGTATGTATGTATGTATGTATGTATGTATGTATGTATGTATGTATGTATGTATGTATGTATGTATGTATGTATGTATGTATGTATGTATGTATGTATGTATGTATGTATGTATGTATGTATGTATGTATGTATGTATGTATGTATGTATGTATGTATGTATGTATGTATGTATGTATGTATGTATGTATGTATGTATGTATGTATGTATGTATGTATGTATGTATGTATGTATGTATGTATGTATGTATGTATGTATGTATGTATGTATGTATGTATGTATGTATGTATGTATGTATGTATGTATGTATGTATGTATTATGTATGTAAGTTGAATCCCACAAGTACATCACATAAGCGATAAACACCAGGTGACACAAAGTGCCACTATGCAGATGAGGAACATCCATGGAGAGATCCTACAAACCCCGTTCTGCCGTTTAGCCATATTTATTTCCCGGCTATATTTAGGGCCCCAGCAAAGGCCAGCGCGAGACTTCAAATAATGACAAATTACATCTCACATGGGGACGACTATATACGATGTACACCAATGAATTTTGTGTTTTTCTGTTTACCTTATTCCCCTATCAGCTACGGCCTTCTGGGACAGAGAGAGTCAATACACTAATCCTACTAAATTCATGATGTAGTCAGTATCACACCAGTTGCCTGTACAATGGTATCTCGGTATAGGTTAATTCATTCCTGATCCTTGGAAATGTACGCATACTTAACAAACTGTCCCATTAGAAATAAAGGGCGAAATAGTGATCTGCCTCGAAATAAAATGCCATTGTGACAGGCATATCATATCTTGACAGGGTTTTATAAAAAAAAATAATAATAATGTGTGCCTAAAACTTAAACGCATGCACACACAAAAAGCAGTCAGAGGGAACACACACATTTTAACTTTTCTCTTTCTTCATGAGAAGAGTCGCGTGCTTACTAGGATGATAATTAAAAGAGAGGAGATGTTATAGACTGGAAGGGGAGTTCACTTCCAAAACAACTTAAATTCTTGTCTGTACGCGTGCGTGCGAGTGTGTGTGTTTGTGTATGTTTGTATGTATGTATGTGTGTGTGTGTTCATGCGCGTGAGCGTGTTTTTCCTTTTTTATACATGGACCTGGTTTGACTTTCGCTAAACATTTGTCCAAAGAACTTTACTTTTGCCATCCCTTGAGGTGATTTCGGAAGTGTGACATCGTTTGGTCATTCCAGATATTGCTGTTATGTCTTGTTTGGGCTTATTGTAGTGAGATTTGTCTGCAAAGTTATTGACATCTACGCGTGGTTTCAAGAGTGGTAAGAAAGATTTTTTTTTTTAACGTATCCAGAAACCATGAGTTGTAAACCCTTTGGCTCGGTACTATGGATATCGCAACCCTTCGGCATTGATTCCATTATAGGTACCGTTAATCTGGGAGAAATGTGGCTTTTCTGCCTACCCCCGGGAGTGAACCCGGACCACAAGGAGTTCGTCACCCGGCCGCCGCGAAAGTCAGGTTTAACCAACTTCGCTAGAGAGCCTGGCAATAACGCCCGGTCGTGACTAATTTTGAATCATACAAGTTCGTATCCAAACAAAGGTCGTACACAAAGCAAAACGTAATTGCATCTAAACAGCTGAGCATTTTTATTTTGTTTTTATTATTTTATGATGCTCTTAAATTAGGATTATACCCAAAGAGCACCCCAATTTTTTTTTCTTAAACAAAATTTACGGCGACCCTGAGGGCTAACCTCCTCCCATACATCATACCTCGCATCTCACATGGTATTAATGATATCAATCCTGTACATGGCTAGAATAGTCTAAGTACCCACTGTGTTAGCTTTATAATCTGCCCATTTAATGTCTTTGACGCCGGCATGATTGTTTCAAAGACAAAGCTAAGGCGAGCCATTTGCAGTGTGCCCAATGAGAAAATTTATTCTTGGCTGGCAAACTTAGCCCCCTGGATTACCTGGTCTAGATGTTGCGAACAAGAATAGACGAACTGCTTTCCCCAAAACATGTTGTAAGATTTGACTAACTATGGGCTTCCTTCCAAGTCAGAGTGGATCTGAGAGATGCAATGAAACAACAGCTTGCATACAAATATGACAGATCTGTAAAAGGGAAGTGCAGGCAACATGCTGTTACTGGAACAAGACGGAAGTCTAGAGGTAGACAAACAGTCAGAACATTTTACCTGAGTCTACACCTAGAGAACCCACAAGAAGAAGAAGATTGAGTTCGGCATTGAACAGGAACATTCGTATTCTCAAGTACGCATCTACAACAATGTCCATCTTGCAGCCATGGTTGCCACTGACAGGCTCTTGTAAGAGCAAAACCGCTGCTTCATCTCACTGATTTCTTTTTTTTTTAATACCTCGGGCTCATTGCCAATACATGTACATTTCTCTTGCCAGTAATAACTTATTCATCCGAGAAACGGAATGTGTAATATGCACATGTGGACTCACTAATCAGTGTTTGGACCAGTGGATGAGTGGTATGGTTGACATCGCATCGACCGGCTTTACTTTCCAGGAAATTAATTGTCACCCGTCTTAGGCTGCGAACCACAGTTAGTTTTGAAGAAAACAATCTGGCCAGATGCGGACTAGAACCCAAGACATTCATGCCGTCAAGCGAGCGTCTGACAGCCAGTAGGACATGTGAATTGTATAACAAACATATGTAACGATTAGACCAAGTGAGTTGCTTAATGATAATTATGTGCCATTTCCCCAATGAAGGTTGACTGCGCTGTACCCAGTGTTGTCTTTAAGAATACTACGTAGTAATGTTTCAGTCTCTTCCATTGTGTGACTCCCTTACCACTGTCCACGCACTATGAAAATCAGATGTTTGGAAATTGTAGCAATGCTGTCTAAATTACCATTTTCTTATTGATTACTTTAGGCTGTTACGCATCGCATACTTTAACTAACTTTAACCCTTTTGTAGGTCAATCGACCCCTTCAAGGGGGTCTCCATATTCATTTGAAAGATTTAGAACCACTAGTATAGTTCTTCTGATATGATGACTTTTTCTACGGCAATGGATGCTTTACCTTAATCGGCTCCATGTTTCAACAATTTCAGCTCACTGAAATTGAAAGACTGTTGCTCTAAAATAAATAAACTCTGCAAAACTCTCCAGTGCGTGGAGTTACTTTGATCTTTTACCCAAGGCAACCGGGTTTTGCTAGAAAAAAAAAAAAAGTTGGTAGAGTGTTTGGCTATGCAATAGATGCATAGATCTCGGGGACATTATTAGAGTCCTTCGAGAGAAAGAAAGATCACTGGTTTTAGGAAGTAGTGCATCTATATCGCTACAAAGCACACAGTTAGCATGTTTACTCTACATGGACTGACGCGAACCAGCGAAACATGACACTGCACTCTGTTTAGGGGTAATCCGTGCGAAAACCTAATATATATATATATATATATATATATATATATATATATATATATATATATATATATATATATATATATAATATATATATATATATATATACTAGCTGTACCCAGCCACGCGTTGCTGTGGCATAGTTTGGCTAAATGGAAATGAAAGAAAATAGAAATCGCACGTGTCTAATACAATCATTGTCTGCTCAGATATAGAGATAGTCTTTGATCCCCACCCCACCCCCCCCCCAACCCCAACTAAATCCACCTACTACCCTCCCCCCTTATCAAATTTATGTCATTACCCCCCCCCCCCCTCCCCTCCCCTCTTCCACCGACTACTGCTTTCTCCCTCTTCGAAATATTTGAAAATCATTACCTGGCGATATTTTGTTGTTGCTGTAACTGACATTGACATCCCTGTCCATCTGGACTAAAATGGGGAGCAGGAATTGTAATAGGTAGTGAATGGGGCTAGTGTAATATTTACCACATCATCCTTCAAGTACCAGTACAACTACTAAAATAATGTCACTGCTATCTGTGTTACCATCGGAGTAGACAGAGAGTCGTGAGCCAGAAGATTTGGTTCCGCATGGCTAGTGCTGTCGCCACAGACTGGTCAGGTTAGGATGTATAATTTTACTTGCCGACAGAAGAACGCCATAACCTTACCGGCGGTCTTCACATGAGAGCACTATGGTGTAACAGCCCAACCACAACTATTACTACTGCTGCTACTTTAAGTCGGTAAAGCAGTTACTGTGACTTAAAGCTCTCTCAGTAAATAGTTCCCCCCCCCCCCCCACCCCCTCCCCCAAATTCACCGACAACTCTTTCCCTCATTGAAGTAGTTAGGAGGAAAAAAAAACACTTGAAAAGAAAATGAACACAGCAAAAAAAAAAAAAAAAAAAACCATAATTAGGAAATGAACGCCATGGTAAACAGCACAGCTTAAAATTCCAACGCAGATGAAATAACTAAATCTAAATGAAAATAAATGAAAATCTATAAAAATTTCAGCGTAACCATGCAATCGGAAAGTTTAATAATGCAATCATAAGTATGCGAAATGGTCAAATTTAATTATCAAATGGTTTACCCATTTACTTGTCTTTTTTTTTTTTTTAAGGCAACATGGCTAGTGCTGTCACCACGACAGAGCAGATGAGGATATTATTTTAGTCCGGGGTAAAAAAAAAAACGTACTGCGGATTCGAACCCAGGTCTCCCGCACAGGAACCCAGTGTTCGCACAGGAACCCAGTGTTCTAACCATTTGACCAAGCAGCGACTTAATCGGATAAAGGAAAAGAGAACTTAACAATTAGAGATGTGTGTCCCTACTTCTGTGTCCTGATTAAAACACAATTCAAAACCGCAGGCAATTGTTTTCTTGTAGACAGATACTCCAGATATATTAATGAAACGACACAACAATAGAAATCGCACGTGTCTAACACGGTTAATGAAGTTAATGTTGCAGTCAATCAATGTCTGCGCCGATGTCGAGATAGTCCTTGATTTCCCCCCCCCCCCCTCCCCATCGAAGGTTGTTTGAAAAAAAAACAGAAAATAGAAATCGTGTTTAATATGGTTATTGTGGCAAATATAGAGATAGTCTTGTTTGCTGTACCTAGACCTACTCTATGTATTAGAGAAGGCGTTGGCTGCACGTAACTCGCCGGCGAATGGCGGAAGCCTTGCGTTCTGACTACGGGGGCGCATGCGCAATTACTAACGTGGCTATAATTAGAAATCACTAAAGTTATAAATATTAGTTGCGTATATTATTGCATAAATTGTGGTCACCTATCTCTAACAGTGACAGGTTGAATTTCAAACCACGACAGTTCAAAATCCGGTATCAAAACAAACATATCCTGAAAATTTCAGCTAAATCGGTTCAGTAGTTTCCGAGTCTATAGGGGTGAAACAAACATATATATATATATATAAAACATATTTTGACTGTTGAAGTGATTCCTCATATACTATCCTAATGCCTGCTGATAGGCTTATAATAAGTAAACGATTTGTCTCAATCATTGTGATTATTTTTTTTAAATCCGTACAAGAGTTACTGAGATATTTACCTCGATTTGACAGCACGACTTTGGGGACGGACTACAGCAAAAATTACTTGTATTAGAGTTACCAGTGTGCTGCGCATTCAAATTGTCAAAGGCTGGCTATTGCATTATGTGGCCAAACAGATCAGACATATAGTGAAAAGAAGTGGCCAATTTATAAATGTTTTTTTTTTTTTTTTTAGGCATAGCTATAATAATAAATGACACAAAAGAAATGGCGTCCAGACACATATTTAAAAATACGTATCCTGCTTCTGAAAACAGTAAAAACTTACCCGACTAGTTAGACTTTTGTGATTTTTGAGAGTGGAGAAACTGATTGAAATAATTACTAGACACGAAATAGTCGTAAGTAACTGGTTATAATGATGCACAATCGTTGCTGTAATTATAAACCAAAGACCTAATTTATTTGCGAAAATGGCATTAATAATAATGCATGTGCAAATACGTACGTTGGTTAGCGGGGTAGGGGTATCCACTATCAAAGGAGAAGTAAGACGCCTCCATTCCCTCCGCTAGTCTACGGGACACCCTTGGGCAAGGTGGAGTACCCGTTTAGCCCCCAATCAGGGTTACGTGAAGCCATGGAAGCAGGTGGTGGATGGAGTGTAAGAGCAGCCGACAGGTATTGTTGGTTATGGTCTGCACTCTGCGGCGATAGGCAGATGATCTCATCAGTAGAGACAATGGCTATGGCCACCGACTAGTATAGTCACTGCTCAGGAGGAAAGCAACGGCAAACTACCTTCTGCAAATTTTGCCAAGAACCCATAACAATCATGAAAGAAAACATAACACAGAAGAGATCTGGTGGCGAGACCCCCAGGCCAGGCAGATCAGATAACACTGGGGAAGAGTGTGATACAGGGGTCAGTACTAGTAATCGTGATGACGGAGTTAATCCTGACTGTGTTACCAAGGAAATCCACTGTGTCAGACTAAGAAACAGAATGCGAATAGGAACGTGGAATGTGAGAAGTCTGTATGAAGGAAAGCTTAAAGTAGTATGTGATGAGATTGAAAGATTAAATATTCAGATCTTAGGAATTTGTGAACATCGTTGGAGTGGCAAGGGACATTTTATCAATGAATATGGAAGCTTTTTCGTATATTCTGGTAGAGATGTAAGAGGCCAGAGCGGAGTGGCATTTTGTTTAGATAAAACAACAGCAAAAGCTATTATGGGATATAATCCAGTTAGTGATAGAATCCTAACTATCAGACTTAAAGGCCGTCCAAAAAACATAACTTTCATGCAGGTATATGCACCAACTTCAACAGCAGAGGAGGGCGAAATTGAAGATTTGTATGCCATACTGCAAGACACATTAAATAAAATTAATCAGAATGATATAATAATAATAATGGGAGATTTTAATGCTAAAGTAGGTACAGGCAGCGCTGAAAATGAGAGACACGTTTTAGGAAAATTTGGATTGGGTAATAGAAATGAAACAGGAGAAAAATTGATTGAACTTTGCATAGAAAATGAATTAACAATAGCTAACACACTTTATAAACAACACAATAGAAGGCTTTTCACATGGACATCCCCTGACGGTGTTACCAAAAATCAGATAGATTACATTTTAATACAAAGAAGATGGAGATCGAGCATAACATCTGCAAAAACCCTGCGAAGTGCAGATTGCGATACAGATCATCAGTTACTAGAAGCAGATCTGAAATTAAAACTCAAAAAGCTTACCCGAGGACCAAGACCATTTCGATTTGATCTCACAAAAATACCAGATGCATACAACGTAGAAGTGAAGAACCGTTTTGAGGTCTTGATGTCTGTACAAGAGGAAATGACACCTGATGAACTGGCGGTACAAGCTAGGGATATCTTGATAACAGCAGCTAAAGACTTAATACCCACCAGGACTAAGCAACATAAACCATGGATCACACCATACACGTTGGAACTAATAAAACAACGAAGGGAAATGAAAAGGAAAGGAGAAAGCAATGACAGTAGGATGAAGTATAAATTTTTAACACGAGAAATAAGAAAGTACACAAGAAAGGATAAAAATCATTATGTACAAGATTACTGTATTAAAATAGAGCAGCATCATAAAAATGGAAGAGATTACGAAATGTTCAAGGAAATGAAGTTATTGACAAGAAATTTTCAACCTCAGTTAAATGTTATTTGTGACAGGTTGGGAAATACTTTAACAGAATCTAGACAAATTCTAGGAAGATGGCAGGAATACTGCAGCGGAATGTATGATATGAATGACAGTGAGGATATGAATGATATACATGAACCAGTAACAGTAGAGGCAGAACCTGAACCTTCATTAGATGAAATTTCATGGGCAATAAGGAGCCTGAAAAATGGTAAATCACCTGGATGCGATGAGATACCAGCTGAATTGATTAAAGCGGGAGGAGAAGAAAGCATAAAAATCTATCATGCATTATGTGAAAAGATATGGAAATATGGTATTTGGCCAAAAGACTGGAAGAGAACTATCTTCATTCCAATACCAAAAAAGGGTGACCTGAAATTATGTACAAACTATCGAACTATTGCCCTGATCAGTCATGCGAGTAAAATTCTACTAAAAATTATAATGAGAAGACTGCAAAAGAAAATGGAAGAAGAGATTAATGTAGCTCAGGCTGGATTTAGACAGGGAAGAGGAACAAGAGATCATATATTCAACATGCGTTTAATAATAGAGAAGTGTAGAGAATTTAATGTAAATCTGTTCTTATGTTTTGTGGATTATTCAAAAGCATTTGACTGTGTACAAACATCAGAAGCTTTGGGAAATCATGAGGAATATGGGCTTTCCATCACATATAGTGCAGCTCATTAAAATGCTCTATCAAGACCAACAAGCAGCAGTCAGAATAGATGGAGAGACATCAGACTGGTTTTGGCATCAAGCAAGGAGTCCGTCAGGGATGTGTGCTGTCACCGTATTTGTTCAACCTGTACGCCGAAAATATAATGAGAAATGTAAGAGATGATATAAACAAGGAACAATATGATGCCCTAAACATCGGTGGTCATGAAATACCAGAAATTCGTTATGCTGATGATACAGTATTACTATCAACATCATAAAATGGTTTAGAAAACTTATTAACCTCACTCCAAAGAAATAGTGAAAATCATAACTTATTTCTTAACACAGCAAAAACAAAGATAATGCATACAAACAAAACTGCCATGGAGAAGGAAATATATGTTAATGAGGAAAGATTGGAAGTGGTGGAAAATTTCGAATATCTTGGGTCACTGGTTACCAACAATGGTGACACAATGAAAGAAATTAAACGGCGACTATCAATTGCTCTTCAAAGACTAAAACAACTGAATAAATTATGGAATTGTACAGATAGAATTACAAAGGTCAGATTTTTAAGAGCATGCATCTTTCCCATTGCAACATACGCCTGTGAGACCTGGACACTTACTAAACAAGCGGAACAGCGCATAAATGCATTTGAATATAAATGTTACAGACAGGTTCTAAGAATATCTTGGGTAAAGAAAAGAACAAATGCATCCATACTTCAAGAGCTGAATATTGAAGAGGGTTGGCTAGTAAAGACAATAAAACAAAGAAAATTGAAATATTTTGGTCACTTGAAGCGTCATGGAGGTCTAGAGAGAACAATAATGGAGGGGTATATGCCTGGGAAGAGAGGAAGAGGAAGGCCAAGGAGAAGATGGGTGCAGGATGTGGCAGATGATCTCCAGATGGGTGTATCAGACGCAGGACATCTTGCTCATGATAGGAAGGTTTTCCGGAGGGTTGTTATGGCAGCGAGGTTCCGCGAGGGACATGCTACTGAATGAATGAAATACGTATGTACGAGTATCTTTAAACACAGGAAAACAGGCCTACGGGCAACGTAATGTTAATCTTACATCAATAAAATTATGAGTCACAAATGCTGTGAACATTGTCATAAGTGACTCCACTGAAGGTAAAGGGACACGAGTTTAGAACTACCATAACAGCACCGAGGACATCCCCTTAAGTGCTCCGCCCTCCTCTTCTACAACAAGCGCAGAGTTCTAATTCTAATGGTACCAATAATAATCTGAGCGTGTGTCCTCCTCGCATCTAAGTGTTGAGCGCCGGACAGATCCAATGGTTACTCTTCGCTGTACCATTGTCTTTATCCTCTCGTGATCTATATGCGCCACTGCACTGTTTACTGGCTCTCAAAGGGCCTTTACAACGTCTAGTTTGTGATGTAATAATTTACTACAACTGGAAAAGGACGAGCCAGTCTCTCTGTAGATTCATTTTCCAACACACTGCATATAAAGTAGAAGTTAAATAAAGGACTGCTTTCCACCCCCGATCTGTCTGTCTGTCTGTCTGTCTGTCTGTCTGTCTGTCTGTCTGTCTGTCTGTCTGTCTGTCTGTCTGTCTGTCTGTCTGTCTGTCTGTCTGTCTGTCTGTCTGTCTGTCTGTCTGTCTGTCTGTCTGTCTGTCTGTCTGTCTGTCTGTCCGTCTGTCCGTCTGTCCGTCTGTCCGTCTGTCCGTCTGTCCGTCTGCCCGTCTGCCTGTCTGTCTGTCTGCCTGTCTGCCTGCCTGCCTGCCTGCCTGTCTGTCTGTCTGTCTGTCTGTCTGTCTGTCTGTCTGTCTGTCTGTCTGTCTGTCTGTCTGTCTGTCTGTCTGTCTGTCTGTCTGTCTGTCTGTCTGTCTGTCTGTCTGTCTGTCTGTCTGTCTGTCTGTCTGTCTGTCTTTTTAAGGCGGTGAAAACGTTTTATTTTTCAGTCCTCGTATGTAATTTAGTACAGGTTCTGTTCCGACCTCGTGACGTCTTCTGATTATATATATCTGGTTACCATGCAGCCTTTATCATATATCTAATTTCCGTGGTTATTAAATTTGACTGATATGTACATTTAATAACAACCAATCTTTTCCTTCATTTATACAGATGGCTTTGTGTTGAGAGACAGACGAAGTACATTGAAGTTCATAGCAAGCAAACGGACATCGCTTAGTACGGTAAAAGCCTGTTATATTATAGCACACCTTCTAATTTGAGAATGGAGGCGGAGGCAGTTACTGCTGCATTCCGCTGGCTTGAGAATCAATTGTACACACATTTCGTTATTGTAATTGACTCACAAAGTCATGCATGGTCCGTGCAGAGTGGCAAGCATCGATTCAGAGGTGCCGGGTAGTTAGCTTCCTTTGGATATTTCCCACAGGTGATGACGACGGGTTGGGAAACCAGCAGACAGATAGACTGACCTGTTCTGCACCACTTGGCGATGAACTGATGAATGACAATCTAGATGTTGTGAGGACCCTTTGGGAGCGAGTGATCAGTTTGAAGACACAAAAAGATAAACACGGTCTGAGGAAAATGGCGCTGACGGGAGTTACTAGGGAATCTGGCCGATGCTGAAAACTCAAGGGAAAGGCGAGATGAGTAGAGAATCAGATAGTTATGGTGCCATCGGATTTGAACTTTTCGCTTGCTGCCGAAAGTAGCAACGAAGGGCTTATGTGGGTGTCCCGAGTGCATCGATGTCGATTCTCAATTCAACATTCTTTTCCTAGATTGAGTAATGTGTTTTCTTCGTTAACTATTCTGTTCTTCTGTCAAAGCAACATTACTAATTAACGGAGAGGGGCGATATATTGAACTGTCAACGATTACCGCACTTGATTCTTGTCAAGATATGAAACCAGTATTTTTTTTTTCTCAACATTATATCAATGAGGACCGAGATGAACCTTAATTATAACTTGTTAAAATGTTACTTCAAAATGTCACCATAAGGAACAGATACACATGTTGATTAGTGTGAGTTGGTTGAGGCGTATGCTCTGTTGAGAGTTTAAACACAGTCGTAGCAGCAAAGGTGAAGAAGGAAGAGAAGAAAGCTAGCATAAAAAATAACGATAATGTATTTGAGGAGGAGGAGATGGAGAAAAAAACACAAATAGGGAAACGGAGGAGGATGAGGAATAAGGAGATTAGGAAAAGCAGGTGGATGAGGAGAAGATAAAGAATTCGATGATGATGATAATCACATTCTGGAAGTTTTTTTTTTTTTTTTTAAGGTTTTAAATTAATTTTATTGAAAGTTAAAATGGGTCTGTGTACAAAGCTGCGTGGTTTCTGTTTTATGCGTATATTATTTACAGGCGTCTGCAATGTGCGTATTTTGTTGTGTTCTTTCTATATGTTGCCATGTGTTTAGTATTGTGTTGCAGGTGTGTGCGTCATTTCAATATTTATACATTTATACATAGGGAGATTAACTGAGAAATCAGTTGGTTTATTATTAGAGTTAAGAGTTTGAAGTGTGCTTTTTATGCACCTGATAGGGAGTAGCGGGACAGGGCAAGGGAGGCAGACTAGAGTGGGCGGAAGGGAGGGGGGTAGGGTTGCAGTTGACATAACAATGCATCTTGAAACATATCACTTGATCTCAAATGAGCAATTTACATAAAGACATCCATAAAATAGAGAGAAGTATAGGAGAGTATTTGGGCATCTTATCATAGAGAAACAGATATGTATTTAGGCTATTAGAGAGTAGAGATAAGGAGGAGAGATAGAGAAGATTTAAGAGGAGAGATAGAGAGAAAGAGAGAGAGAGAGAGAGAGAGAGAGAGAAGAGAAGTAAGGAGGAGTAGTTATAGTATAACAGGGCTAACAGGAGGGAAGGGGAGGACAATATACATTTTGCAATGAGGAAGGGGACCTTATCTCACTTGATATAATAATGCATCTTAAAACATATCAATTGATCTAAAATAAGCAATTGAGGACATCAATAAAATAGAGAGAAGTATAGGAGAGTATTTAGGAATCTTATCACAGAGAAACAGAGATTTATGAGGTTAGTAGAGAGTAGAGATAAAGAAGGAGAGATAGAGAAGATTAAAGAGGAGAGAGAAGGGGAGAAGAGAAGTAACAATGAATAGTTAATAGATAATCAAGGAAAACTGGAAGGAAAGGAGGGGCAATATACATTTTGCAGTAGAGGAAGGGGACCTTATTCCGGGTCAAAAATTCTCATCAGTGTATGTTGGAAACGTTCCGCTATATGATTTCCAGGACATTTTATCCCTTCAAAAATTACATTACACCTATGAAACCATTAGTTGGACACGGTATTCTGCAAGTGCAGACAGAACTTTGGTTTCATCCTCTTTGGTCATTTTAGGAATTGTATTCAAAAATATCGCTCTGTAAGCATTAATTTGTGTATTTGTGTATTTGTGTATAGCAGTTTTTAAATTTTTAAGTGTCGTCTGTACTGCTGGGCAGGTGTAAAATAGGTGTTCTGTTTCTTTTTCATTTGTTGAGCATAGGCTACATGTTGTTTTCCTTGTTATTTTTGTTTTGGCTTTTCTCTTTATAGGGGTGATGTTAAAAATCAATCTGTATGTAATTTCTTTCACTACTGGTGTTATGTATGGTTTGTGTGTTGCAAACTGTCTATTCTACTCTGTGTCCCTGAATTTAAAACCCTGAATATCAATAGATATAGGATAGAAAATACGAGTTTTAGAATGTTTCATAATAGACATTTTAAAATGTTGCAAAGAGTCTATTCTACTCTTTGTTTCTGAATTTTAATTTTTGAATACCAAGATTTAATATGTTCTTTTAAAAGTGCTTATAACAGCATGTTAACTCAGAAAGTCAAATCTCTTTATTTACAACGGCGTGATTATAACCATTGAGAGGAAACAACGATCACTTGGTTTAATCACTGCCTGAAAAGAGCGGTTGCGAGAAAATTATGACAAGGTGAAAAGTCAATTTGGTTAAAGACGTAGATAGGCAGATTTAGGAGCGGAGAAAGGGTTAAGAGAACGACAGTGATGATCAGCCATGTTACGGAGAACATGTTTATTGGGTGGAAAATTATAGCCTGTCTTGTCTGCCATGGTGCATTTTAACAACAGTTATTGTCCTGGACATTTTTCCATGAATAATTGTTCATTGTAACAAACTTGACATCTTACAAGCAGCGGAAGGATTTTTTAGCTCTGCTGATTATACATAAATACCAGACAAATGTGTTAAGCAAGTAAAGTCAGCATTTAATTATATGATGCGGCAAATGCGTCAGCAAGTAAATACTATACAGTTTTGTCAAAATACAACTATAACGTTTAGTATTTCAGAGTTGCTCATCTGTCCTGTTCTGGGAATATAAATTGATACACAGAGATAATTATAGTGAGTGTTTATACGGCCCGATGATAGAAAGTTACTCTATGTAAGCTATAAAATAATGTAATTAATTAAAGACTGTTGTTGTACACAAGAGAGTTGAATGGTCGTAGACCACAGTGCAGATCAAGAAGACGGTATAGAAACAATATTCAAGCAGTCATACACACACTTACGTTATGTTATGTTATCACAGTCGAGGTCTTTGCACATTGGGCATCCCTATGGTGCTCAGCTCTCCGATCTTCAAGGCCCTATATAGATTTTTCCCATAAGGAGCTGGTTATAATATCTCCTGTCTTTACATCAAAGAAAGCTTAGCCTAATAAATGTCAGTGAAATATAGGGCTTGGAATGCTGAAGAAGAAAATGAAAAGGGATAGGTAATGCATAACGTTCCAAAGACCAAGTGTTCCTGTAATTCGTGACATCAAGATGGCGAGGAGTGAAGAGCTGTGTCACGGTGGATGATGGGTTTATTGTTTTGATACCGCCTTCCAAATCTGTATATTTTGAGATAGTCTAACGGGGATTTTCGGCTCTGTGGCTAAGTCGTAATGCCAGGGTGCCCGGTTCGATCCCAGCTGTGGGCCATGCGCCTTGTGTTGGTTTCGAACGTGATATCAGGGGGCCGACCCTACATGAAGCAATGGCAAACTACTGGACGTAAATTTGCCTAGAGAAACCACACAACAGCCAGGGGCTGCTGGGGTTGGTTCTGCAACGTCCTGTAAAGGATTCGCAACTAACCTAACGGGGATAGTTGTTATACAGTGCTATACTGAATTATACAACACTGCATTTCTCTAGGTGTGCATGCGTGTGTACCTCATAAATCGAATACATCTGGTTATAAGTCCATTAATCAGGTGCCGTTTCCAGAATAAAGGTTGACAGCAGTGCATTTCCAACACTCTCTGTCTATTGTTTTGGTATTAGACTCTCAAACTGTTGTTCGTCCATCTGTTGATGTCCTCCTACTTGTATCGTTGTCTACCTCTTCCTTTTTTTTTTCAACCTTGGATATGTTGCGAAAGTCAGAGAGGAAGAGATGAAGAGGGAGACCGAGGGCAAGAAGAAACTTGCCAGACTGACGTCATGGCCTGGAGGATCACCTTAGCCAGAAATGACTGAAGGCCGACGATACATACAGATGAGGTTATGACTATTGAGGTCATACTGCGTGGACATTAGGAAAACGTAGACGCGTGTACAGTATTACTTCTTTTCCGCATAGGACTGCAAGTTATCCCTGGCTGCCGTTGTCGTTACGGGTGTTCTAAATATAAATGTTTTGCAGGTTGAATGGGATATCTGGGAGCTGCCTTGTTGGTCTAGCGTCCAGATTGAGATTTGTGTATTCTTAGGATGGTGTGGTAAACCTTTAGGTAGTAGCCCAAAGGGCACAAACCAACTGATCGTACAGTACGGCAGCTGAGCCAAAGAACATGATTGATAGGCTGTATCATAGAGAATGTGCACAATGCCAAAAATAAGATAAGAACACAAGGATAAGAACACAAGGATAAGAACACAAGGATAAGAACACAAGGATAAGAACACAGGGATAAGGGTATACAGCATTGACCCAGCTATGTCATAGAGAATGTGCACAATGCCAAAAATGAGATCTCTCTGATGAGGGATTGTCAAACAAGGATAAGAACACAAGGATAAGAACACAAGGATAAGAACACAGGGATAAGGGTATACAGCATTGACCCAGCTATGTCATAGAGAATGTGCACAATGCCAAAAATGAGATCTCTCTGATGAGGGATTGTCAAACAAGGATAAGAACACAAGGATAAGAACACAAGGATAAGAACACAAGGATAAGAACACAGGGATAAGGGTAAACAGCATTGACCCAGCTATGTCATAGAGAATGTGCACAATGCCAAAAATGAGATCTCTCTGATGAGGGATTGTCAAACAAGGATAAGAACACAAGGATAAGAACACAAGGATAAGAACACAAGTATAAGAACACAGGGATAAGAACACAAGGATAAGAACACAAGGATAAGGGTATACAGCATTGACCCAGCTATGTCATAGAGAATGTGCACAATGCCAAAAATGAGATTTCTCTGATGAGGGATTGTCAAACAAGGTTAAGAACACAAGGATAAGAACACAAGGATAAGAACATAGGGATAAGAACACAAGGATAAGGGTATACAGCATTGACCCAGCTATGTCATAGAGAATGTGCACAATGCCAAAAATGAGATCTCTTAGATGAGGGATTGTCAAACAAGGATAAGAACACAAGGATAAGAACACAAGGATAAGAACATAAGGATAAGAACACAAGGATAAGGGTATACAGCATTGACCCAGCTATGTCATAGAGAATGTGTACTATGACACGTATTGCGTCTTCTGCTTAAGCCATTCATGATTTTCAGCCTCTTACCCATAGCTGAATCCAAAGCATTATACAGAGGGTGGTCTTTGCCTGCAGCTACTAAGGTAGGGCATAGCCTGTAGCACCTTTAGCCTATCTGCAATAGTCGTCAATGCAAGTATGTATAGGGCGCACATGATCAGGGTGTCTTTCGTACATCCCAGGATCACCCGCATAGCTTCATTCTGTATGCGCTCCAGTTTCACTAGCTGACTCTTCAAGACAGTGAATAATCCCAATCCATAATCAGTCATTAAGACGATTAAGTGATGGTATAGTGTGAAAAGCATTATCTGTTCCATTTCCACTGCTGCCATAATATTTAGTGCATTGAGACTTTTTTGGGCCCGTGTCACAACCTCCTTTATACGATCCCTGAAAGACAAGCTTCAGTCAAATGTAATTCCCAAGTAACTCTGTCTGTTGTCATTTTTGGTGTCTTGCCATTTATTTTGAGGCATGGAACATCAGCTCTCACAATTATATTGTCTAAAGAACACCACAGGACAGTTGCCTTTTCTGGGTTGATTACATACATCACTCGTTCACTAGTCGAACACCTTTTCTAATGTCGCCTGTAACGCATGAGCTATTTTATTCCGATCTATCCTCTGCATTTATGCGAGAACATCATCTGCAAATGTCAATATTCTGCTAACTCTAGGTGTTTAAGGTCCGCAAACTTGCTATTAAAAAAGCTGAAAAGCACAGGTTAAACTGCAGATCCATGTGGTAGTCCTTGGGCTAAAATATAGGGTTCAGAGGTCCATGAACCCAGGTCGAGAGGTAACCTACGAGAATACATAACATCTGCAATCCAGTTAGCCACAAAAGGACAGATTTCATTCTACGTGCTGTCATCAAGATACTATATCTGACTCTGTTGTAAGCATCTTCTAAATCAAGTGCCGCTACAACCGTTTCCTGTCTGTTCTGGAAACTTTCGAAGGTTTCAAAGGCAAAAGTGACTGCAGTTAACGTCCCAAACCTTTAGAAGGAGCTTTTTCTGTGCAGCTTACCCGCCCACCACTATCCTCTCAGGCACTCTACTAAAAGTGTGTTGTAGGGTTTTGATCCTAAAGCCGCAGCCTTAAACATTATATATATATATTTTATATATATATATATATATATATATATATATATATATATATATATATATATATATATATATATATATATATATGTATGTATGTATATATATATTACATGATTTCTGAGGAATAGTAGACTGTCTTCGCCTATCACACAGTGAGTATATACATCTAAGCTAACTAGTAACGTCCATAAAGTGGATCCTCTTCGATAGATCCACGGGAATATCAGTCTTTCTCATAATGTTTCCTCTAAAGGATTGCAGTCTGCATTGCTGACATCTCAAGAATACGATTCAGACAGGTACAAATCCTAGTTTCCTGCCCACTGTTAATGGGGCAACATAATAAAGTTACAAATTAACCTTTAGTTCAGTGTGAGTGAGTAAAATGTATGTGTCAGTAGTTTTCAACCTTCTTAGTGTCGCGACCCTTCAATACAGTTCCTCGTGTTGTGATGGACCCCCTCCTCCACCCCCCTCCACCCCCCCCCCCCCCCAACCATAATTTTTTTTTCGTTGCTACTTCATAACTTACTGTACATGTGTTTTCCGATGGTCTTAGACGACCCCTGTGAAAAGGTCTTTACACCCCCCTCCCCCGCTCCACCCCGCGCACCCCACAAAGGGGTGGTGATGCACAGGTTGCGAACCGCTGGTTTAACGTCTACTCTCTTGTCTTTCATTTCAGCATGCAAAGAATTAGTCTGTTTTACATCTTGCCTTCGACGCCAGTTTTGATTGTTTTCTCACAAGCAGCCATTACGTACATTTATGTTCAAAATATGTTTCTACTACTTTTCAGTTTATTTTATGTTTATTCTTCAGGGTAGCGTACACTTTCAAGCAAACGTTGACAATGGTGACAGACGAAATTGTGTATTAACATTGATGAGGCGCTAAGACACTTTACATTTATTTCTGAATACAGAGAACTGTGCAAGAGAGAGAGAGAGAGAGAGAGAGAGAGAGAGAGACAGAGAGAGAGAGAGAGAGAGAAAGAGAGAGATAGAGAGAAAGAGATAGAGAGAGAAAAAGAGATAGAGAGAGAGAGAGAGAAAGAGAGAGAGAGAGAGAGAGAGAGAGAGAGAGAGAGAGAGAGAGAGCATCGTCCAAAGCTATTGGCTCAAGAACTGTACAAGATATTAGGTTTAATAACAAGATCCAGCCTCAGTAAGAATGAAACAAATTTAGCTTGTATATTCATGACTCTCGACAACGGTTGGTCTATTTTCCACCTTTCTTTACTAGAACATCCTCTCTCGTTTAATTTAATATGGTATTCACTACATTTTCTTTCCAAATTAATATTTCTGTAGGATTAAATTTTTCTGCTATATGTATAATTATCGTCTTTTTCTCTACATCATATACAAATGTACTGTGCACATATCTCTTCAAGGTTGCTGTTGTTGAATTTGTTTTTAGAGACAGTAACTGAAACGTTTGTTTGTTAGTACATTCAGTCTGTAAATTACGATTGACTGTTTATATATATATTTTGTTACTCTTTCAAAGTCTGCTGTTATGCACAATTATACAAACTGAGTATATAAATGCATTTTTTACAATGTTTACGTCACCTATTTCAACCACTGTCAGATCCATCTCCAACGCAGCCATTATCCAATATAAATTTTATTATATTTCGCATTCAACAAAAGCATGTACATTTTTCATACTTTTCTATTCCGGTCTGGCATACGTCAGGCACCAACACTACTACCAGGCATGCAGTAAAACTAACAACAACACTACTACCAGGCATGCAGTAAAACTAACAACAACACTACTACCATGCACGCAGTAAAACTGACAACAGCACTACTACCAGGCATGCAGTACAACTAACAACAACGCTACTACCAGGCATGCAGTAAAACTAACAACTATACTACCACCAGGCATGCAGTAAAACTAACAAAAAAACTACTACCAGGCATGCAGTAAAACTAACAACAGCACTACTACCAGGCATGCAGTAAAACTAACAACAGCACTACTACCAGGCATGCAGTAAAACTAACAACAACGCTACTACCAGGCATGCAGTAAAACTAACAACAGCACTACTACCAGGCATGCAGTAAAACTAACAACTGCACTACTACCAGGCATGCAGTAAAACTAACAACAACGCTACTACCAGGCATGCAGTAAAACTAACAACAGCACTACTACCAGGCATGCAGTAAAACTAACAAAACGCTACTACCAGGCATGCAGTAAAACTAACAACAACACTACTACCAGGCATGCAGTAAAACTAACAACAGCACTACTACCAGGCATGCAGTAAAACTAGCAACAGAACTACTACCAGGCATGCAGTAAAACTAACAACAATACTATTACCAGGCATGCAGTAAAACTAACAACAGCACTACTACCAGGCATGCAGTAAAACTAACAACAATACTATTACCAGGCATGCAGTAAAACTAACAACAGCACTACTACCAGGCATGCAGTAAAACTAACAACAACGCTACTACCAAGCATGCAGTAAAACTAACAACAACACTACTACCAGGCATGCAGTAAATCTAACAACAGCACAACTACCAGGCATGCAGTAAAACTAACAACAACACTACTACAAGACATGAAGTAAAACTAACAACAGCACTACTACCAGGCATGCAGTAAACTAACAACACTGCTACCTGGCATGCAGTAAAGCTAACAATAACACTACTACCAGGTATGCAGTAAAACTAACAAGACTACTTTCAGGTATGTAGTAAAGCTAACCATAACACTGCTTCCAGGCCTGGATTTAAAAAAAAAACAGCAATACTTTCAGGCAGGCAGAAAAAATAACAACACTACTATGTGGCATACAGTAAAACTAACAACAACACGCATTCCTATTGCCCTGTTTGTTCTCTTTACTGAAAGCTAACGTAAATATTCCAAAGGCGAAGCATCAAGTTAGTAGCATTTACAGTCAATTTGGCATTTTTTTCTGACGTATTATGGTAATTTTTTTTTCTACTTTACACAATTATATATGGCAATGTGATAACAACGCACTTAACACCAACAGATGCAAATAGTTTTCACACAATATTCATTAATTGTGTTCAATAATTAACGCTAGATGACTTCCTGTTTAATATGGCGAATAGGGTGGCTGGCCGGTTAAGTCACGAAATGATTTTGCTTATGGCCATGGTCTACTGGCACATTTTCTCCATAAATGGATTAGGGTCCGCAGGTTTTGTTGCAGAACTGTTGAGCTGCGTGCTTGGTGAGGCACTGTGAGCTATAGATTTCATGTGCTATGTTTTATTTTTTGTCTGTGAAAAGCAATTTTAGGTTTAGAACAGCACTTACAATGGCGGACGGTAGGTTACGACCAGACTGGTGTCGCTGTATGCAGTACTGAACGTGTAAACTGCAGTTTGTCTTGTTTGACTACTTCCATGAAATGTTATTCTGGTGGCGGACTGTTAGTTTTGGCAAATCTGGGCTCAGCCTTATGCAATTTGTTTGAGTGTGCCAGTTCTAAGACTGATAAGTTTTGCAGTAGTTTACAAACTGGAAAGTGGGGAGCATTATTCGTGATATCCGCGGGCACAGGAATTGAACATCTAAATGATGACTCGTTGCCTGTGAAGCTGTAACCTCGACAAAATACTAAAATTAATTAGAACATCTCCATTCTAAATGATTATCACACAGGAAGATCAGCCCTTCTTCCCATATGTCCGACTATCGATTGAGATTCTTCGAAGTCAGATTCCTATCAGTTCACCGTCGCTTTTCACGCTACAAGACCTGCTCTTCCATATATTTCTGCCGAACCACTCTGGAATCTTTGAACGTCAGATTCATATCAGAGCTTTGTGTTATCAAGAATACAAGACCTGCTGATTACCGGCGTTCCGTAGGAAGTGTCATTTTTAAAAACACATCACGTAAAGGGTCCTTCTTTTTGCTGTCTAGAAGAAGCCAGACAAGAAACGTGTCACATATATCAGACGTGTGTTGACGACATGTGTCTGGCTGGAACTATCGAAGGGTGTAAGCTATTTAGCAAATCCTCATAATGGATTGTAAATTTATAAAAATAAAACGTGTTAGTCTATGTCTATATATATATGTATGTTTATATGTGCGTCATACGTGTGCATATGTGAGTATGGTATTTATGTAAGAGAGTGTGTAAATATGAGTGTGTGTGTGTGTGTATGTATGGATATGTATGAATGATGTGTGAGTGTGTGGATGTTTGTGCATAAATTTGAATATACGAGTGTATGTGCGTGGATGTGATATAAGGCATATGTGGGCGTGTTGTGTATGAATGTTTCCGTGTGTGTATTAGTGGATGTATGGGTAAATGAATCAGTTTTTGTGTGTCTTTGTGTGTGCGTGTGTATGCGTCAGTCCGTGTGCGTGTGTGTCTCTGTGTGTGCGTGTGTCTCTGTGGTGTTTGCTTGTGTGTGTGTTTCTCTGTGTGTGTCTGTAGTTGTGTCATTGGGTGTGTCTGTGTGTAAATGTGTGTGTCTGTATTAACTTTGTGTGTGCCCGTTTATGTGTCATTGTGTGTGTGGCTGTATTTGTGTGTCTGTGTACGTGAGTGTGTTTTTATGAGTTTCTGTTTATGTTTGTATGTCTTTCGGTGTCTTTCTGTGTGTGTCTGTGTATCAGCGTGTGTCTGTGTTTGTCTGTGTGCGTCTATGTGTGAAACTGTGTGTATGTCTATGTGTGTGTCTGTGCATATGGATGCGTTATGTGCCTGAGAAGTCTGTATTGGTGTCTGTGTCTGTGGTGGTCTTTGTGTGTCTGTGTGGGTCTGTGTATGACTGTGTGTGCGTATGTGTCTGTATATGTGTGTGTGTGGCTGCGTGTGTCAGTGAGTGTGTGTGTCTGAATTATGTCTGAAGGTTTGTCTGTCTGTGTGTGTCTGTGAGTGTGTCTCTGTGAGTGTGTGTTTCTTGCAAGTATTCGCCAGTGTGTGTCTGTGTGTATGTCTGCGTGTGCGTATGTGTGTGTGTGATGTGAGTGTATGAGTGTGTGTGTGTGTATTTTTATGTATGTACGTATGCATGTAAGTGGGGCCATATGTATATGTGTGTGAGGCTTCAGTGAGTAGGTGGGTTTGCGTATGTGTATGGGTAATTATGTGCGCGCGTGAATGTGCGCATGCATTTTAACACCCACGCTTTTGTGTTTTTTCTTGATATTCATTATATGCATATTATTTTATGATCATGACATGTTTTATTATTAAAATACAACTGCTGTGCGAAAGATAGGTGTTTGGAAATACCGAATGTAAGACGAGCCTGAGTGCCCAATTTGTGACACTTTGCAAAAAAAGTTCGTTCGTTCGTTCTCGTGCTAAAACACAAATAAATGCCGATTGACAGAAAAGGTGCACTCGGAAACAAACTACGCGAGGTAATGAAGAAAATACAGTGTGTCAATTTTATTTTACAAGGGATTGTACGTGTGTGAGCTTGCGTGTGAGATGTGGCTGTGGGTGTGTGAGTCTTCACTTGTTTAAGTGTGAGCTGTGGGTGTGTGAGTGTGTGTCAATTCTCGCGCGCGCGCGTGTGTGTGTGTGTGTGCGCGTGTGTGTGTGTGTGTGTGTGTGCGCGCGCGCCCGCGTGTGTGTGTGTGTCTTTATATAGGACATAATAATGTCCTAAATAGCCAGCATCAGGATCGTATATTATGCCCCTTCTAGAAGTGTGTGATATGACTGATCTCAGCAAATATTGATTTTCAATGCCCATGCTTAAGTTTGTTGCACGAATTCTTCTATTTTAAGTTGAGTTAAGCTAAGAACTGGTACTACAACTCTAAGAACATTCCAGTAATGGCTTCGTCGTAGAGTTTCGGCCAGAACCCTTGTACACTTCCCCTTGCGCCATTTTCTTCGCATCGTAATTATCTGTTGGCACTTCTGCATTCTTCACTGGCGTCCAAAGGTCCTTGACCATACCTAGCTTATAACCCAACAACCAGTGGTGCACCATGATCTAATCTTTCTGCCTACATCGATGCTAGGGGAGAGTGTCACAATCACACGTGTGCTCTCGAACTACAAACATTACAAATACTTCTAGCACAACCGCCAGCATGTCACACTAATCTAGATGCTATCTCCTTGTAGAGTGCCCGGAAATTAGAAAGCTGGTCAACTAGTAGGTAGGGAAATGTGCGACAAAAGAGGAGCCGGATATGCCAGTCTCATGCCACCAAAAGAAAAGGATCATTAAATCAGTCAGAAAAAAATCCACCAACCCTAATACAAGACGACTACTTATATAGACAAATCAGAACAAGGCACTATTGTTCGCCTCAAATCAATCAGGGCACAGCCGATTACGCAGCCATGTGCAATTGATAACCTTGATGAGGGGAATTTCCGCATGGGTTTCCTACCGACGTTATTAAGCTAAAAATAGCTTTAGTGAGGATTATAAGAGAACATAAAGACTCGCAAAAGCTTGGGGTATTTGAACAGTGCTAGTATGGTAGTCTGGTAATCTGGTAGTACTAGTATGACAGCCCGAAGGACCCAGAACGAGAATTTAAAGGACGAGACAAAGCTCTTGTCAGTTAATGTTTCTCAGCCAGAGTGAAAGGTTGTGTTCGAGAGGAGCGAGAATGTGATATTGTTTACATTGAAACGTGGAGGAAAGTTTGAATCGAAGAGATGACAGCCTAGCCAGAGGTTAATCAAGTCGACACGCAACCTGATGGTGGAACTTAACTGCCAGCTGTCAGACATGCCTGCTCAGAGCCTGTGTTTGTGACGTGTATGTAACATCAAGATTGCACGGTAACGAACGTGAACATCTGAAATGTATGGTATAGCAGAATTTCTGTGAATGTTTGACCATGCTGAAGAGTAGCTGACAGTGACTAAAACAGGTTCTCTTTTGGATGAATAATTGGTATGAACTGCGAGGCTCTCTCTTCATTACTATCTGTGTGCGTAAACTCGTCATCTATGTGAGAAACATCATTACACCCTAGGCAACAGCTAGCCCATCGAGGACACAACTTTGCAATAGCTAAAATGGGTGCTTATGGGCAGCTATTTTGTTTTATGCCTTTTTATCCCCCAATAAAGCATAGGCCCTCAGGCAGCTCACGCTAAGTCGTTCTATTCTTTGCTAACGCATGCAGCTCTTCCCATGTCCTCTCTATCTTTTTAACTTCACTCTCTAGCTCCCTTCTCCGTGTGTGTGTGTTTTTTTTTTGGGGGGGGGGGGTGGGGGTTCCTTCCTTTATTCCTATGCCCCTGTGGTTCCAGTGCAAAGACATTCTAGTTCTATTGCTATCTGTTTCCTCAACTTGTGTCCTATCCAACGCCAGCGTCTTTACTCCACCTCTTGGTCCGTTGGAACCTGCTTTGTTGTCTCACAAAGCTCTATATTATTAATTGTATCACACCAATTACCCCCCCCCCCCCCCCCCCTTTTTTTTCCATTCTGCACAGGCACCAGTTAATGAATGGTTGTAGTGTATTAGTAATTGCCTTAGTTGTTCTCTATACAACAGTACTTATTTGACATTAGAATTATAAATCTTCAGTTTAGTTTTT
Source organism: Candidula unifasciata (assembly GCA_905116865.2). Lineage (NCBI taxonomy): Eukaryota > Metazoa > Mollusca > Gastropoda > Stylommatophora > Geomitridae > Candidula > Candidula unifasciata. Next base: position 421,724 of record CAJHNH020000757.1, read on the forward strand.
CTTTTGATTTCTTTTGACCTCCACAAATTCCATATTGCTATGAAAGCTCCTCTTGCCTTTTGTTTTCGTATTTAAATATCTCTATCTCTCCCCCATCTTTATCTACATTTCTGCATATAGGTGTACGATAATTGAATCAGTCAGAAAACCACCATCCCCACAACACATGACAAGTATTTTACCATGGACAGATCAGAGCAAGAAACTATTCTGCGCCTCAAAACAGGGCACATGTAACTGATACCTAAGATTGGTGTTGGTGGGTAGCTATGTGCCCATGTGGAATTCTGACATGGACAGCAGAGCACATACTTATGTAAAAGGTTAGGGGACAGGTTTTAAGCCAAAATTAACAACAGTAGAAAGTAAACTCTACAGTAGACTAAATAAACGGAAAACAACAACTGAATACATAGACAGCTTATTTCAGGCGAACGGATACTAAAAGAAGAAGCGTACTCTGCCAAATGTCACCAGTAGCTCTCTACCTATCTCAGCTAAAAAAAAAAATTCATATGCATAAGCAGCGTTTTGATGAGTATACCCAGGTATAGGCTAATATAACTTTGTAAAGGCTTATACCAGCTTTAAAATAACATAATTTACAGTTTATTGTTGTTTAACAGTGCGGCGTCCGTGGCTAAGGCGTTGCGAGTCCGACTCGTAAGCCAGCATACCGCGATCGAAACCCAATGCAGGCTGCGTGGATTTTTGTCGTGGTATGGGAGATCGCAGGTCGACCCAGCCTAAAATGGGTACCAGGATGGGCTGTCCTGGGAAAGTAAAGACAGCCGGCGTAATGCTGACCACATTACCCACCGAGTGCTGATGGTCTGTAAAAATATAGGACGCTCTGCCCATATGCCCGATGCGCCGAAAGGCGTGAAAAGGGATCTTTACTTTTTTTACTTACTTATTGTTTAACAGACGCTCGTCTGTGGATCGAAACATCGTAAGTTCATGCGCTGCGGAACAGGACTTTTTTTTTTTTTTTTTGCTCTTGGGTCGACCCAGCCTTGAGTGGGGACCAGGTACAGTCATAGGAAGTAAACGCGACATGCGAGATAATGAACCCATCACCCACCAAGTGCCGATTGGTCTATAAAATACAGGTCCATCTCTATATTACCCTTACGCCTAAGGGCATGAAACAGGGTTCATCAGTTACTTCTCGTTTAAATGCGACTTCTTATAATTCAATATTCTAAAAAGATTTTTTTTTTTAATCTGTCTAAAAAAATGGTGCATAAGACAGCGGTATACACACAATAATCAGAACAAGGAACACCAGTGTTCTAATTGTAATAAGTAATGGCGATACCCGTTAACTTTCCATAATTAGTCCAGGAGATCGCAATGTATTGCACACAACTGACCCAGGTACTAACTGTCCATGAGATAGCAATATACTGCACATAACTAGCAAAGGTACTAACTGTCCATGAGATAGCAATATACTGCACATAACTATCACAGGTACTAACTGTCCAGAGATAGCAATCTGCTGCACACACAACTGGCACAGTTATTACTGTCCATGAGACAGCAATTTGCTGCACACAACTGGCCCAGGTACTAATTGTCCATGAGAAAGCAATCTGCTGCACACAACTGGCCCAGGTACTAATTGTCCACGAGAAAGCAATCTGCTGCACACAACTGGCCCAGGTACTAATTGTCCATGAGACAGCAATCTGCTGCACACAACTGGCCCAGGTACTCACTGTCCATGAGATAGCAGTCTGCTGCATACAACTGGCCCAGGTACTCACTGTCCATGAGATAGCAGTCTGCTGCATACAACTGGCACAGGTACTCACTGTCCATGAGATAGCAATCAATCTGCTGCACACAACTGGACCAGGTACTCACTGTCCATGAGATAGCAATCAATCTGCTGCACACAACTGGCCCAGGTACTCACTGTCCATGAGATAGCAATCAATCTGCTGCACACAACTGGCCCAGGTACTCACTGTCCATGAGATAGCAATCAATCTGCTGCACACAACAGGCCCAGGTACTAATTGTCCATGAGATAGCAATCTGCTGCATACAACTGGCCCAAGTACTAACTGTCCATGAGAAAGCAATCAGCTGCTCATAACTGGCCCAAGTACTAACTGTCCATGAGACAGCAATCTGCTGCATACAACTGGCCCAGGTACTAACTGTCCATGAGATAGCAATCTGCTGCATACAACTGGCCCAAGTACTAACTGTCCATGAGACAGCAATCTGCTGCATACAACTGGCCCAGATACTAACTGTCCATGAGATAGCAATCTGCTGCATACAACTGGCCCAGGTACTAACTGTCCATGAGATAGCAATCTGCTGCATACAACTGGCCCAGATACTAACTGTCCATGAGATAGCAATCTGCTACATACAACTGGCCCAGGTACTCACTGTCCATGAGATAGCAATCTGCTACATACAACTGGCCCAGGTACTCACTGTCAAGAGATAGCCATCTACAGCACACAACTGGCACAGTTAGTAACTGTCCATGAGAAAGCAATCTGCTGCATACAAATGGCCCAGGTACTAACTGACCATGAAATTGCAATTTGCTGCACACAACTGGCCCAGGTACTAACTGTCCATGAGACAGCAATCTGCTGCACACAACTGGCCCAGGTACTAACTGTCAATGAGATAGCAATCTGCTGCACACAACTGGCCCAGGTACTAACTGTCCATGAGATAGCAGTCTGCTGCATACAACTGGCCCAGGTACCCACTGTCCATGAGAAAGCAATCTGCTGCATACAACTGGCACAGGAGTTAACTGGACATATCGATATCTGGCTAATAGATACTATCAAGGGTAATACAGACATAGGCTACCACCCATACACTCAAACCTACAAACACACACCCACCCACCGACACACACACCGACACACACACCCACACACACGTACGTTGGCGCACACTCACAGAGACAGAGAGGTGTCCATAGAATAGTCAATAGCACAAAACATAGTAGACAGGTTTCCTTAGAAGATCTTAATAGTATATTTGTCACTTAAAATAACTGGTCATTTGGCGGGAGTGCATTCGAATTTTAAGGGCGTTAACCCTGGTAGCCATTTCATGTACTCCACACTAACAGCAACAGGTTTCAGCTTGAATTATCTGGTCGTTTTCTCAATAAGCGTAGTAATTTTCCGGGTACTGGAGCAGTGTTGACATTTTAACCTACAAACAGAAGATGGTAGAGAAACGTGTCATAATTTACCACATTTATAAATAGTGTTTAAATTCAGCTGCAGGTGATTTGGTAGAAGACTGCTTTGCACTGATTTCTACAACAGTATAAGCGTCAAAACGTTCAGTAAGAAATAGCAAGCTAACAGTAATTGAAAGTGTCCCTACAACCATAGCGATTAGTAAATATTTTAACTTATACGCCTTAGGAATCAAACTAATAAAGAAAAACAAAACTAACTACAGAAAGGGTTTTAATACAACTTATATTGAAAGATTACTGCATCGTTGAATTACAGCTAATGTACATTGTTATGAAGAAATCTGTTAAAAAAAAACTATAAAACACACACACACACACACAGACACACGCACACACGCACACACACACATAAACACACACACACACAAGCTGGGACCACAAAACGTAGATAACAGACATATGAAATATGTCATTGTTTAAAAGCGAAGGTCCGCTTACAAAGCACATCTTGAAAATATTTTAGAGTATTAGACCATTTTCCACGCCTTAAGGCGTCTTGGCATGTAAGGCCTAGAACTGTATTTTATAGTCCAGTCTGCAACTGATGGTGTTGATGTGTCCGCACTACTCTAGTCGTCTTTACTTCCCAGGACTTTACCTGGTACCCATTTAATACTGTGTCGAACTGGAAGCAAAATATTTTTTATTATAGTATCCACGTCCATAACATTCTCAGGGTTTAGTTTCATCAGAAAACAACATCTGTCGTGGAGTGAACAGCCAACCCTACACTGTGGACTGTTCGTGATGCTGACTTCCCTAAGCGGGCACGTCACATTTCAATTTAAACCCGTGCGGGTGGTATATAGTCCCTTATATTGATATATACCTCTATCTTGTGAATAATCATTTCTAGACCCTCTAGTTGTTTTGAGAAGTCTACATTTTGAAACTTGCAACTGTGGAATGAATTTTTCTTGAGTATAATTCAGAAATTCTTGTAAGCCTCTTTACTCCTCGGGCACGTATACAGGGACTTCTTTCATAGAAACGCCAAGCTTAGTCTGAGCGGGCATTCTTGTGCCAAACTTCTTAGGTGTCGGAAGACTTTGTATTTCGCTCCTCAACTTTGACGCTTTCAAAGTACCTGTTAATACTTGAAGGATTCCTAAGTTTGGGTAAATTGATTATAGTTTACGAGTACCATGATATATGACTCTTTAAAGTAGGCCACTGCTGCAGGGAAGGAAAATACAGCTGTGTGATCGCACAGAACTGGGCCGTTCTTGATATCCAGACACTCTTGGCCTTAAATCAAACCTTTCCCTTCACAGGCAAACTAGCTTGTGCCGTACATAACACACACCATTGTAAAAATATTAAATACAACAAGTTGATTATTCTCTAGCCAAACGAAGGAGTTGTATAGACTAACAAACATTTGTAAACTGGGTCATTCTGCATTCGGCTAGGCGGTGACGTTAGTGCTCGGCACTCTGAGTCAAAGGTTAACTTTAGCACGACAACATTGAGTGTGTAGTCGGCAGCTTGTGGAGAGATGAAATATATTCATGTACGAACAGGATGGAGTGTGTGTTTGCGGGTGCAAATGGAAAGGTGGAATGAGGATGTGCTCTGTGTAGTAATATCTATCTATCTCCACCATGTACCATATCTTCTATCTGGTTACTGACTTACTGACAGAGAAATGAAAGGGGACATGGTCTCCTGTTCTTGAGAGTATACTCTGAGTGACTAGATAGGGTAGCAGAAGATAAGTTGAGCTGGTATGTGCATCTTAAGATGATTACTAATTCTGAGTTCTTTCCTGACAGGATGAAATCTCCTTAGAAGTCAGGCTGACGAATCACAGTCCAACCAGCAATCACCAACCCATAACCAGCAATCACCATCCCATACCATTCCTATCACCAATCCTACCCAAACCCCTACCTATTGTTGGCAGAACATCAACATGGCAGGAGTTTGTGTGTGAGTTCCAGGGGCTGAGTGACAGTCTTGCAGGCCACCTATGTCATCAATTCAAGGAATCCTTTTTCAGAGCTTGTGTGTGAGTTCCAGTGGCTGAGTGACAGTATTGCAGGCCACCTGTGTCATCAACCCAAGGAAGTCTTCTCCAGGAGCTGTGTTGGGCTCCAGTGTGGTTCCTTTGTCCTCAAATGTGAGACGATCAGTGGGTGCCAGATCAACCAGAGAGAAAAGCAATCTATTGAGTCAGCCGGTTCAAGTCACCATGGACTGAGGGGAGCAGAGACCTACCATTTTGGTTAAGTACATCTAGGATGACCTACATTCTCTCTGTCTATGCTTACCTTTAGTTCACCGTGATGAAATATGTACTTGTCTAGGAACTAACTCTGGCTGTTTCAACAATATTTGCTGTGACCATTAAGTCATGAACTCCTTTCGCTGGAAACCATCTTGATTGTCCTTATATATATATATATATATATATATATATATATATATATATATATATATATATATATATATATATATATATATATATATATATATATATATATATATATATATATATATATATATTGAAGATATTACATGCATTCTCAGAAATTTTCATGGCTGACTTGGGTGTCCCTGTTTCACCATTCTAACTGTCTAGCTTTTATATGTGTTTGATTAATCAGTGTAATCTGTGTTAACATGGCTATGATAGTATACTATTATAACCTAGGAGCTAGCTTTTTTTAGTAGTGGGGGTGTCCAGCCAAGTGTGCCTAGGAATATTAGATATTCTGTAGTGCTAGAGCTTGAGTTGCCCTACTCCTGAAATAAGTTAGGCGTATATTGGCCACGGGATCTCCCTTAGAACAATACGAGCCAACGCCTCAACATTATTATTTCAGAGTGCTGTTTGTTCTTAAGGAGGAAATTCCTAAATCAAGCACGGGGCATGTGCGGTATGTGACAACATCATAAGCTAAAACCGCTACCTAGATTACTATATACATTGCCATATGGTTGCAGTTGGGTTTATTTATAGTTGTCTGAGCGTGAGCGCGGGTAAAGCGCTGACGTGTAAAGGGAAGGGGTGGGGTGGGTGTGTGATGCGCGTGCAATGTGCTGGCCTCCGTATATGTTTAACTCTCTGCATAATCAGTTCTCTTGCACTGACCACTTTATCCAGGAGAGCCTTCACCGAGTCCGCTTTATCATACGTAGCTCACCGGGGAGACGATTGGCAGCGTCTAATCCAAGCCTGCTCATTATCAGTATCACGAATGATTTGGGTTCATTCATTCATTGTCCTGCTGTGTTATAAAATCTTACTTAGGGCCGGCATTCTATTTTTTCATTCCTTTCTTTCCTGTGCAATCGGTTCAATATAATAGATGAAATCCAGTCCAGCAGCTTCGGCCTCTCTCACCATGCGCGTCTTAGGGTTTCCTTTGGGCTTTCTCGCCTCCTAAATTGCTATATCCAATTTTAATGCCTGTTTTGGCGATTCTCTGCTGTTTCTTCTAAAGATGTGTCCACTGTAGCACTATCTTCCAGGTCTTATAAAATTCCTGAGTAACAAAATAAACATTGATGTCTCGCTCCTAATTTGAGTCCAATCCAGCGATGCCAGCCACACAGCGCTTAGTTGCTAGAACTCTTGTTTCTGTTTTATGGAACTGTTCTGGTCAGTAGTACTTCGAGCTACACCACAGCCATCAGAACGCAGACGTTTCAGCCTCCACCTCCATTCTTTTTCCATTCTGGATGCTGTATTTATGGGTTCTCTTTTAAACAACATGTCGGTTTACTTTTGCACTTAAACACCCACCCAGCCTACTTACACCTATTTACAGATCCCTCTAGATATATAATAAAATAAATTGGGCGTTAACTTACATTCATCATCTCTTGCACCAGTGCCTCAGTTTCGCCATCTATCCATTCCCGGTACTATCGGTCCAATGTAACTGTCACCCTTTGCCCTCTCGGTTGGGGACATTCTCTGCTGCAAGTTTAAAGTATAGTTTTATCTGTAGCACGCTTTGTCTTATTTTTAGCGTTCACTGCCTGTAATGACTGGTGAAACGTTCCGCTTGTTCATCCACTTCCTAAAATTTTGTCTTCTTATAGAAATTTGATTTTGCGTGCACATCCGTTATACATATCTGACTAAAGAGGGCAAGTCACAAATAGTAGATGAAAAAAAAATTTAAAAAAAAAAACAAACAACAACAACTTGAAAACCGTTCATTTTTACACGTACACTGTCCCTTTTTTTTTAACATTATTTCCACCAACAGTGATGCACTTGTCCCATCATTTTATCAGTCTTTCTAAACCTGCTACATAGAACCGCGTGATCTGTTTTGTAAACCACATTTTCATTCACTTCACGTTCAACTTCCGTGTCATTCGCGAAATGTCTCCCGTCAAGGCGGGTTTACAGTGGACTAAAAAGGTGGAAATCGCTATGCGCTAAGTCGGGGCTATAAGGTTGATTTTCCAGAAGTTCCCATTCCAGATGGGTAATGTTCTCATAAGTTAAATGAGCCGTATGTGGGCTGGCATTGTCACGAAGAAGTAGTGCTCCTCTAGTCAGCAGGCCCGGACTTTTTCTTTGAATTCCATTATGAAGCATCGATAGAACTTTATAGTATGAATCAGCACTCATATGGTCATCTTTTTTTTTTTTTTTTATTTTGTTCAAAGCACTCCTTGACAATCCCATAACACTCTCAGCATAACCTTCCAAGCTGATGGTGTAACCTTGAATTTGTTAACACACTGCGTAGAAGGATGTCTCCATTGCATTTAAGGAAGATTAGATTCTGGCTGGTAGTGATGCACCCATGATTCGTCGACAGTAATAAGCCTGTTTAGCATGTCTTCTCTTTCTTCTGCGTATCGACTGAGATGCTGCAGGGACAGGCCTAATCGGTTCATTTTGTGTTCGTCCGTCTGGGTACCCACCTTAAGCACACTTTCTTAAATTTCAATCGATCATTCATTATGATGAATGCTGAACAAAGGGTGGGCACCCTGTTGCAGCTGGTATAGAGTCAACCATTACTCGTCTGTCACATCTAATCATCTCCACTCACTGCACTGGTGCGTCAGTTGCAATCTCATCAGGACGAACCGATTGGACGTTAGAGCGTCTTTGAGATTTTTTTTTTTTTTTTACATAGCTATGCACCGCTTTACGTCATAAACATTTGTCAGCATAAACAGGAAACATTTCAATACCCTTGTAAATGCTCTTTGCAGGCAGCCCCACCCCTCCCCCCCCCCAAAAAAAAATAGCGCACTACAACCAACAACACGTTGTTCTTTGAGGCTACACTCCGTAAGTAAGGTAATTTTATTTATGTGTTGCGAATGCGCATGCAACACGCAGCTAACGAACGGACACATACATTTCGATGTTGCTGGCATCTTATGACACCTTTAGAAACCAAAAACTTTATTTTTCTATCATCTCATAACCATTTGTGAATTACTTATTAGCTATCCCCTGTATTTGTATGGATATTTTTAGTTCTTCGCCTCTTCTGTTTTACTCCCATTTTTTATTGAAATCACGTCTTCGACTTTCCATTAGTTGTACAATGTCACAATGTTTTTGACGTAACGTGCACTTTTTTTTTTAAATTTCAACACATGTGTGTGTATGTGTGTGTGTGTGTGTGTGTGTGTTTATTTAATTATTATATTAATAGATAAAGTTATGCTTAAGCATTAATGCGTGAAGCTGCATTAATTAAATTCCAATTACGCACGTTTCTACAGATATGGCTTGAAATAACTAATATTTTGTTGTTGATGATGCACTTCCAATGAATATGCGTAATAATAAATGCACATTAATATTCTGTGTAGAATCTAAACATCTGCCTGCCCTGTGCAATATGTAATTACCCTTATCTACACTCTCTAAAATCGAAACTACTTCCGAAATTGTAGTTTCTCATGAAATCGTAAAAACGGAAGTATACTATTAGGATAGTATTTTACAACTTGATGGTAATTCTATTATTGTGTGTGTTATTTCTCACGTTAGTGATACCCAGTATACTTAATAATTATTCGTAACTAGGTCGTTTGTGGCAGTAAACGTCTAGTTTATCCGTCACGTTTTGAAGCTGACAAATATCCATACACACTGTAACGTTAACCCTGGGCTGTTTTGACAAATAGTATTTTAATATATTTTTTAGCTAGCTTTATGTTGTAGGCTGCTCTGCCTGATACTAGATATTTGTACTATAACGCTACTTTGTGCACCAATTAGTTGTGCATTTTTTTACAGGACATTACAGAACCGACAGCAGCATTTTCTAGGCGAATGTTACCTCAGTAGCTTGCCCTTCTTTTCTAAACGGTTGGCTCTCGATACGAATGTTGAAATCAACGCAACGCAGTCTGCTGCCAAATCGCCTACAGCTGGAATCGAACACTGCATTCGGGCATTAAGAGGCGCAAAACCTAAGCCACAGAGACAGAGATATGTGTAGTGCATTATTAACTCTAAACAGTTATGGGTTGCGTACTAATATCCCTTGCATTGTTTACATGCAGTATACGGCTTACCCACGTACTAGTTATCGCTGGCATACGGATAACTTCTGCACTGTTCGGGTGGATCAGGTTTGAAGTTTGAACAACGGATCAACATCATTGCCAACTAGTAGTAGCTCATAAATGCTCCGTTCTTCTTCTAAATCAAGTCTGAGTCTTAAGAAACTCAGACCAGTACACAGGCTATGTAGCACCGGCGAGGATCCTGAAATACTTTAGTTAGATTTTCAACTCCAAATTTTGCAGCGCTGTTAGGCTACTCTTTTAGATTTCCAACTGGCAATGGATTTTTTACGTGCGCAACAAAGCACACACGGGTCTGATCTTTGTACCCAGAAAACAGAAAAGTACAAATCTAAGTGAAAAAAATCTAAGCCCTTACCGTAAACTGAACACGGAACTTCTAGCACTCGAGGCAGACATGCCTCGAGATAACGAAGTCCCCTTCGGGTTGATCAAATAACTAGCTTCGTACTTGTTAAATGAAACGCGTGGTTATTGAAATAACCGAATGTTTCCAATATGCTGGTGCCTTGCTTGGGTTCAAGTCACATGCTGTAAACAGATAACTCATAATTTTCAAGAGTTCTTTTTTTTTTTCCGCGTTCACTGGCTGTAAACTCAATCGGAAAGTTGTGATTGTTCGTCTATTTCTGGACTCTAGTCCTATTCCAGAACCTGAGTGTTGCGTCTACATTAGATTTACAGATATGATAAATTTATATGCAGACTGTTAGTTCCTTGCCTCTCCGCCAAAAGCAATTTCCAAGATAGTCGACTCTTACGATATGCTTTTGTATATGCAGAGAGTATCCCCCCCCCCCCCACCAATGGGGCCCTGGAACCCACAAGGGGATTTTACGAGTTTAAATGGCTGGCTCATTCAGAGACTGTGGGTTTACTCTTCTGTCTCTCCAAAATAGGGTCCAGGATCCCATGCGGGGACACAAGGAAGCGAGATGAGGGGGATGTGGGGAGGGAGGTTACGCTGATGAGGATTAGAAAGACGAAGAGGACGATGCAAGGGATGGTCTTCGCTAACTTGTTAGCAGCTGATCCCATTTTTTTTTTTTTACGAGGGAAGGTCAATAAGTAAGTCACTAATGGGTATGAGATGAAAAGAAAAACGTAGTCGGTGGTTTCTAAACGTGTTCTAAAAGTGACATTAGGTGACAGCATCGAATTTTGTGTCGTTAGGTAGCGCTAGGTGTTGTATGTGCATTTGGAACTCTGAAACAAAACGGCAACTGTAGTCACGGAGTGTACCCTCAAAGAACAACGTGCAAATGCTTCCTGTTTATTCTGGCGAATGTTTATTCCGCAAAGCGGTACAAAACTAGGTTTCTAAAAAAAAAATTCGTAAGGACGCTCTAACATTGTTGATGAAGTCCGATCTCGTCGCCCTGTTGAAATGGCAACAGACGCATCCTTGCAGCGGGTGGAGGAGATGATCAGTAATGACAGACGAGTAACGGTTGACTCTGTAGCAGCTGCAATAGGGTGCTCAAATACAACATAATGCATAATTGATTGAAATTTAGGAAAATGTGCCCAAGCTGGGTACTCAGACAATTGACCGACGAAGGATGAACACAAAATAAACCGATTACGCCTTACCTTGCAGCATCTCTAGCAATGCGCACAGGAAGCAGGAGGCATGCTGAACAGGATTATTACTGAGGACGAATTATAGGTGCATCTCTGACAGGTCGAATGAAAGCGTGCTTCAGTGCAGTGGAAGTATCCTTCTTCGTCTTACGTTAAAAAAAAAGCTTACGCCATCAACATGAAAGGTTAAACTGACAGTGTCCCCAGATTGTCAAGGAGTGTTTTTAACTGATTTAGACAATGTGATAATGGGAATACTGATTCATACTATAAAGTTATATTGATGCTTCATGAAGCAATTCGAAGAAAACGTCCAAACCTAATGACTAAAGGAGTACTGTTCCTTCATGACAATGCCAGACCACATACGGCTCGGTTAACTGAGGAGAAAATTTACCATGTGTGGTGTGAACTTCTGGAATATCCACCTTACAGCTCGATTAAGCCCCTAGCGATTTCCACCTTTTCTGGTCCATTGAAAACCCACCTTGGCCAGAGACATTTCGCCAATGACGCAGAAGTTGAACGTGAAGTGAAAATGTGGTTTAGAAAACAGAGCACGCGATTCTGTGCAACAGGTTTGGGAGGACTGATAAAACGATGGGACAAGTGCACCAATGTTGGTAGACATTTTGTTGAAAAATAAATGGACAGTGCGTGTTAAAAAAAAACATTGGTTTCAAGTTGTTATAGTCTAACAGCCATTTGTGACTTACTTTTCGACTTCCCCTCGTGTTTCGTGACGGCTTGACTGTTTCTTTATTCGCTGTCTTTGTTCGAATTTCTTATTTATACACATCTATTATTGGGGGGAAAAGTGGAAAAGGGGGAGAAGCTTACAATTTAAGAGGGTAGGTGTTTCAGCTAGAAGGTAAGGCGTTAAAAGGTCAAAATGACAGAACTGACAGAATAAATACTGATTCTACATGATGCAAGTACAAGTTACTAATTGTTGTTCATGCCATATTGCCAAACATTACCCCCCCCCCCCACCCCCACCCCCTTAATTCCGCACCCCATTACGAACTTCTTGGTATCACAATGACCTTTTTTTTCAGCTTTTGTTTTCCAGTCTCACTTTTTGTGGTGTATTTAACACTCCGTTGATAAAGGCTTTGCCGGCAACGTTTAGTTGTGTTTGTGTGCATCTTTTCCAAATACTCCTTTGGGCTTTCTAGTCACATTTTGTGTCATTTTTAGCATTTGCCAAACAGTTTAGCATTGTCCCTCTAGGAATGTGGTGACTTTCTCTCTCTTTCTCTTTCTCTCTCTCTCTCTCTCTCTCTCTCTCTCTCTCTCTCTCTCTCTCTCTCTCTCTCCCTCTCTCTCTTTCTCCCCCCCCCCCCACCTCATTACCTCAACATTTTTGTTTTGAAAAATAGCATCCTTTTTGTCTCTAATAATGAAGCATACACTCAAGGAGATACACAGCATGAACTATCAAACAAAAGACACCCCCCCCCCCCACCACACACACACACACACACACACACACACTAGAAGACCAAAAAACACAAAAGGAACACACAGACAAACGAATCCACGCACATTATTTATTTTTACTTTTGTTTTCCTAAAAGATAGTCGTTTCGTTGAGAATAACAACAATCACAAATGAATGGACACTGTTAAAGACAGCACCATGGAATTAATGGCTTTCAATTTTACAAAATATTTGAGTGACGAAGGGAGGATCTTATTTGAGGTCGTTAATTTAGCATCTCTGTGTTGTGTAATTGCCTCGCTTGGTATTGCAGCAAATGTTATAAACATAATTATATTCTACAAGCAAGGATTCAAGAATACTGTAAATATAGGATTTTTTGGACTCGCCATTTCTGACACATCTTGTCTCATTCCCCTTTTATGGGGATCGATCTGCATGAATCCTTTATTCGTTGCTTCAGGTATTAAATGGTTTCCCATGGAGGTCATGTACTTGACTACATCATGGCCACATGTTTGCTTCTCTAGAATTACAAGTTGGATCACAGTTTACATAACAGCAGAGAGATATCTCAGTATAGCATTGCCGCTGAAAGTAAAAACCATCATAACACCAATGACCGCAACCTGTGTTCTGTGCCTGATATTTCTTGTCAATTTAGCCACTTTTGTTCCTGAGTATATAACTTCTTATATTGGATGGAAATACTTCGCTTCCAAGAACGAGACACTCATAGGAATACTATTTACAGAGAGCAGAAAGAGTGTAGATGGTGTGATATACTTTTTTAATTTTTTCCTGGGAGTGACCTCATTTTGCGCTGTAGTCATTCTTACAGCTTTGCTAGTGGTAAAGTTAAGAGAAAGTGCTAACTGGCGAAAGGGAATGATATCAGACAGTGTTAAGCATGAAGCTATCTCTGCCAGAGACAAAAAGACAGTAAAAATGGTTGTCCTGATTGCCTGTGTCTTGATCGCCTGCTACTCTCCTGCTGCAATAATCTCTTTGGCCACGTTTATACTTGGACATGACTTCACAATCACAGGCCGGTATGTAAACACGGGCGAAGCGATGTGGACTTCTATTTTCGTAGCTCAGTCTGTTAACTCCAGCGTGAATATATTCATGTATTACTCCATGAGCTCTAAATACAGACAAACGTTTGATGAACTCGTGCCTGTCTGCAAAAACCCCCATCAGAAGTCGAAGGCACAATTGTGATACCATCTTTCATTCCATTTTATTATTTGTATATAGTTAAATATAGCGAACCGCTTGACATTCATGTAGTACAGGTGTATGCACCAACTGTAGAAAGCTCAGAAGATGAGCAATTGGCAGCAAACAGCAGCTATAAGAATGATCAACAGTCTGGGAACATTTCAGACCCTAAAGAGGGGATTAAGACAACGATGTGTATTATCACCTGATTTGTTTTCATTATACAGTGATTATATAATGAGATCTAACATGGATATGCCAGGAATTGTGGTAGGTTGTCAGAACTCGAACAGCGTAAAGGGAATAGAAAATTTAATATTGTCTGTCCAAAAGACAGTGAAGATCAAAATATGTTCTTGCATTTAAAGAAAACGAAAATAATGTCCACAGATAAAACCAACTGTCACCCAAAAATAACAATAAATGATGAATAAATTAAAAATGTCACAAACTAGGCTCTATAATAAACAGAAATGAAGACTGACAGAAATTAAAAGGAGGATGGCCATAGCAATGCAAAGATTGAACAGCCTTAAAAGTCTATGGTTAAGCACCAGCAAGGAGATGAAAATTATAACAGAAGGCATGGTACTAGGTAGGAGAAGTAGAGGCCGACCGACACGAAGATGGGCACATCATATAAGTGACTCCTTGGGTATGGAAGCACATGAGGCGGGAGAACTGGCGAGAGACCGAGTTTCTTTCAGGCAGACTGTGATGAGAGCGACGTTCTGCAAAGGACCTGCTACATGAGGATGATGTCATAACATAAGCAGTCTTCGTAATGCTGATGATACGCCTTGATAACGACAAACAAGAAAGAACTGCAGAAATTGATAGATACGTTAGTGGCAGAAAGTGATAAAATGGGCCTTAGCTTGAGCAATGGGAAGACAGAAGAAATGGTGATTTTAAAAACAAAATGCTAAAGGAATAATAAAAGTAATTAAAAAATCGGTTTGGGGGGGGGGGGAGAGGTTAGGGGGGGTGGGGTGTTAAGTACAGAAATTTAAGTATCTAGGCACATGGATAACACTTGATGTAAGATGTAATACAGAGATAAATAACAGAATAGGACAAGCCAAAACAGCATTTTTTAAACGAAAAACATTTTATACAATAAGTTCATGCCACAGGAGGTTAGGAAAAGAATTCTTGCATGTTATATAGAGCCAAGGAATTTAATTTAAAATGTGACTAAGAAGCTTAACGAAACTGGGAACAAGAGAAACGTTCACAAAACAACATAAAACAACGTTTCGGCAGGTGGCCTTTTCTCCAACAAGTAATTAACTACACAACAGTTACAAAGAGGAGCGTACTCAAATCTCTAAGGTGTGACGTGAGCTACTTTTAAAAAAAATGTGATGTAGACTGGAATAAAAAATATAAAAAAAATAAACGAAGGCTAAAAAATAGACGCAAAGAATGAAAAGTACAATTGGTAATATATAATACAATCATCATCACCATTACGTGCCCTGCCAACTGGCAGATCACGATCCCTGGTTGCCTGGAACAGCTCTCTTTTCAGCCGATCATGCATCATCTCTAAGGGTCTGCATATACAACTCTTTCCAATGATCTTTCCAGTTGTCACGATTTTTTCCAATGCCTCTCTTCCTATTACGTGGCCAAAGAACAGTGAATGTTGCCTTCTTATTGTTGTATATAGAGATCAACTTTCTTTAGCTTCTTTCAAACAATCGTTGTTTGTTACTCTGGTCGTCCAAGGTATTCGTAACATTCGTCTCAGAAAACGCATCTCTGTTGTTTCTAAATTCCTCCTAATGTTTTCACTGATATTCCAAGATTAGCTGCCATACAACAGAACAGGTTCTATGTAACCATTTAACACTCTCTTTTTAGCATTAAATGATTGCGATTTATTGCATAAGAGATTTTTATTGTTATATAACATTTATGATATATATGTTGTTTTGTGAACTTTTTTCCTGCTTCCCAGTTTCGTTAAACTTGTTAGTAACATTTCACTAGAATTCCTAAGTATTCACTTGGCTGCAGTCACCCCGTCTTATCATATGATACCACAACATCCAGCTTAAGAAAGGAGGTGGAGGCGAGAACACAACACACACACACACACATCGTGATTGTAACTGATTCACAAAGCATGCTGGGGAAGATCAGAATAGGTATGCTTCGTGCAGAGTGGCATGCTTCGATGCGGAGGACACGGGTAAGGAGTATTGTCTGGATTTTTTCACCATGGCACACTGGTGTGTTGGGAAATGAACAGGTGGACAGACTGGCTGGCTCTGCACATCTTGGTGGAATATTGAAACATGAGCTGACACCCCTCTATGCCATGACCACAACATGCTTAAGTACATGAGCTGACACCCCTCTATGCCATGACAGCAACATGTATCAGTTCATGAGCTGAACACTCCTCAATGAAATGACCACAAAGTGTATCAGTTTATGAGCTGACACTCATCTACGCAATTACAATAACATGTATAATTTCTTGAGCTGACACCCGTCTATGCAATGAGAACAACAGGTATTATTTCATGAGCTGACACCCCTCTATGCCATGACAACAAAAATGCATTAGTTCATAAGCTGACACCCCTCTATGCCATGACAACTAAAGGTATCAGTTCATGAGCTGACACCCCTCTATGCTAAAAAAAAAAGTTGCATCAGATCACGAGCTGACAACTCTGTATGCCATACCAACAAAAAGCATCAGTTAATAAGCTGATACCCCTCTTTGCCCTGACTACAACATGTATCAGTTCATGAGCTGACACCCCTCTATGCCTTGACCACAACATGTATCAGTTCATGAGCTGAACACTCCTCAATGAAATGACCACAACGTGTATCAGTTTATGAGCTGACACTCCTCTACGCAATTACCATAACATGTATAATTTCTTGAGCTGACATCCGTCTATGCAATGAGAACAACAGGTATTATTTTATGAGCTGACACCCCTCTATGCCATGACAACAAAAAGCATTAGTTCATAAGCTGACACCCCTCTATGCCATAAAAACTAAAGGTATCAGTTCATGAGCTGACACACCTCTATGTTATGACAACAAAAAGTATCAGTTTATAAGCTGACACCCCTCTATGCTAAGATAAAAAGTTGCATCAGTTCAAGAGCTGACACTTCTCTTTGCACTGACTACAACATGTATCAGTTAATGAGCTGACACCATTCTATGCCATGACCACAACATGTATCAGTTCATGAGCTGAACACTCCTCAATGAAATGACTACAACGTGTATCAGTTTATGAGCTGACACTCATCTACGCAATTACCATAACATGTATAATTTCTTGAGCTGACATCCATCTACGCAATGAGGACAACATGTATTATTTTATGAGCTAACACCCCTCTATGCCATGACAACAAAAAGCATTAGTTAATAAGCTGACACCCCTCTATGTCATAACAACTAAAGATATCTGTTCATGAGCTGACACACCTCTATGCTAAGAAACAAGTTGCATCAGTTCATGGGTTGACACCCCTCTTTGCCATGACTACAACATGTATCAGTTCATGAGCTGACACTCCTCTTTGCCCTGACTACAACATGTATCAGTTCATGAGGTGACACCATCCTATGCCATGTCCACAACATGTATCAGTTCATGAGCTGACACCCCTCTTTGCCATGACCGCAACATGTATCAGTTCATAAGCTGACACCCCTCTATGCCAAGACAACTAAAGGCATTAGTAAATAAGCTGACACCCCTCTGAGCCATGACCACTATATGTATCAGTTCATAAGCTGACACCCCTCTATGCCATATCAACTATAGACATCAGTTCATAAGCTGACACCTCTCTATGCCATGACAACAAAAGATATCAGCTCATAAGCTGTCACCCCTCTATGCCATGACCACAATATGTATCATTTCATGAGCTGACACCCCTCTATGCCATGACCACAACATGCATAAGTACATGAGCTGACACCCCTCTATGCCATGACAGCAACATGTATCAGTTCATGAGCTGAACACTCCTCAATGAAATGACCACAAAGTGTATCAGTTTATGAGCTGACACTCATCTACGCAATTACCATATCATGTATAATTTCTTGAGCTGACATCCATCTACGCAATGAGAACAACAGGTATTATTTTATGAGCTGACACCCCTCTATGCCATGACAACAAAAAGCATTAGTTCATAAGCTGACACCCCTCTATGCCATAACAACTAAAGGTATCAGTTTATGAGCTGACACACCTCTATGTTATGACAACAAAAAGTATCAGTTTATAAGCTGACACCCCTCTATGCTAAGATAAAAAGTTGCATCAGTTCAAGAGCTGACACTTCTCTTTGCACTGACTACAACATGTATCAGTTAATGAGCTGACACCATTCTATGCCATGACCACAACATGTATCAGTTCATGAGCTGAACACTCCTCAATGAAATGACTACAACGTGTATCAGTTTATGAGCTGACACTCATCTACGCAATTACCATAACATGTATAATTTCTTGAGCTGACATCCATCTACGCAATGAGGACAACATGTATTATTTTATGAGCTAACACCCCTCTATGCCATGACAACAAAAAGCATTAGTTAATAAGCTGACACCCCTCTATGTCATAACAACAAAAGATATCAGTTCATGAGCTGACACACCTCTATGCTAAGAAACAAGTTGCATCAGTTCATGGGTTGACACCCCTCTTTGCCCTGACTACAACATGTATCAGTTCATGAGCTGACACCATCCTATGCCATGTCCACAACATGTATCAGTTCATGAGCTGACACCCCTCTTTACAATGTCTGCAACATGTATCAGTTCAAGAGCTGAAAACTCCTCTTTGCCATGACCGCAACATGTATTAGTTCATGAGCTGACACCCCTCTATGCCAAGACAACTAAAGGCATTAGTAAAAAAGCTGACACCCCTCTATGCCATGACCACAATATGTATCAGTTCATAAGCTGACACCCCTCTATGCCATATCAACTATAGATTTCAGTTCATAAGCTGACACCTCTCTATGCCATGACAACAAAAGATATCATTTCATGAGCTGACACCCCTTTATGCCATGACAAATAAAGGCGTCAGTTCATGAGCTGACACCCCTCTATGTCATGACAACAAAAGGTATCAGTTAATGAGCTGACACCCCTCTATGCCATGACAACAAAATGTATCAGTTAATGAGCTGGCACCCCTCTATGCCATGACAACATAGTATATCAATTCATGAGCTGACACCTCTCTATGCCATGACAGCAAAAGGTGTCAGTTCATGAGCTGACAGCCCTCTATGCCATGACAACAGAAGGTATCAGTTCATGAACTGACACCCCTGTATGTCATGACAATAATATGTGTCAGTTCATAGAGCTGATACCCCTCTATGCAATGAGAACAAAAGGTATTAGTTCATGAGCTGACACCCCTCTATGCTTTGACAACAAAAGGTACATGAGCTGACACCCCTCTATGCCATGAGCACAACATGTATTTGTACACGAGTGACACCCCTCTATGCCATTACCACAACATGTATTAGTACGTGAGCTGACACCCCTCTATGCCATGACCACAACATATATCAGCGCATGAGCTAACACCCCTCTATACCATGACAACAAAATGTATCATTTCATGAGCTGAACACTCCTCAATGAAATAACCACAACCTATTCAGTTTATGAGCTGACACCCCTATAAGCCATTAGCATAACGTGTATTATTTCATGACCTGACACCCCTATAGGCCATTAGAACAACAGGTATCAGGTAGTGGGCTGACACCCCTCTATGCCAGGAGAGAACGTTTTATCAGTTCATGAGCTAACAAAAGGTACATGAACTGATGCAACTTTTTTATCTTAGCATAGAGGGGTGTCAGCTTATAAACTGATACTTTTTGTTGTCATAACATAGAGGTGTGTCAGCTCATGAACTGATACCTTTAGTTGTTATGGCATAGAGGGGTGTCAGCTTACGAACTAATGAGAGAAAGTCCAATCCGTCGCAGCGTTCATCTTGAGAGTGAATATTCGTTTTCAAATAGTGATGGAANCACCCCTCTATGCCATGAGCACAACATGTATTTGTACACGAGTGACACCCCTCTATGCCATTACCACAACATGAATTAGTACGTGAGCTGACACCCCTCTATGCCATGACCACAACATATATCAGCGCATGAGCTAACACCCCTCTATACCATGACAACAAAATGTATCATTTCATGAGCTGAACACTCCTCAATGAAATAACCACAACCTATTCAGTTTATGAGCTGACACCCCTATAAGCCATTGGCATAACGTGTATTATTTCATGACCTGACACCCCTATAGGCCATTAGAACAACAGGTATCAGGTAGTCGGCTGACACCCCTCTATGCCAGGACAGAACGTTTTATCAGTTCATGAGCTGACACCCCTCTATGCCATGACAACAAACGGTATCAGTTCATAAGCTGACACCCGTCTATGCTATAACAAAAGGTATCAGATTATGAGCTGACACCCCTCTATGCCATGACCACAACATGTATCAGTTCATGAGCTGACACCCCTCTATGACATGAACACAACATGCATTAGTACATGAGCTGACACCCCTCTATGCCATGACAACAAACGGTATCAGTTCATAAGCTGACACCCGTCTATGCTATAACAAAAGGTATCAGATTATGAGCTGACACCCCTCTATGCCATGACCACAACATGTATCAGTTCATGAGCTGACACCCCTCTATGACATGAACACAACATGCATTAGTACATGAGCTGACACCCCTCTATGCCATGACAACAACATGTATCAGTTCATAAGCTGAACACTCCTCAATGAAATGACCACAAAGTGTATCAGTTTATGAGCTGACACTCCTCTATGCCATGACAACAAAAAGCATTAGTTAATAAGCTGACACCCCTCTATGCCATAACAACTAAAAGTATCAGTTCATGAGCTGACACACCTCTATGTTATGACAACAAAAAGTATCAGTTTATAAGCTGACACCCCTCTAGGCTAAGATAAAAATTTGCATCAGTTCATGAGCTGACACTCCTCATTGCACTGACTACAACATGTATCAATTAATGAGCTAAGGGAATGATCGTGGCAGAACAAAATGGAGATTTTTTTTATCTAAAACTTCCAGCATGGGAATGGGGATGGACGCAATCACAGCAGCTGTGATGGAAATAGCAGAAAATAAAGTTACCGGAGGAATTATTGTGTCCGATTCTCAGTTGATCCTGGAGAAGGTTCAGAATGGATACATTGGCATAAGTGGATACCAACAGTACGCCAACATAGCAGGCAATCACGTGAATATATTGTCCAGAGATATGGAGGAGTGCGAGGGGATGAAAGAACGGATTTTCTTGCTACAAGAGCGACAGCTATGGAAACACTCGTTGTGGATAAGGAAGATTTTCTGAAGATCATATATGGACTCATTTTGACAAAAGACACGAGATTAGATGGAATAGCATATCTGAGAGTGTGTGAACAAGGTATTAGGAGTGGATCTGACAAGGAGGAGCATATGAGAGGGAGAAAACGACCTGTGTATTATCAGTGTGCTACGGGAACAGTCAGCATCTACACCTTAGGACATTTACTGCGGGAGACGGAGCTTCTATGGGTGCTCTCGCTGTGCTATGATGTGGATTCTTAAATCAGTAGTCAGTAATTAGTATGTATTAATTCTCCTTCAGTCTGGTATCTCTGAACACAACACGCGACGAAGCAAAACACTATTTACTGCTTCTGCATCAATATTCTCATGTAACAACCAATGCTAACCCTACATACAAATATAACACTTACTTAATACGCTTGTGCTAGACCTAAAACAACCCTCAGCGGATACAGTATGGGCAGAATCTATGGAATCCACACTGAACTTTCCCACAACTAATTCTATTAACCAAATTAGTCTTAATTGCTCAAATGACATTCCTTGTAGTAACAGAGCATTGTGCTGTTTTGGCTGCTATAGGCCGCGTTGCATTTCGTGACCGGTTAGAATAATTATGTTGCACAGTCATCAAAGATTCCGCCTGCTTCCTAATGTTGGCAGTTTTATGGGAAATGTTTCAGAGATGATTCATGGAGTAAAGTGGAACAGACGTCAATATATTATTATTGTCATTGTTATTATCGTGATTATTACTACTAACCCATTAGGGTGGATACTTGCAATATCCTGGGATGACGAAATCCAGTCAGACAACTTAATGGAAAGGCAGACCAGATCGTTAACCGTAGCTGGCAGCAGATCTACGAGGCAAGATAAAGCTGTGATGCCCCCACCTCCACTAATTATTTTTCATTGTGTCGGCGTCCCTGTCAGAATTTATGGATTTAACAAACTACTGATTTGAGTGCATGGTACGCCACTGTGAGCTGCGGATTTTATTTGGAATGTTTTTAGACTGTGACCAGTGCGGTAGTGTAAAATATAGATTCAGAAAATGGCGCATGATCTGTTACCACAGAACTGGAGGTGGCTTATGTGATTAAAATTAATAGCGTGTGCAACTGCTAATCTGTTCGTCGCAACTGCTGCTTCCGTTCATGATGAGCTGCATTTCTAGTGTCAGACTGTTTGTGGTAGCACTTCTAATGGCTGCCTTATGCTTTTAATGCGTGTGCATGCTGGTTTACATGCAGAGATTGCAGTCTGTGGTAATTTTTCCGCAAGGGACAGTGATAGACATAATGTGTGCTTTTTGTTGGCGCAGAAACGGAGCAGCTATAAGGTGACAACCTCCCCTCCCCCACCCCCTCTCCCCCTTCCTTGCTATGAAGTTGAAACTAACATTACCAGAAGATAAGAAGATTTAACATCTAGAGCACTGGTTTTCATCCTCGAAGACAGGGCCGTCCCAACCGAAATTATACCCACCCCCCCTTCCCCTTTTCCCCAGTACCACCAGCACCTGTTTTGTGAAAGTGTCAATAAAGTAAATGTGTGCTTAATATTATTTCCAACACCGGATTATACTAATTTATCATTCACGGAATCTAAATGATAAAAATAATAATTACTATTATTATTACTTAACACTTAAACAAGGCTTAATATCTCGATCTTCCCTACCCTTCCGCTTCTGAACAATTAACTGTCAAGACACTGAATACCTCACCTGCAACATTCCGAGCCTCTCCTTTCCCGACCCACTTGCAGTGTTGTTTTTCTTTTCTGTCTGTGCACACACTCCCAAGATAACATAGACTTGTAAAAAAGACCCCCCCCCCCCACCCCCCACCTCCTCCCCCCTCCCAAAAAAACTTCTGAAAGATAAGTATTAAAAAGCATTATCAAAACTGATGATATTCTAGCTTAAGAAATCGATTGAGGTACTTGACCTCACCCCTCTGCTCGACACTACCGTATCCGGACGTGTTTGAATACGTTGATCGACTCGCAGACTCGATACACACACGCACATTGACTTCGCTATCCAGTCCCATTGGACTGTCATTTCTAACTCGTCGCACTGAAACGATACCAATTTGAATCCAACATCCGTTTCCGGGGATACAACAAGTAGTATAGAATCATACCCTTGGGTTCATTTCCGGTTTTTCTCCTTTCATTTCCCCTCTTCCATCACTATTTGAAAACGAATATTCACTCTCAAAATGAACGCTGCGACGGATTGGACTTTCTCTCATTAGTTCATAAGCTGACACCCCTCTATGCCATAACAACTAAAGGTATCAGTTCATGAGCTGACACACCTCTATGCCATGAAAACAGAAGGTATCAGTTCATGAGCTGACACCCCTGTATGTCATGACAACAATAGGTGTCAGTTCATAGAGCTGACACCCCTCTATGCAATGAGAACAAAAGGTATTAGTTCATGAGCTGACACCCCTCTATGCCTTGACAACAAAAGGTACATGAGCTGACACCCCTCTATGCCATGACCACAACATGTATTAGTACATGAGCTGACACCCCTCTATGCCATTACCACAACATGTATTAGTACGTGAGCTGACACCCCTCTATGCCATGACCACAACATGTATCAGCGCATGAGCTAACACCCCTCTATGCCATGACAACAACATGTATCAGTTCATGAGCTGAACACTCCTCAATGAAATGACCACAACCTGTATCAGTTTATGAGCTGACACCCCTATAAGCCATTAGCATAACGTGTATAATTTCATGACCTGACACCCCTCTATAGCCATTAGACACAACAGGTATCAGGTAGTGCTGACACCCCTCTATGCCATGACAAAACGTTTTATCAGTTCATGAGCTGACACCCCTCTATGCCATGACAACAAACGGTATCAGTTCATAAGCTGACACCCGTCTATGCTATAACAAAAGGTATCAGATTATGAGCTGACACCCCTCTATGCCATGACCACAACATGTATCAGTTCATGAGCTGACACCCCTCTATGACATGAACACAACATGCATTAGTACATGAGCTGACACCCCTCTATGCCATGACAACAACATGTATCAGTTTATAAGCTGAACACTCCTCGATGAAATGACCACAAAGTGTATCAGTTTATGAGCTGACACTCCTCTATGCCATGACAACAAAAAGCATTAGTTAATAAGCTGACACCCCTCTATGCATTAACAACTAAAGGTATCAGTTCATGAGCTGACACACCTCTATGTTATGACAACAAAAAGTATCAGTTTATAAGCTGACACCCCTCTAGGCTAAGATAAAAATTTGCATCAGTTCATGAGCTGACACTCCTCATTGCACTGACTACAACATGTATCAATTAATGAGCTTAGGGAAAGATCGTGGCAGAACAAAATTGAGATTTTTTTTATCTAAAACTTCCAGCATGGGAATGGGGATGGACGCAATCACAGCAGCTGTGATGGAAATAGCAGAAAATAAAGTTACCGGAGGAATTATTGTGTCCGATTCTCAGTTGATCCTGGAGAAGGTTCAGAATGGATACATTGGCATAAGTGGATAACAACAGTACGCCAACATAGCAGGCAACCACGTGAATATATTGTCTAGAGATATGGGGGAGTGCGAGGGGATGAAAGAACGAATTTTCTTGCTACAAGAGCGACAGCTATGGAAACACTCGTTGTGGATAAGGAAGATTTTCTGAAGATCATATATGGACTCATTTTGACAAAAGACACGAGATTAGATGGAATAGCATATCTGAGAGTGTGTGAACAAGGTATTAGGAGTGGATCTGACAAGGAGGAGCATATGAGAGGGAGAAAACGACCTGTGTATTATTAGTGTGCTACGGGAACAGTCAGCATCTACACCTTAGGACATTTACTGCGGGAGACGGAGCTTCTATGGGTGCTCTCGCTGTGCTATGATGTGGATTCTTAAATCAGTAGTCAGTAATTAGTATGTATTAATTCTCCTTCAGTCTGGTATCTCTGAACACAACACGCGACGAAGCAAAACACTATTTACTGCTTCTGCATCAATATTCTCATGTAACAACCAATGCTAACCCTACATACAAATATAACACTTACTTAATACGCTTGTGCTAGACCTAAAACAACCCTCAGCGGATACAGTATGGGCAGAATCTATGGAATCCACACTGAACTTTCCCACAACTAATTCTATTAACCAAATGAGTCTTAATTGCTCAAATGACATTCCTTGTAGTAACAGAGCATTGTGCTGTTTGGCTGTTATAGGCCGCGTTGCATTTCGTGACCGGTTAGAATAATTATGTTGCACAGTCATCAAAGATTCCGCCTGCTTCCTAATGTTGGCAGTTTTATGGGAAATGTTTCAGAGATGATTCATGGAGTAAAGTGGAACAGACGTCAATATATTATTATTGTCATTGTTATTATCGTGATTATTACTACTAACCCATTAGGGTGGATACTTGCAATATCCTGGGATGACGAAATCCAGTCAGACAACTTAATGGAAAGGCAGACCAGATCGTTAACCGTAGCTGGCAGCAGATCTACGAGGCAAGATAAAGCTGTGATGCCCCCACCTCCACTAATTATTTTTCATTGTGTCGGCGTCCCTGTCAGAATTTATGGATTTAACAAGCTACTGATTTGAGTGCATGGTACGCCACTGTGAGCTGTGGATTTTATTTGGAATGTTTTTCGACTGTGACCAGTGCGGTAGTGTAAAATATAGATTCAGAAAATGGCGCATGATCTGTTACCACAGAACTGGAGGTGGCTTATGTGATTAAAATTAATAGCGTGTGCAACTGCTAATCTGTTCGTCGCAACTGCTGCTTCCGTCCATGATAAGCTGCATTTCTAGTGTCGGACTGTTTGTGTTAGCACTTCTGATGGCTGCCTTATGCTTTTAATGCGTGTGCATGCTGGTTTACATGCAGAGATTGCAGTCTGTGGTAATTTTTCCGCAAGGGACAGTGATAGACATAATGTGTGCTTTTTGTTGGCGCAGAAACGGAGCAGCTATAAGGTGACAACCTCCCCTTCCCCCACCCCCTTCCCCTTCCTTGCTATGAAGTTGAAACTAACATTACCAGAAGATAAGAAGATTTAACATCTAGAGCACTGATTTTCATCCTCGAAGACAGGGCCGTCCCAACCGAAATTATACCCACCTCCCCTTCCCCTTTTCCCCAGTACCACCAGCACCTGTTTTGTGAAAGTGTCAATAAAGTAAATGTGTGCTTAATATTATTTCCAACACCGGATTATACTAATTTATCATTCACCGAATCTAAATGATAAAAATAATAATTACTATTATTATTACTTAACACTTAAACAAGGCTTAATATCTCGATCTTCCCTACCCCTCCGCTTCTGAACAATTAACTGTCAAGACACTGAATACCTCACCTGCAACATTCCGAGCCTCTCCTTTCCCGACCCACTTGCAGTGTTGTTTTTCTTTTCTGTCTGTGCACACACTCCCAAGATAACATAGACTTGTAAAAAAAGACCCCCCCCCCCCCCCCCCACCTCCTCCCCCCTCCCAAAAAAACTTCTGAAAGATAAGTATTAAAAAGCATTATCAAAATTGATGATATTCTAGCTTAAGAAATCGATTGAGGTACTTGACCTCACCCCTCTGCTCGACACTACCGTATCCGGACGTGTTTGAATACGTTGATCGACTCGCAGACTCGATACACACACGCACATTGACTTCGCTATCCAGTTCCATTGGACTGTCGTTTCTAACTCGTCGCACTGAAACGATACCAATTTGAATCCAACATCCGTTTCCGGGGATACAACAAATAGTATAGAATCATACCCTGGGGTTCATTTCCGGTTTTTCTCCTTTCATTTCCCCTCTTCCATCACTATTTGAAAACGAATATTCACTCTCAAGATGAACGCTGCGACGGATTGGACTTTCTCTCATTAGTTCATAAGCTGACACCCCTCTATGCCATAACAACTAAAAGTATCAGTTCATGAGCTGACACACCTCTATGTTATGACAACAAAAAGTATCAGTTTATAAGCTGACACCCCTCTATGCTAAGATAAAAAAGTTGCATCAGTTCATGAGCTGACACCCCTCTATGCATTGACTACAACATGTATCAGTTCATGAGCTGACACCCCTCTTTACCATGACCGCAACATGTATCAGTTCAAGAGCTGAAAACTCCTCTTTGCCATGACCGCAACATGTATCAGTTCATGAGCTGACACCCCTCTATGCCAAGACAACTAAAAGCATTAGTAAATAAGCTGACACCCCTCTATGCCATTACCACAATGTGTATAAGTTCATAAGCTGACACCCCTCTATGCCATATCAACTATGGACATCAGGTCATAAGCTGACACCCCTCTATGCCATTACCACAACATGTATTAGTACATAAGCTGACACCCCTCTATGCCATGACCACAACATGCATTAGTACATGAGCTGACACCCCTCTATGCTAAAAAAAAAAAATTGCTTCAGATCACGAGCTGACAGCCCTGCATGCCAGGACAACAAAAGGCATTATTTAATAAGCTTATACTCCTCTTTGCCATGACTACATCATGTATCAGTTCATGAGCTGACACCCCTCTATGCCTTGACCACAACATGTATCAGTTCATGAGCTGACACCCCTCTATGCCATGACCACAACATGTATCAGTTCATGAGCTGACACCCCTCTATGCCATGACAACAACATGTATCAGTTCATGAGCTGACACCCCTCTATGCCATGACCACAACATGTATCAGTTCATGAGCTGACACCCCTCTTTGCCATGACCACAACATGTATCAGTTCATGAGCTGACACCCCTCTATGCCATGACCACAACATGTATCAGTTCATGAGCTGACACCCCTCTATGCCATGACAACAACATGTATCAGTTCATGAGCTGACACCCCTCTATGCCTTGACCACAATATGTATCAGTTCATGAGCTGACATCCCTCTTTGCCATGACCACAACAAATATCAGTTTTGAGCTGACACCCCTCTATGCCATGACACAAAAATGTATCAGTTCATGAGCTGACACCCCTCTATGCCATGACCACAACATATATCAGTTTTGAGCTGACACCTCTCTATGCCTTGACCACAACATGTATCAGTTCATGAGCTGAACACTCCTCTTTGCCATGACTACAACATGTATCAGTTCATGAGCTGACACCCCTCTATGCCATGACTACACAACATGTATCAGTTCATGAGCTGACACCCCTCTATGCCATGACCACAACATGTATCAGTTCATGAGCTGACACCCCTCTATGCCATGACCACAACAAAGTATATCAGTTCATGAGCTGACACCCCTCTATGCCATGACCACAAAACATGTATCAGTTCATGAGCTGACACCCCTCTATGCCATGACACACAAAAGGTATCAGTTTCATGAGCTGACACCCCTCTATGCCTTGACCACAACATTAATCAGTTCATAAGCTGACACCCCTCTATGCCATGACCACAACATGTATCAGTTCATGAGCTGACACCCCTCTTTGCCATGACCACAACATATATCAGTTTTGAGCTGACACCTCTCTATGCCATGACCACAACATGTATCAGTTCATGAGCTGACACCCCTCTTTGCCATGACAACAACATGTATCAGTTCATGAGCTGACACCCCTCTATGCCATGACAACAACATGTATCAGTTCATGAGCTGACACCCCTCTATGCCATGACCACAACATGTATCAGTTCATGAGCTGACACCCCTCTATGCCATGACCAACAACATGTATCAGTTCATGAGCTGACACCCCTCTATGCCATGACCACAACATGTGTATCAGTTCATGAGCTGACACCCCTCTATGCCATGACTACAACATGTATCAGTTCATGAGCTGACACCCCTCTATGCCATGACAACAACATGTATCAGTTCATGAGCTGACACCCCTCTATGCCATGACCACAACATGTATCAGTTCATGAGCTGACACCCCTCTATGCCATGACAACAACATGTATCAGTTCATGAGCTGACACCCCTCTATGCCATGACAACAAAATGTATCAGTTTATGAGCTGACACCCCTCTATGCCATGACAACAACATGTATCAGTTCATGAGCTGACACCCCTCTATGCCATCACAACAACATGTATCAGTTCATGAGCTGACACCCCTCTATGCCATGACAACAACATGTATCAGTTTATGAGCTGACACCCCTCTATGCCATGACCACAACATGTATCAGTTCATGAGCTGACACCCCTCTATGCCATGACAACAAAAGGCATCAGTTCATGAGCTGACACCCCTCTATGCCATGACCACAACATGTATCAGTTCATGAGCTGACACCCCTTTATGCTATGACGACAACATGTATTAGTTCATCAGATGAGCTGACACCCCTCTATGCCATGACCACAACATGTATCAGTTCATGAGCTGACACCCCTCTATGCCATGACCACAAAGTATCATTTTCATGAGCTGACACCCCTCTATGCCATGACAACATAATGTATCAGTTCATGAGCTGACACCCCTCTATGCCATGACAACATAATGTATCAGTTCATGAGCTGACACCCCTCTATGCCATGACAACAAAATGTATCAGTTTATGAGCTGACACCCCTCTATGCCTTGACCACAACATGCATCAGTTCATGAGCTGTCACCCCTCTATGCCAGGACAACAAAAGATATCAGTTCATGAGCTGACACCCCTATATGCCATGACAATAAAACGTATCAGTTCATGAGCTGACACCCCTCTATGCCATGACAACAAAATGTATCAGTTCATGAGCTGACACCCCTCTATGCCATGACCACAACATGTATCAGTTCATGAGCTGACACCCCTCTATGCCATGACCACAACATGTATCAGTTCATGAGCTGACACCCCTCTATGCCATGACCACAACATGTATCAGTTCATGAGCTGACACCCCTCTATGCCATGACAACAACATGTATCAGTTCATGAGCTGAACACTCCTCTATGCCATGACCACAACATGTATCAGTTTATGAGCTGACACCCCTCTATGCCATGACCACAACATGTATCAGTTCATGAGCTGACACCCCTCTATGCCATGACAACAACAGGTATCAGTTCATGAGCTGACACCCCTCTATGCCATGACCACAATAAGTATCAGTTCATAAGCTGACACCCCTCTATGCCATGACAACAAAAGGTATCAGTTCATGAGCTGACACCCCTCTATGCCATGACAACTAAAAGTATCAGTTCATAAGCTGACACCCCTCTATGCCATGACAAAAAGTTGTATCAGTTCATGAGCTGACACCCCTCTATGCCATGACAACAAAATCAGTTCATGAGCTGACACCCTCTATGCCAGTTAACATGTAGCTGACACCCCTCTATGCCATGACAACAAAAATGTATCAGTTCATGAGCTGACACCCCTCTATGCCTGACACAACACAACATGTATCAGTTCATGAGCTGACACCCCTCTATGCCATGACAACAACATGTATCAGTTCATGAGCTGACACCCCTCTATGCCATGACACAACATGTATCAGTTTCATGAGCTGACACCCCTCTATGCCATGACACAAAATGTATCAGTTCATGAGCTGACACCCCTCTATGCCATGACAACAACATGTATCAGTTCATGAGCTGACACCCCTCTATGCCATGACAACAAACATGTATCAGTTCATGAGCTGACACCCCTCTATGCCATGACCACAACATGTATCAGTTCATGAGCTGACACCCCTCTATGCCATGACCACAACATGTATCAGTTCATGAGCTGACACCCCTCTATGCCATGACAACTAAAGGCATCAGTTCATAAGCTGACACCCCTCTATGCCATGACAACAAAATGTATCAGTTCATGAGCTGACACCCCTCTATGCCATGACCACAACATGCATTAGTACATGAGCTGACACCCCTCTATGCCATGACAACAACATGTATCAGTTCATGAGCTGACACCCCTCTATGCCATGACCACAACATGTATCAGTGCATGAGCTGACACCCCTCTATGCCATGACAACAACATGTATCAGTTCATGAGCTGACACCCCTCTATGCCATGACCACAACATGTATCAGTTCATGAGCTGACACCCCTCTATGCCACGACCACAAAATGTATCAGTTCATGAGCTGACACCCCCTCTATGCCATGACCACAACATGTATCAGTTCATGAGCTGACACCCCTCTATGCCATGACCACAACATGTATCAGTTTATGAGCTGACACCCCTCTATGCCATGACAACAAAATGTATCAGTTCATGAGCTGACACCCCTCTATGCCATGACAACAAATGGTATCAGTTCATGAGCTGACACCCCTCTATGCCATGACCACAACATGTATCAGTTCATGAGCTGACACCCCTCTATGCCATGACCACAAAATGTATCAGTTCATGAGCTGACACCCCTCTATGCCATGACCACAACATGTATCAGTTTATGAGCTGACACCCCTCTATGCCATGACAACAAACATGTATCAGTTCATGAGCTGACACCCCTCTATGCCATGATAACTAATGGCATCAGTTCATGAGCTGACACCCCTCTATGCCATGACCACAACATGTATCAGTTCATGAGCTGACACCCCTCTATGCCATGACCACAACATGTATCAGTTCATGAGCTGACACCCCTCTATGCCATGACCACAACATGTATCAGTTCATGAGCTGACACCCCTCTATGCCATGACCACAACATGTATCAGTTCATGAGCTGACACCCCTCTATGCCATGACCACAACATGTATCAGTTCATGAGCTGACACCCCTCTATGCCATGACTACAACATGTATCAGTTCATGAGCTGACACCCCTCTATGCCATGACAACTAAAGGCATCAGTAAATAAGCTGACACCCCTCTATGCCATGACAACAAAATGTATCAGTTCATGAGCTGACACCCCTCTATGCCATGACAACAACAATGTTTCAGTTCATGAGCTGACACCCCTCTATGCCATGACAACAAAATGTATCAGTTCATGAGCTGACACCCCTCTATGCCATGACAACTAAAGACATCAGTTTATAAGCTGACACCCCTCTATGCCATGATAACTAATGGCATCAGTTCATGAGCTGACACCCCTCTATGCCATGACCACAACATGTATTAGTTCATGAGCTGACACCCCTCTATGCCATGACCACAACATGTATCAGTTCATGAGCTGACACCCCTCTATGCCATGACAACAACATGTATCAGTTCATGAGCTGACACCCCTCTATGCCATGACCACAACATGTATCAGTTCATGAGCTGACACTCCTCTATGCCATGACCACAACATGTATCAGTTTCATGAGCTGACACTCCTCTATGCAATGACCACAACATGTATCAGTTCATGAGCTGACACCCCTCTATGCCATGACAACAAAAAGGCATCAGTTCATAAGCTGACACCCCTCTATGCCATGACAACTAAAGGTATCAGTTCATAAGCTGACACCCCTCTATGCCATAACAACTAAAAGTATCAGTTCATAAGCTGACACCCCTCTATGCTAAAAAAAAAAGTTGCATCAGATCACGAGCTGACAGCCCTGTATGCCATAACAACAAAAGGCATCAGTTAATAAGCTGATACCCCTCTTTGCAGTGACTACAACATGTATCAGTTCATGAGCTGACACCCCTCTATGCCTTGACCACAACATGTATCAGTTCATGAGCTGACACCCCTCTATGCCATGACCACAACATGTATCAGTTCATGAGCTGACACCCCTCTATGCCACGATTACAACATGTATCAGTTCATGAGCTGACA
Organism: Candidula unifasciata; assembly: GCA_905116865.2. Lineage (NCBI taxonomy): Eukaryota > Metazoa > Mollusca > Gastropoda > Stylommatophora > Geomitridae > Candidula > Candidula unifasciata. The sequence continues at coordinate 455,081 of CAJHNH020000757.1, forward strand.
CCCCTCTCTATGCCATGACCACAACATGTATCAGTTTCATAAGCTGACACGCCTCTATGCCATGACTACAACATGTATCAGTTCATGAGCTGACACCCCTCTATGCCATGACCACAAACATGTATCAGTTCATGAGCTGACACCCCTCTATGCCATGACTACAACATGTATCAGTTCATGAGCTGACACCCCTCTATGCCATGACAACAACATGTATCAGTTCATGAGCTGACACCCCTCTATGCCATGACAACAAAAGGTATCAGTTCATGAGCTGACACCCCTCTATGCCACGACAAAACATTGTATCAGTTCATGAGCTGACACCCCTATATGCTATGACAACAAAGGGTATCAGTTCATGAGCTGACACTCCTCTATGCCATGACCAGAACATGTATTAGTTCATAAGCTGTCACCCCTCTATGCCATGACCACAACATGTATCAGTTCATGAGCTGACACCCCTCTATGCCATGGCCACAAAAAGTATCAGTTCATGAGCTGACACCCCTCTATGCCATGACAACAACATGTATCAGTTCATGAGCTGACACCCTCTATGCCATGACCACAACATGTATCAGTTTATGAGCTGACACCCCTCTATGCCATGATTAACAAAACATGTATAATTTCATGAGCTGACACCCCTCTATGCCATGACAACAAAAGGTATCAGTTAATGAGCTGACACCCCTCTATGCCATGACCACAACATGTATTAGTACATGAGCTGACACCCCTCTATGCCATGACCACAACATGCATTAGTACATGAGCTGACACCCCTCTATGCCATGACAACAACATGTATCAGTTCATGAGCTGAACACTCCTCAATGAAATGACCACAACATGTATCAGTTTATGAGCTGACACTTCTCTACGCAATTACCATAACATGTATAATTTCTTGAGCTGACATCCGTCTATGCAATGAGAACAACAGGTATTATTTCATGAGCTGACACCCCTCTATGCCATGACAACAAAAAGCATTAGTTCATAAGCTGACACCCCTCTATGCCATGACAACTAAAGGTATCAGTTCATAAGCTGACACCCCTCTATGCCATGACAACTAAAGGTATCAGTTCATAAGCTGACACCCCTCTATGCCATAACAACTAAAAGTATCAGTTCATAAGCTGACACCCCTCTATGCCATAACAACTAAAGTATGACACTGACACCCCTCTATGCCATGAAAAAAAAGTTATCAGTTCATGAGCTGACACCCCTCTATGCCATGACAACAAAAAAGCATCAGTTAATAAGCTGACACCCCTCTATGCCAAACAGTGACTGACACCCCTCTATGCCACGACAACAAAATGTATCAGTTCATGAGCTGACACCCCTCTATGCCATGACAACAAAATGTATCAGTTCATGAGCTGACACCCCTCTATGCCATGACCACAACATGTATCAGTTCATGAGCTGACACCCCTCTATGCCATGACCACAACATGTATCAGTTCATGAGCTGACACCCCTCTATGCCTTGACCACAACATGTATCAGTTCATGAGCTGACACCCCTCTATGCCATGACCACAACATGTATCAGTTCATGAGCTGACACCCTCTATGCCATGACAACAACATGTATCAGTTCATGAGCTGACACCCCTCTATGCCATGACAACAATCATGTATGAGCTGACACCCCTCATAAGCTTTCATGACCTGACACCCCTCTATGCCATTAGAACAACATATATCATGTAGTGGGCTGACACCCCTCTATGCCACGACAAAACGTTTTATCAGTTCATGAGCTGACACCCCTCTATGCCATGACCACAACATGTATTAGTTCATAAGCTGACACCCCTCTATGCCATGACCACAACATGTATCAGTTCATGAGCTGACACCCCTCTATGCCATGACCACAACATGTATCAGTTCATGAGCTGACACCCCTCTATGCCATGACCACAACAAGTATCAGTACATGAGCTGACACCCCTCTATGCCATGACAACAACATGTATCAGTTCATGAGCTGAACACTCCTCAATGAAATGACCACAACATGTATCAGTTTATGAGCTGACACTTCTCTACGCAATTACCATAACATGTATAATTTCTTGAGCTGACATCCGTCTATGCAATGAGAACAACAGGTATTATTTCATGAGCTGACACCCCTCTATGCCATGACAACAAAAGGCATTAGTTCATAAGCTGACACCCCTCTATGCAATGACAACTAAAGGTATCAGTTCAAAAGCTGACACCCCTCTATGCCATAACAACAAAAAGTGTCAGTTCATGAGTTGACACCCCTCTATGCCATGACCACACATGCATTAGCACATAAGCTGATACCCCTCTACGCTATGACAACAAAAGGTATCAGGTAGTGGGCTGACACATCTCTATGCCACGACAAAACGTTTTATCAGTTAATTAGCTTACATCTCTCTATGCCATGACAACAAATAGTATCAGTTCATAAGCTGACACCCCTCTCAGCTGACTGTAATGGTGGCAGAGCACTTATGGTTTATAACCGTGTGCAATGACGCTAGTTCACCTCTCCCGACTTTACCTTTTTAGTCTGGTGAGATTGATGCAGCGGGGAGTGACGAGAGGTTCTGGCAGATGCTCGAGGCTCAGAGAAAAGGCAAGACGGACGTTTAATCAGAATGCTACTGGCAAAATTAGAATCGGAACTCTTCGCTGGCTGCTGAAGATGGGGACAGAGCGCTTATGGGAATGCCACGAGCGCTGTGATGTCGGTTCTTCAATCATATCAAATCAACCCCGTATTTTTACCACTATATAGAGCCAGTTGTAACACACGCCTGTGAATCCTGGAAAATTAATAAACAAGTCGAACAATATTGTGAGATGTCGTTTAACGGAAGAATACTTGAAATTCTTTGGACAGCTCAGAAGAGCAGCCCAGATGTTTTAAAAAGAAGCGAGTGCTCAGAAACAACTCATCAAAGACATCAGAGACAGTCGTCATTTTTTGGTCATGTTTTGAGAAGAAGGACAACGGAACATGATGTAACCAGTGAAGAGATTTGTGGAAAGAGAGACAGAGGAAGAGAGCGTGAAAAGATTCTTGACGGCGTTTTGTCATGGCATAGAAAGGTGTTAACATACGAAATGATACGCGCAGCTGCGAATCGAAGTTTGTGGAGAGGCATAATCGTCCACGACAGTTGGTAGGGCACTTGATGATGATACTGTTACAGGCAATTACGCAAACTCAAAGAGGCAATTGTGGCCAGTCGGTTAGGAAAAAGAGACTCTCGTCGGAAAACTTATGTTCAATTCCTTGGTAATGAGAGGGGAATTTTTTTCTATAGGGAGCAAAAATAATATCCCAATCTTCAAAGTCCGAGGTGACTGCCGTAGCAATCACATCCTCAAGCTTAGTACTCATCTGTCCCATACTATACTGTCTAGTAGAGAGAGATAGAGAGAGACAGAGAGAGATAGAGACAGATACACAGAGAGAGAGAGAGAGGAAGAGAGAGAGAGAGAGTCATTTTAGCGGCTAGACGCTCGCCTGTGAATTGGAAGGTGGTGGGTTAGTTTCTGACGAGGCCCGGATTTTTTTCACAAATGATTTTGACTCCAAAGTCGAACCAGCCTTAAGTGGGTACTAGGTACAGTCTTGGGAAATAAAGGCGGCTACCCAAATCACCCACTAAGTGCCGTTTGGGTTATAAAATATAGGTCTAGCCCCATATACTCAATACGCCTGAAAGGTGGGGGAAAGGTTCCTTGGCTTTTACTTTTTTTATTATTAATTTTGAAAGCCGTTAATCTTCAATAGGTCATTGTTCATTTAGAGATCATCTTCAATGCACATCGGACATGTCGCTAACAACTCCCATTGTATTCTGTGTGGTGTAACGACAGGTGCACCACGCATTGTTTCCCTGTCTCTCTGCTCTATGCAGTATATTAGGTGAAAAATCATATTCTTCGCAAACTTAAAGCCTCAAAGTTTTCAATATCTGCTTTGGCATTGATAATGTATCTCCTGTCCATAGATAGCTCATTGCTAATAGTGGCACTGCCAGCCAGAGCGTCTGCTCTCATTGCTTTCTAGGCCAGCATTACATGGGACACAAATGAAAGTGATTTTCTGTATAAGCCCCGCCTTGATCGTCTGTGGCAAGTAGGGAAATAACCCATGTATTTAATTAAAGAAAGAAACAAAGAGGTGATGTCCCTTTGCCATGTGATGTTTATTTTTTATTGACTGCCTGGTTATGTCCAAGATCTGTAGCAGCAAAACCGTGCAGTATCCATAGCATTAAAAATACATTGAACTAAACTGAAGTTTATTATAGAGGCAGTAGTTTAGGTAAAGATGGGGGATAGAGGAGACGATTTAAATATTTTTTTGCAAAAGACATTAGTAGTGTGTTTCTAGTTTACAAGGGGGGGGGGGGGGGGGGGGGGGTGTGGTGTTACTTTCGGCAGGTCTGCAGTCTTTAGGATTAACCTCTCAAAAATGAGGTTCAAAAATGTACAAATACGGAAACTCCATTTAACCGTATAGGGGGTGTTTTCATCTGCCACATACCTCTTTTCTACCGCAATTTTATGTGGCTCGCTGTATAAACCTGTGTGCACTGGGAAATCTGCTGCAGAAAAGAAATTCTACTCGTAGCAAAATTAGAATATTCCGCATCTTTATCAATCGAATACTGATGACAGGAGCTTACACATGGATAAAGAGTTCCCCCCCCCCCCGCCCCGCCCCCCCCCCCCCAAACATATTTCTTCTACACTACACGAATTCATTTACTTGTGTACAAAGTAAAAGGAAATAATCAAAGCCATCAATATTATTAAAAATGTTAATTTTCCTATGATGTAAGCTAAAACCTGGGAAACTAATGAACCCATTGCTTTCAAATTTGCACACAACGTTGCCTTTGACCCCAAGCGTGATTTTTTGTCAGAAAATTGCACAAACCACGAACGATGTAGCTTCAGCAACGGCTAAATCATTGTTTGTTTTATTGCCGGCAAGGATTTGTTTTTATGTGATCGGCCATATTTGACTGCTGAGCTCTTATTGAACTTTGCATTATTATGTAATTAAATGTCCACTATATTTACTTGAGTGTTTCGTAGCGTAGTTGTTAACTATTCTGCCTAATATGCAGGTGACCCGCGTTTGAATCCCCGCTAGGTGATATAATTTTTGTTTTAGCCCTTAACTGAGCCGCTGGCACGATGTGTTAAGGTTTATGGCTAGGCTGCGATATCTACTCTTTTTTCGGTTTTAAGGTTTACATCTAGGCAGACACGGATGCAAAGCTCAATTTAGTTACAATATTTCGTTACACGCTAACTTCCCCATCCTTCGGAGAAAATGATATGATTGGGGGGGGGGGGTGTTTATGCCAGACACAGTTAGCTGAGAGAGCTTGGAAAATTATTTTAAAGTTCTTATTTCTTAACTATTTCTATTTTAATAATTTCGTCAGGTGATGATTTTTTAATCCTTTGGAAAGGGAGATATGATAGGAAAGGGGGGGGGGGGGGTCGGGTGGGGAGGGGGGTTATGCCGGACACAGTTAGCTGAGAGAGCTTAAAATATTATTTTAAAGTTTTCATTTCTTAACTATTTCTATTTTAATAATTTCGCCATGGATGATTTTTCAGTCCTTCGGTGAGGGAGATATGACTTCGCCAGGTGATGATTTTTCAATCCTACGGAGAGGGAAATATGACTGGTGGAGGGGGGGGGGGGGTTATGCCAAACACAGTAAGCTGAGAGAGCTTAAAATATTATTTTTAAGTTCTTATTTCTTAACTATTTCTATTTTAATAATTTCGCCATGGATGATTTCTCAATCCTTTGGAGAGGGGAATATGACTGCGTTGAGGGGAGAGGAGGGGGTATGACAGACACTGTTAGCTGAGAGCTATTTTCTGTCCTCTCCTTTTCACCAATCTGGGCCACAGCAACGCGTGGCTGGGTACAGCTAGTATATGTCCTATTTTACAACCCGTGGTATTCCTAACAGATGCAAGAGCAGTAGTTCTGGCACCTGAATCTGGAAAATTACCAGGCTTTCGGAATCTACTCTCCTAATTGGGCAACAGGTGTAAGGTAGCTATGCACGAATACCATCCCACTGTGGAGTTCAGGGGAAAAAAAGAGCTTATTAACTAGCCAAGGAAGATGCAAACGAAGAACATCCTGACGTTCCAGTCTCTTATCAACGAAAAAAGAGAACAATGAAATCAATCAGAAAACCACCAAAACCGACAACAACAAGAAATTCACTAAATAATGGACTGACCAGAGCAAGTCAATATGCTACTCATTAGAAGAGGACACAATGGACTTCACAGCCATATGTACAGAAAATGTAAGATTGGCAAATCAGCCTTGTGTACATGTGGATTAGTACATGAGACAACAGATTACGTCCTCCACGACTGACCCAGGTACAACATATCAAGGCAAATCTTTTGGCCACACGAAACACCGCTGCACGCCAAACTTTACGGGTCGCTGAATGAATAACAAAAACCGGTGAAATTCTTACTAGAGACAACATTGCAGATTTAGAAAATCTATTTAAAGAAGAAGCGGAAGAATTGGTATGAAAGAATAAATCTGTGGAGGTTTGCGAGAGAACTAAACAAATTCGAGTAATTAAAAGGTGAGAAAAGGTTGAGGTTGGTGAACAGGACAGACAATAAAAAAAAGGAAATACTGTATTACTGGAATGTCCTTGCACGGGACCCGCATGGTCAGAGAATATATGGAGAAGAGAGCCAAAGACTGATCTGACAAACATGGGAAAGATCAGGGGAGAAACTGCACGCCCTGCCTCACGATAAGATTGCCTGCCAGTAGCGACAGGAAAGAAGTAAGAAGTATTTAATCCGAAAAAAAGGGAAAAGAAAGCAAAAAAAAAAAAAAAAAAAAAAAAGAAAGACTTAAAATATTATTAAGTCTGAATTCTTTTACTTTATGCTCATCAACATTTAGCAGATCCTGTGCAGAACGTCGCTCTCTTCACAGCCTGTTGAAAACAACTCGGTATCTTTTGAGCTTTGCCTCCTCGACATCTTTCCTACGCATGTGTCTCTTATATCCTGTGCCCATTTCCTGCTGGTAGGAACTTATCCATCTTTCCTGGCACCATACCTTTTACCACATAAGGTTGCTTAAGTAAGTAAGTAAAGTAAAGTAGAGATAACTTTTTACGCCTCAAGCGCATGTTGCATAGGGGAAGAGCATCCCATATTTTTGCAGACCGATCAGCACTAGGTGGGTAATGTCAGCATTACACCGGCCGTCTTTACTTCCCCGGGACAGCTATTCTGGTACCCATTTTAGGCTGAGTCGATATGCGACGCCCCTTACCATGAAAAAAAAAACCCAGGCAGCAAGCAGTGGGTTTTGATCGCGGTACGCTGGAATTATAAGTCAAACTTGCAACGCCTAAGCCACAAACGGTTGCTTAAACCGATTGCTAAGAGTTAGCTTTTTTAGGGATCATCATGATCATCATCAGGTGCCTTGCCAACTGGCGTGGGCGATCATGCCTCTCCATTATCCACAATATCTTGCAGCATGTATCAGTTTGTGTGCCGACACACCTTCATGCCATGCAATAAGAATATCAAGAATCTTCTCTCGTTGTCTTTCGCTATCCCTCCTTCCACAGATCTTTCCAGTGGTCACTACATGTTCTATTGTCCCTCTTCTCATAACATGGCCGGAAAAAGATGACTGTCTCCTTCTGATTCTATGATAAGTTGTCTTCGCGCTCCTGCCCCTTTCAAAACCTCTTGATTGCTCTTTTTTTTCTTTTTTCTTTTTTTTCTGTCCAATGTTTTCTAAGCATTCTTCTGTAAAACTACATCTCTGAGGCCTCAAGAAAGTGTTTGGCCTGCCTACCGATTGTCCAAGACTTACAGCCATATGTTAAAACTGGATGTATGTAGCTTGGAACATGACGGTAAAAACAAAAACAAAACGTACTAATTTTGTCAATAATTTTGTAGGGTTTGGATATACTTGAATGTAAGCTTGTAACAAGCTATCATCGTATAGCATATAAATATTCCTTGTTGTTACCAAGGAAAGGATCCTAGATGGTTGCCTCTACTTAAGTATTATTTCAAGACTAATCCTTGAATACTGCCAAGAAGGTGACAGCCTTTAGAAAACGCAATAGAAAGCTTAGAATGATAAGAACTTCATAATGATTTTTAAAATGTCTCCATGCAGGACTTTTTTTTTAAGCAGACATCCAGAGCCGCATAAAATATCATAATAATTAGGTTATAAATATGTCATACAACATCAAAACAACAACAACAACAATGTATGATAGCAGAACATATTCTTGAAATAATTGCTTTTATGTAGAACACTATGCGTGAAAGCAGAAACTTTACAGAACATTGTAGAATGAACCTAGCATTTGTGACTGTTTAGTTTTACTAAGCAAATTCACGTTCAGTAGTTTGCCATTGCTTTGTGAACTTGAACTCTGTACCTCACTAACCGTTCAGAGTATTGTGAAAAATAGGCAGGCAGCCTGTTAATAATAATGTCCTTGTAAGCTGTTGTTTTAATTTTTTTTTAAATAATGTTAAGTGTAAAGAAACATTTCGTTTCCCTTTTCCCTTTATTTACGGTATTTGAAAGGGAAAAAAAAGGCAAACACCGATTGTATTTTATTAATTTTTCTAGGAGGGGTGAAAAGCAGTTAGTCACACAATAAATACACCGATTCAAAGCAAACAATCAGCACGCTTTCAGTAACTTGAGTAAACTGAGTAAGGGAAACTTTTCAAAACGACAGATCGCATCTGTTTCATGGGCATTTCACTTTGGAGTGGTTGTCTTCAGCAGTTAACTCCTGTGAGTTGTTAGATAAACGCAGCTTTTCATTGTATGTGCTACAGGCTATCAAAATAATCCTCAATCCCAGCTGATCACGTGAACTGTTTCTAGCAATCACCAGACATGCATCATTTACTGTATTATAATTTTTTTTTCAAAGGTGTACACATTATAAGTCAAACAAAGATCAAGGAAATTTGCCGCTTCAAGAAAGCAGCAGCACCGTTAAAAATGTTAGTTGCGTATCCTTTACAGAAGGTTGCAAAACAAACCCCAGTATTTTTATTTTTTGTTGTTGTGGTTTTTCTAGACCAATTTTTACATTCAGTACTTTGACATTGCCTTCTCAAGGGGCAGCTCTCAGTACCACTGTCGAAACCAACAAAAGACAAATCGTCTGCAGCTGCGATCGAACCCGGTACATCGGCGTTACGAAGCGCGTTCGCAACGTCTAAGCCACAGAAGCCGACAGCAGCACCCTGCAACTGTAAAATATAACACCATTAGGAGAAAACAATTCAAGGCCCACATACAAAAATTCGTGTTGGCCCATACATGAGTTTTCGCGATATATGTTAAAGCTTGTCGGCATAAATTTTAAAATACACTAAAGACCAAATTAAAAAAAAAAAAAAAATTGTGTGGAGAGCACTCCAGACTGCTGGTTAAAAGTCACTGTCTTTCTCTAACAAGCCCTGGCGACTGACACAGACCAGTTGTTTCGCCTTTGAGACTGATATAATTTTGATCAAGAAATAACGTTCTTTCGCGCGTCACAGGAAGCTTCTGTAGTGTAGCCGTAGTGTCTGCAGATCGGAAAGTCGTGGGTTCGGGTACTGACGGATCCGGACAATAATTTTTTTTTTTTTTTTAACGGCCTTGGCTCCCAGGTTGACCCAGCCTTAAATGGGTACATGTACAGTCCTGGGAATTAAAGGCTGACTACATCACCCACCAAGTGAGGATCGGTCTATCAAATATAGGTCTAACCCTTAAGGCCAGTTACGCCCGGAGACGTAGAATAGGGTCCTTTACTTCACTTGAGCGATAGATAATTTGTATTACAACCGGGTTTTTTTTAACCACTTTTAATTTTATTACGCTGTGTTTAATGTCAGCTTCGGGCGATGTGGTATCACAGCGCGTTATGTTGGTTATGACAGTTTTGTCCAACGTATAGCGGTCGAAACCTACTGCTGGCTGGTGAATGTTTATCATTTTACTTCCTTCACGTTTGCATTTAGCTCCAGGCATGCAGTTAGTGTCTCAGCATTATAAAAGGTTTTTACGAGTTTGACTGGCATTTTTTGAGCATCTTTGACAGATAAAGAAACTGACAGTCACTTTCTCAAATAAAGTTAACATTTGCAGAATGGCAAATGTAAGATTTTTAGATGTAATAAACATTAGGATACGACATTGTAGTATTTAAAAAAATTAACTTCGAAAAGCCTTAAGTGGTATTTTTATTTTTAACTAAATCATTTACAATAATTCATCTTTTAAATGGCCAATGTCACGTTGCTTTTATAAAAGCAGGCCTGGATTAAGAGTAAAATCCTTTTATAAGTAAATCAAACTACAAGTAATGATAAACTATAAAAAAAAAAAAACATTAATCAAAATTTAAAAAATAGAAAGCAAATGTACTTATATACCAGTTGTCATCATTATTAAGACGTCAAAGATAACTCTGAGTGCAAAAAAAACAAACTATATTATGAACTGTATAGTTATTCCAACATTTACATACTAGTGACAAACAAAGACATTATGTAAAAGCCATGTGCGTAAAATCACTATCTGCAAGATGATATGCCTGAGAAAAGCCGCCATTCTAAACGTCCGAGATCAAGTGAATAATGACACTGCCAGACAGATTGTGGAAACGACATCTTGTTTTCTATATTCATCGAGAAACATCAGATTAAGTGGTTTAGCCATCTCTTTAGAATACAGTTAACACCAGATACCCTAACAGGCACTACCACAGATCAGCTGCAAGAGCAAGACGGCCAAGGAAAATATGGATAGACAACATTGAAGATACTATAGGCCTTCACACAAGGCAGATGAATGGCTATAGACCACGAGGCAGATCAAGAAAACGATGGAGAGATAATGTCTAGAGAGACCTGCAACACTTGGTGTTACCAACTGGAAAGAAAAGGCTAAAGGTGGGTGATTGCAGCAATGAACCTCAAGGGCTTGGAATGCTGAAGAAGAAGAAGAATACGCCTTCACGGCCAATGCCAGACAGCCTGCACTACATTGCAAACTATTTCTCCCCATTGCGTTTAATGACAAAAGTGGTTTATTACAATAACAGAAACTTGAAAAATATTGTTCATTTGTATATACTTCCACTTTATTATATTTGAAAATTTATCTTACTGCTTTTATTCTTTTTTAATCGTCTTCTATGGGACCTCAAAGTCCGTCTTACTATGCTTATAAACCGATTAGAGACAAGGCATCAGATATGACTTGCTGCATTGTTTTTCTGCTAGGATTTTTTAACACCCCTCTATCTATCTATCTATTGTCTTCTTCACTTTTACCGGGTTGCAGCCTAGTGTCGTGGTTTGAAATATTTGTTTTGTGCCTCTCGCGTGATTTGAGTGACAGTTTTCTGGATCTTCTGGCCGTATTCAGCTGCTCCATCTATCTATTTTTCCTGGGTCTTCCTCTGGCCTTTCTTCCCGATGTTCTACCGTAAAAGGCCTTATAAGCAATCTGATCCGGTTGCATTCTTACTAAATGGCCAAACCACTTCATTCTCTGTCTTTCAATATGTTCCATGCATGCTCTTGTTCCAACTTTGTCTCTAATGCTGACGTTTGTGACTCTGTCTCTTCGTGTATTGTTGGTGACTCTTCGGAGACATCGCATTTCACACGTAGTTATTTTTTGCATATGTGATTTGTTCATTGTCCACGTTTGGCACTGATAACATAACGTAGGGATGAAAATGCTGTTGATCATCCGTTGTTTGGCTGGTAACGAGATCTTTGGATGACGAAGAAGTGGGGCCAGTTGGTAGTTGACTGCATTTGCTTTTTTAACTCTAGCCTGTACCTCTTTATAGAGTCTTCCATCTTTAACACCCTTAAGCAGACAAAATGAACTCTCGACTGAGCAGTTTGTAGCCACTATATATTAAAAATATACGAAAGCTAAAGTCTACATTTGGAAAAGCACACTAAACATTGTCGTTTACAGTTATTGCATAATGTTCAGCATGATTGGATTTTTTTTTTTTTTTAGAACTTTTCAAGCCCTCTAGTGAGCATCGATCGGCTTTTAACAGCGCCAAGAATACATTTCAATTTTAGCAGATAAAGAGGTGACATTTTGTTGCACGTAAATTAGACAAATCTCTTTGCTATTTCTTTGTATATCTCTCCACTTCTTTTCATTCCAATTCCAAGTTTGTCGGTTATTGTGTGAACGGCGGTGATACAAAATTTGTCTCCGCCATTCAGATATTACTTCTGTGCATCTCCGTCTTTTTGGGTATCTTCTTGCAGATATTTTTGTCATTTGTAGCTACATTGTGTCTGCATGTGTGGTGTCTGTGTGTCTGCATGTGTGGTGTCTGTGTGTGTATCTGAGCGCGTATGTATGTTTCTTTGTGTGTCTACGTTTGTTTCTGTGGGTGTGTCTGTGTGTATGTGTGTATCTGTATATATGTATGTGTGCGGAATGTGCGTGTATGTGTAAGTAGGTAGATATGAATGTGGGTGAATAGGGGTGTGTTTATGTGTGTGTGTGCATGTACGTGGGTGTGAATATATGCGTGTTTGTGTGTGTGTGTGTGTGTGTGTGTGCGTGCGCTAGAGTGTTCATGCATTTTACCACCCATGCTTTTATGTTTTTTTAATTGATATTTATAATATGCATATAATAGTATGAATATAACATGCTTATTGATAAAATACAACAGCAGTGTGGAAGACGAGTGTTTGGAAGGGCCGAATATAAGACGGACCCGAGTGTTCAATTTTTTACCCTTTGAAAATTAAGTTCGTTCATTCGTTTGTTCGTTCGTTCGTTCGACCTAGTAGCATTTTCTTTGTAGCTGATTTATGTTTTTAAAATGTATCTTGTGAAGCGCGCATTGGTTAGTAAACGCTACATAACAGATCTGAACATGTTTTCAAATTCGCATCCTCATTTTGTTGAATTCGGCTTCCTCTTTAAAATTTGCAAAATCACATTCTAAACATTTACAAATAAAACACGAATTCGTGCTCTTATATCTTAAATGCAGTATTATTTGCTTCTTTTCTAGCGTCTCACTTTTTGTGCATATTCAAATGCATGTAAACTTTCAAGGCCAGGCCTTTAGGACTTTCAACTTGCTGCTTGAGGCAGAGAGAAAAAAGTTATACGGCAGCTGCCCTGTACAAGAAAAATTAGTTGGCTCTTGGCAGCAGAAGTAACTGTTGGGTGGGAATGGGTTAAATCTGCAACTGTACAGGGTACAATGCGCTCATTACAGAAATATTGAAAAAAAAAAAAAAAACTGATGCACGCATGATGTTTCGCTTTGTTGTGTAAGTGCTAATTAACCATTTATGTATCAGCCCGTCATTATATTAACTCCTTATGAATTGAGAAGTTCTACTTTAAATTAGCCAAAGTTTGAGTCTTCAGATATTAAAAATACAACATGATGTGGCAGAATGAGCTATAAGAGCTGTATGTGGCAGAGGGAGGCGCTGTTGTGTAGGGGTTAGTCGCTCGCCTGCGGATCGGAAGGTCCTGGGTTCGGATCCTGATGGAGCCAGACTTTTTTTTTTTAGAAATGACATTGGCTCCTAGGTTACCCCAGCCTTGAACAAAAGTAAGTAAAGTGAAGTTCCCTTTTCACGCCTTTCGGCGCATCGGGCATATGGGCAGAGAGTCCCATATTTTTACAGACCATCAGCACTCTGGGTAATGTAGTCAGCATTACGCCGGCTGTCTTTACTTTCCCAGGACAGGCCATCCTGGTACCCATTTTAGGCTGGGTCGACCTGCGACGTCCCATACCACGACAAAAATCCACGCAGCCTGCAGTGGGTTTCGATCGCGGTATGCTGGTTTACGAGTCGGACTCGCAACGCCTTAGCCACGGACGCCGCCAGCCTTGAATGGGTCCTGGTAAAGTCAGAGGAGTAGAGGCGGCTGGCTTAATCGGCTGGTTTACATTACCCATCTAGTGCCGATTGGTATATAAAATATAGTGTTAGCACTACATGCCTAGTATGCTAAACTAGTTGAAAAGGGTCCTTTATGTGTGGCAGAAAAGGGTCAGAATGTGTGTCGTCTTGGGACCGCCAAATAAACCTATAAATAGTTGCATGGTATTGAAAGAGTTATATAAACATCATGGCACACAGGTAGTAACCCGTAAGTGCTCCGTTTTACTTATAACTCAAGTATAGGTTAGAGGAAGCTCAGTTTAAGGGCTCCGTAGCACCAGCGACGATCTTGAAAAACATTGGGTGGATTTTTAATTCAAAATGTTGGCCCTGCAGCACCGTTACGCTACTGTTTTTGATTTTCAACTGCAACGGGAGTTTTTTTTCCACATACACAACAATACACACGAGCGTCTGATCTCACTACCCAGAGACAAGGGGAAATTATTAGAAATCCACGTGAAAAAACCCAGCCTGAACCTGAGACTTTTAGCACTCGAGGCGGACACTTAGCGAAGCCAGGCAGCCCCTTAATAGAAAGTGACTTGTTTGTACACTCACAGTAGAAACATAGTGGAATAAGTTGTCTGAACTGTCATTTAAATTCATTTGTATTCAGACCTCGTTCTAATGTTACCGCAATAAAAGTTAAACACATCCTAATTTCTACACAAGAGAAAAAAAAAGTTATGTGTGACCATTAGAATTGTAAAGAAGACATTTATGCTGACAAATAATTTCCTTAAAAGTCTGCCTGTATTTAGAGCTCATTGAATAATAGATGAATATGTTCACGCTGGAATTAATAGACTGAACTGCATGCACTGTAGTCCACAGTGCTTCACACATGTTGATGTATTTACCTCTGACGGCCATGTCCTCACCAACTATAAATGTAGCCAAACCCATTAAGGCCCCAGGAGAATAGCAGACGATCAAGACACACGCGATAAAGACAACCATTTTCACAGTCTTCTTATCCCTGCTAGAGATCTCTTCATTCTTGCTGTGACTGGATACTATTTCTCTACGGCGACTAGAACTTTGCCCTAATTTAATCACTAACAAAGTCGTAAAGAGAATAACACCTATAAACGATACCATTCCCAGCATAAAATGTAAAACAAAAACAACTCCCTCCACGTTTTTTCTACTACTAGTAAAAATCATTCCTATTAGGGTCTTGTTTCTTGAAGGAAAGAACCCCCATCCAAGGTAAGAAGTGGCGTACTCTGGAACAAGAGTCGATAAATTGACGAAGTAAATCAGACACACAGCTAGTGTTGCTGTTTTTGGTGTTATTATGTTTTTCACTTTCAGCGGTAATGCTATACTGAGGTATCTCTCTGCCGTTATGTAAACCGTAATACAGCCTGTAATTCTAGAAAAACATACATGCGGCCACCCTACGGTCAGATACATGACTTCCATGGGGAACCAATGTGTCACTGATGCAGTAAATAAAGGGTTCATGCAAATGGATCCCCATATTAAGAAAAGAAGACAAAATGTATCAGAAATGGCCAGTCCCAAAAATCCTATATTCACTGTATTCTTGAAACCTTGTTTTTGAAAAATAATTATATTAATAACATTGGCGGTAACGCCAAATGTCCCAGTTATGCTACACAAACACGCTAAATTAACAATTTCGAATATTAGTATACCGTCGTCACTGACAAATGGTGGCATATTTACATCCGATTTGACAGCAGTGCCTTGAATAGTGTTCTTCCTTCTTCTTTGGGTTCGGTTTTGTATGATCAGGCTAGACAGTTAGGTGGGCTGTCTCTGTGACTCGCATGTAAGCTGCAGGTCTTTTATAGTTTCCCACAGCTAGCTCTGCACACTTTGCCCTTGACGCCAGGTTATAGTTGTAGGTAGAGTGGGCAGGCCTGCAAAATGGTTTCAGGTGTTTGTGGTCCCGTCTGTCATGCAAACTGTGGAGACTTTAAAGATGCAGATGTTATCTCTGAAAGGATATATGTGTATGGAATGTGTGTTATAAAGCAAAATTCGAAATGTCGTAGCAGTGAAATTACACGCAGGAAAGTCTTTCTTCTTCTTCCTCCTCTCTTCTTCTTCTTCTTTTTCTTCTTCTTCTTCTTCTTCTTCTTCTTCTTTTTCTTTCTTTTCTTCCATCTTGTACCTCAGTGAAGTGTCAGGGGAAAATGTAACGTTCGTCGATGAGCTCTGCCAAGAGCACTATTAAGACTGATGTTCATTTCCGTAAGGCTGTTCTTAATGCCTCAATATTTTCCTAGGTCTTCGGCTCGCACTATACACGTTGTAACCTTTAGGTGTGGCTCGCTGTGATAGGAATGTCGTTACAGTCCCAAAATTGCACATACAGCTTACACCTTAGTGATGCAACAATGACAAAACCGGGGCACCGATGGCTTTTAGAAAAGAAGTTACGGTTCTCACGACAGTGTCTAAACAAGTGCCGGTGCGCAAGACAAAGTATCTTTTACAGTACTCTGCAAAACGTTGATACTTTTGAGCGAAAGAGAAAAAAAAAGCTGCTAACGCGTACCTTTGCGAACCACCATAAAAAATAGCACTGTGTGCAACACGTCCTAAAAAGACAGTTTTTGTAGAGGAGATACATTTTGACCGATGATCAATGTACATTAACTAAATGTAACATATATACATATACATGATATGTTGAATGATACATAATATTAGATGCATTTACACACGGTTTGGTGATTAGTACTTGTCAATGTAACTGATTAACGATAAATAAATCGACATCATGGTATACTGGCTAGGCCTTAGCCCCACGTCAAACAATCCTCCCCTTAGTGCATAGGTTAAAACCTGGCAGGGGGTGGTGGGAGGGGTGGGGGTAGGGAGGGGGAGCGAACCTAGACCCCTTTAACCCCCACCCTCCCCAGTAAGGGAAGAAAATCTTCAGCAACCTGCGACCGCATCCCTCACCACCGTAGACATATGCTAGGCAATTCATTTGGGTGATGGTGTGATTCGGGGAGGGGGGGGGGGTAGGGAACTTCACTTCCTTGAGTGCCCCCATCTGAAAACATTAAAGGGGGGGGGGGACAGTCGAGTTCCGGCGGCTGCATACCCAAAAATTGTGTAAGGTGGCTGATGCCCCCTTTAGCTATGTATTCCCCCCTCCCCTCCCCACCCCCCCCCCCCCCCCCCCCACCTACCCTTGACGTTTACCGGCTGTAAACTTCAGCGAAAAGTTTTGTTTGTTCGTCTTCTTGTCTTCTTTTGTTCCAGAAACATGATCGATACAAGAAATCTGAGAACTAGGTTGACTCACGATGTTAGGTTAGGTATATGTTGCAAGATTAGCCAAAGAGTAATCAATCAGCAGTATTACAGATATACTGATGTTGACTTGGCATCACCTGTCAGGTTTATAAAGAATTCTTGGCAGATTTATAAAGGAAAGGGGTGAATTTATGTTGAAAGAATGTGGTGGTAATAACAAAGTCATGTTGTGCACATATATCTAACAGTCTTTCGCTATTTTCATTTCTCATCTGTTATCTCCATAATTGTCTAGGTATCTTGTAAATGTTCTTCTGTCTCGTTCTTCCTTATCATTTAAATCACCCATCACGATAAGCTTCTCATTATTATCAAATTTCGTCATCCAGCTATTAGTTACATCCATTTAATAATGGCATATCATTATTGCATCCACGTGCAGTCTGTGCTGTATTGCTAGAATCGTACTGCTGTCAAGAAATCTACACACTAAAAAAAAATGTAATAAGTATTTTAAATGTTGCTTTCAAATGACGATTTCACCTACAATTTCTTCAAACAAATAGTTATAACTATACTGTTGTGAAACCTGTACTTCAAAGTATGTTCTGTTTCATTAAATCTCAGGTAGCAGGAGCACTGTTTAAAATCATCTTCTGTATTTGTTATCAATATGATCGCTTGTAAACATGAATTTGCAACTCTATAATTATGTTTCTGATAATTATTTGGGGTTTTTTTTTTTTTTTGGGGGGGGGGGGGGGGGGGGGGGGGGGGAAAAAGGGTCCAATGGAGGGAGAGGGGAGGGGTTTACAAATGTCATTATGGAATCATAGTAAAAAACGGTAATAATCATATATGAGGATCCTAAAAATATAGAGTAGGATTAAAATATTAGATTATGAACCCCACAATTTTGATTTCAGCATACAACAATGTTAGTGTATACAGTATGCATTTGTATATACTGTCGGCGTCTGTGGCTAAGACGTTGCACATGCGCTCCGTAATGCCGAGGTGCCGGGTTCGACCCGAGCCTCGGGCGATTTAGTAGCAGACCACCTTGCACTGGTTTGGAGAGTAACGTTGCAATGAGTTGCAATGGCAAACAACTCAACGTAGAATCGTCTAGTGAAATCACAAACAGTTACACATTGCTACAGATAGTCCTGCAACGTCCTGTAATTAACATTGAGCTTTGTTTATTCGATTACATACATATGTATGTATTCTAGTTTTACTAACCCTGTAATTGTTTAGTAGTATCCGCTGTAAGCGTCTACTTTATTAAACGCTGTTTTATAGTTTTGGTGAGGAACCTAGAGGATGCTGCGTACTGAATTAATATAACAGCTGTCATAAATAACAATAATGCAATGGCAGAGCTTTTTATATTTCATTAATACTATCCTAACTAAATTGTCAATTATTGGTCTATACTTTCAGTAGTAGACAATGAGTGTGGATTTTAGAAGACTAACCGATGACATAGAAATTAAAACATGCAATGAGCACACAGAGATTCGTACCTGCAGCTGTCAAATAACGACAGCTACTCACTGTAATCGTGTCATCCTCTTGTGGGATATAATTTTTCGTTATTTGAAGCCCTACTCTGGCTCTTGCCAAGATGTCGCAATATAGGCTGGCCATAAATATGGCCTAATGGCTGAACGCAGTTTCTAAGACCTCTCCACGGGTGATCCTCATCTACATGATGACACTTTGTGTCATCGGGTGTTTATCGCTTGTGTAATGTCCTGGTGGGGTAAAATAAGATAAGAGATGGAGAGCTACTCGCTCGTATTTAAAAAAAAAAGTATACTTTGAAACCCAAAGAGCGTAGGAGGCAGTTGCAGAAGATTTAAAAAAAAAAACAGTTCGGCATAATTTCACCGAAGATAATATTCTAAATCGAGTTTTAAAAAAATAAAAAAAAAAGGGGGGGGGGTGGGAGGGGGGGGGAGATGAATAGAGGGCAGAGAATGAGGCGGAGAAAACAGTGACATAATATGCGACTCATCACAGACAGAGGTTTCACAGGAATGTTTCTCATCTTTCTAGCCTGTCTATTAAAAAATATAAGTAAAGGGCCCTTTTCCACGCCTTTTGGCGTATAGGGCACATAGGGCTAGACCTCTATTTTAATAGAATAATCGGCACAATATGGGTGATGTGGTCAGCATCACGCCGGCCGCCTTTACTTCCCGGGACTGCACCCGGTACCCCCTCAAGGCTAGGTTGACCTGGGAGCCAAGGTCATTTTTGAAAGAAAAAGACAGTCCGGCTTCCGCCAGGGAGCGAACCCACGACCTTCCGATCCGCGGCGAGCGTCTAGCCGCTCGGCCACGACGACCCCCTTGCCTGTCTATTACTCATGAAAAATTAATGTTTACGTGCTTTATCTTTGGGAGCTGTGAAAAAGTTTCATAATTCATACATTCTGAATTAGGTTCATCCGTGGCCGATGTGGCATAACATCGTTGTATGTGATTGTTTAGTGGTATAAGCGCCGACGTGTTAAAGTAATGCAAACTATTAAAAGTCAATTTTTATTGCAAAACAAATTATGAGGTAGTTAACGAATTTTGTAAAGGATATGGTACAAACTGATTTAACTACCGCTTAATTAAGAATTTGAAAAACTAAAGGGTAACACGCACTATCCAAGTAAGTACATTATACACATATTTTGCTGATAAAATTTTTTTTTAACCAGTGTGTGATTTTCATGTTATGATGCACAGCAAATTAAAAACAAAAAAATGTTGGTGGTTGTGGGGGTTAGAGGTAATATTGTTTAGAGGGCAAATTTCTTCCGAAAACATGTCCTGGTACCCTTTTTAATCTGGGTCGAGCTGCAAGCTCAGGTTCGAATCAAAGGATATTAACAGCTCCTAGTAAGTCTAGTGCCACTCCGTCGATGTTTACTTAACCGTTTCAGTAATTTTATTATCCGTATTAAAAAGACGTTTTCCTAGCAATTTTGATCATGTCGCTCTTGACTGTGTCATTTTCAAGCTGGATTACTCAGTGTGACTGTGTAGATTTCGGAGTCGCTGTGGTGTAACTAGATGCTCGCCTGCGGAACAGAAGGTTGTGGGTTCGGATCCTGATGGAGCCGGATTTTTTTTTTAAATAATGACTTTTGCTCCCAGGTCTACCCCACTTTAAGTGGGTACCAGGTGAAGTCCTTGGAAGTAAAGGCGGCTGCCGTAATGCTGACCACATCACCAACCAAGTGCGCACTGGTCTAGCCCTTTATGCCCAATAGTCACGATGACGTTGAAAAGGGTCATCTACTTTACTTCGTGTTGATTTACCGAAGGGTTGAAGGGATGATTTGATCTTTATATTGCTGGCTGTCAGAAAAAGTTACAACTGATGGACGACGATGAGATCAAATTACAGTAAAGATCGAATTATATATATTACGATGGTATATTTACGGAGAGAATACATGAATTTCAGATAACCTTAATGGGGATTATATGCTGCTTGCGTTTAAAATGAGTAGGAATTCACTGTATTTTTCACATCGACTGGAAAATGGCTAGTTAAATGTGGTGCACAGTACGCAGTGTTTTACATAAATCTATTCTTGTTTAAGGTATAAATACTTAGTCGTTTCCTGTTTTTAGCATTGGATTTAATTATCCCGCAAATGTAATTTGGAGTATTTTAAAATAGGGTTTCATGAACAAATTCAGCTGATTAAAAATTAAATATTTACTAAAAGAAAGAATTCTTAGATGTCCATAAAGGTGATTTTTTATCCACGTGTTTCTTAATGGAGACTATAGGTAAAGCCTGATTTTTTAGAGAACACAGTCGTTCATCAGCATCATTATCATCATCGCAAACCACTTCTATATCAGCACCTGATCCTGTCAGTGGTGGATTATGGCCTGGGACTGCTTACCGTCTCAAAGAGTTAGATGGACAAACTAGAGTGCATACAGAACGCGGCTATGCGGGTCATTCTGAGTTGCACCAGAGACACCCCAGTGGTGTGTTTGCGATACATCCTTGGTTTGCCGACGGTTGCAAGTAGGCACAAGGTGCTGCAGGCGAAGTAATATCTCAGGGTAGCTGCAGTCACAGACCACCCTCTGCATGAAGCTCTGGGTGCAGTTTTGGTCAGCGGCTGATAAGAGGGAGGTCATGGATGGCTCAGGCAGAAGACACAATCAGACAGGTTTGCATCTTTGAGAACATTAGGCGAGGAGAGGAGTGGGTCAAAGTCCCACCTGAGCAGACTTGTGTAGAGTCATAATCACGCTGAGCCGGGAATGCAGAGAGTGGCCAGTAGGTGCCACAGAGGTGGCAATTCAGCAATTAATTCAAGATAATGCTCGCTCAGAGGATTTGATCATTTACACAGACGGTTCAGTGTCAAGAGGCAAAAGTAGTGCTTGGGGCTTCTTAGCAAAAGTTATTGGTCGACGTTTGGTGCAGGAGAGCCTAGCATATGATACCACAACATCCAGCATAAGAATGGAGGTGGAGGCGGTCACTGCAGCTTTATGCTGGCTAGAGAACACGACAGACACAAACATCGTGATTGTAACTGATTCAGAAAGCATGCTGAGGAAAATCAGAACAGGTATGCTTCGTGCAGAGTGGCATGCTTCGCTGCAGAGGACACCAGTGAACAGTATTGTCTGGATTTTTTCACCAGGGCACGCCGGTGTGTTGGGAAATGAACAGGCGGACAGACAGGCTAGCTCTGCACAACTTGGTGGGATACTGCTACGTGATAGGGCAGACGTGGTTAGTGTGGGAGAGCGTGTACATTTTGGAGGAGCAGATGGATCACCACAGTCTGGTGAGATTGATGCAGTTGGGAGTGACGAGAGGTTCTGGCAGATGCTCGAGGCTCAGAGGAGAGGCTCAGAGGAAAGGCAAGACGGACGTTTAATCAGAAAGCTACTGGCACCATTAGTATCAGAACTCTTCGCTGGCTGCTGAAGATGGGGACGGAGCGCTTATAGAAATGCCCCGAGTGCTGTGATGTCGGTTCTTGAATCAAATCAAATCAAATCAAAACCACTTCTAGCGTTAAGCGCCGTGTGGAGGAATAATTTGCGATACATTGCAATCTGGCTGGCAAGGCTCTTGTCATGCCGCGAAGACGTAAGATATCTTTAATGCTGTCGATCCATTTTTTCAGGGCGTTTTCCTCCTCATGCCGGTGATCTTCTGGGAAGTAGTGCCTGTGATGGTATTTCATCTTGCTGTATTCTAACAAGATGACCAAACCACTTCATCTGCTGTTTCTGGATGAATCTAGTGAAAAGTGTCGTTCCCACAATCTGTCTCACAGTATCATTATACACTCGATCTCCGATGGTTAGGTTGGTGGCTTTTCTCAGGCATCACATCTCGCAAGTGGTCATTGTGTGTACATGGGCTAAGATAGTGTCTATGTTTGGCACTGGTAACTTTACGTTTGGATGAATATGCTGTTTATAATCTGTTTCTTTGCACTCATAGTTATGTTTGAATGTTTTAATGATGGTGACAATAGTTAACACAAGAGCACTTGCTTTCTTACATCTGGTTTCTATTTCTCTGTAAGTTCTGCCTTCTTCCGTGATCAACCTTCATAGATATTTAAATTTCCAAAATTTATTCACACCAGAACAATTAAGAACTTTACGTGTGGTGGGCTGGGGGTTCTAATAACTTCCCGGTTTTTTTTAACTGCACCTGTTAATGTGGTCTTGCAGTCTGTCTTCTTTACTGTAGAACAAGCACCGTGTCGCGTGCGGATGTGCACTAGAACGCATCAGTATTGAGTAAGCAAATAGGATTTCAAAATAATACGTAATGTTAAGGTATTGTTGTCAAAAAGCATTCGATGTTAACAGTCTGAAGAAAGACGTGTGGATCCTTGAGGGCGTTCTACCTCTGGATGCCACTCAAGCAGTTGTTGTGTAAAGTTGGATCCTTGAGGACGCTCTACCCCGCCACTCCTCTATAAACCTCAGCAGATAGCTGATATATTGTCTATTGTCCTCGGCAGGAAGCCGGTATATTTATATTACCTTGTTCAGACTGCAGAAGAGAAGATCGAGATGACTGTCCGGACTTCCAAGGTCGGACTGCGACCCGTCATCTCTAATATGTCAGTTGATGTACGAGCCGTTGCTTGTGTTGGTGTGTTCGAATGAGTCTTTCATAGGAGTCTTAGATTTTGCACATTTTTTCTTCCGTTGATCCAGCATGTGTTAATACAATAATGGAACTTATCGTATAGCGTTTATCGTGTAACTACGTTTGGAAGCATTAACATTCATCCTGTTCTGTTACACTTTGCCTGCGGCGTTGTAATTTGTTGAGGCCATTTGTTACATTAACGACGCCCTAATTCATCTTTAGTACGCCGCACATCACCATGAAGCCGCCGCACGTCACACACTGGTCGTTAGCAAATAGTAGTTCATTTAATGGGGATGAGTCGATTGATGTGTGTTTGACATAGGAATTGGATTAACCATCCCGAATTGTGGAATACTGTTCAAAATCCGTTTAGATGTGGTATATGTAGAATATTTCCTTTTATTTCGTGCATTTTTGTCAAAATACTGCTAAATTTGCTATGGTGATAATTATTTCTTTTTTAAATTAGGACATGAACTAGAGCTCTCTAAGTTCAATGAATATCGATTAGAATGTCTAATATAATGTGTTCAATTACGTCAACAACAGGTAATTTGTCAGTGTAGAGTTCAAGCGGAGGCTTGTGCAAAGCGAATGTTTGTAACCTTGCCTAAGTGTTATTACCATGGATTTATATTATATATTATTATATTTATATTAATTTGCAGGCTGTTATCATCGTCCGTTTAATCAGATTATTAAGTTTTTTTCTGTAAGGAAGTTGTAACTGATTACAATTCTCAAAACTAGTATATATTGCTGTCTAATGCAAATAGATCACATGTTGGACTCAAATATAATGGAAGGTCATTCATATACGTGGAACTAATACTGAGCCTTGAGGCACGCAAACATTTAACTTTGTAGATATTGATAAACGGTTTACTGAAGGACACTAACTGATGTCTATCAGACACACACTACTTTTTTTTTTTTCTTCTAATGCCGTCAAATTTAGCGTCAGACTGTGAGCTGTGGGCTTCATGTTAAATATATTTTACCTAGACCCAGTTCTGTGTGTGTTTGTGCGTCTCTGAGTATGTGTATCTGTGTGTTTATGTGTGTGTGCGCGTGTGTGCACGTGTGTGTGTGTTTTACACCAGTAGACTCCTCGAGCTCTACAGGAGGTATATCGATGACTGCATCCGTGTCTGTAATATGCCTCTGTCGGAACTGCAGAGGTTCTTTGATTTGTTTATCCAACTTCGATTCTAGCATCCGTTTCACTTCCAGAATGTTGCCGCCATCTGTGCATATTCTGGATCTCACTGTCGCCTTGGATTCTAAAGGCCTTAGCACCTTGCTCTATTATAAGCCTTCTGATTCTCGTGGTTTTGTTTCTTACACATCCTCTTATCTCTCTTTGTGCAAGGATTCCGTTCCGTTCTCCCAGCTGCTACGCCTCAGTAGACTGTGTCACGAGAACAACGACTTCCACCAAATGTCTC